>CM033476.1:216945387-217410288 GCA_019447015.1 Hymenochirus boettgeri | reverse complement strand
GATGTACCTCAACAGGGTAGAGGCAATGATACATTGCTCAATTAATGGCTTTATCCTTTGGAAGATGTTGTAGTAAGCCTATGACCCTTGTAGCAGCTGATGAAATCCCTTGTTAAAGCCTTATATGTGTTGCTATCAACCAGGAGTATGGTTACCTTAGCATGGTAGTCTGAGCATCTTCCCTTAACCACAGTGAGAATGGTGATACTGGAATCTTTCTTGAGGGATGTTAAGGCTCTTCTTTCCTGTGTGGTCAGGTTAGATAAAGGAGGTTTAGCACTGGCTAATTGTCTTTTTACTTAGAGTCTAATCCTGATGGTAAAAGAAACAGATTTCTTTGTATTCTTAGCAATTGGGCAAAGTTTTTAAAGGAACACTAAACCCAGAAAATCAACTCTGTGCCATTCATTTCTATTATTCACAGGGAGGTGAGAACGCTTATTCTCACCTCCCTGTGAATAATAGGATGCTCGTGGGACCTGGAACTTACCTTACCGCCGCTCCACTCACAGCCGCTCCTTCACTTAACAGCTGTTCTCTCCCGATTGCGCACTCTATCTTTTGTGTTGGCGCGCATGCGCCTAAGATAGGGCGCGCGGTCGGGAAAGAGCGGCTGTCAGTGAAGGAACGGCTGCAAGTGGAGCGGCAGTAAGGTAAGTTCCAGGTCCCCCGAGCGTAATATTATTCACAGGGAGGTAAGAATAAGTGTTCTTACCTCAGGCCAAGGTCTACCGAGGCCAACCCGCAGTGTAGAGAGGCAGGTGGTAACTGGGAGCTGGTGGGAGTACGGGCAAGAGCACGGAGGTTAAACTGGAAACAGAAGCTGACTGAGACAATATGGATGCTGAAGGCTGACCTGGAAACAGAAGCTGGCTGTGGTAATATGGATACTGAAGGCTGTACTGGAAACAGAAGCTGGCTGTAGGAATATGGATGATGAAGGTTGTACTGGAAACAGAAGCTGGCTGTAGGAATATGGATGCTGAAGACTGTACTGGAAACAGAAGCTGGCTGTAGGAATATGGATGCTGAAGGCTGTACTGGAATAAAGTCAGGAACAAACTGGGCAGAGCAAAAACAAGCAGGAGCTGAAGAACAGATACATCAATACTGATGCAGCAAGATCTCACCACTTGGGGAGGCTTACGAAGGCCCCCCTCACGTCATTGCCCTGCGTCGGAGCATGCCCGTGCGCACCCGCGCGCCCGTTTGGAAGGAGCCCCAGCCGACCCATGTTCCGGCCGCCGGACTCCATGCCCCCCGTGCGTCCTGTCGTGCGCGCGCACGGGGTGCCTGCGGCGCGCACGCTCATGCGGCAGTGAAGGAGCGTGGTCCCAGGTAAGACCCGAACCCTTACATTGCCCCCCCCCCACGGGCAACCTCCGGGTGCCTACAGGTTTCTCTGGGTGTCTTGAATGAAAAATTTTGATCAGCCTAGGAGCGTGGACTTGCTCAGCCGGTTCCCACGAATTTTCTTCAGGACCAAAACCTTTCCATTTGACCAGATATCGCAATTTCCCTGCCGACACCTTGACATCCAGAATGGCTTCAATCTCATACTCCTCAACATTCTCAAGCAGGATAGGCGGCGGAGGAGGAGGTGGAGGAACCAAAGAGGAGTTAGTGATCTCCTTCTTAAAAGAGGAGACATGAAATACTGGGTGTACCTTCAAAGATTGAGGAAGTTCTAGTTCAAAAGCAACGGCGTTAATACACCTTTTAATCAAGAATGGTCCAATAAAACGAGGGCCCAGCTTGGTAGAAGGGATCTTCAACCTCAGATTTCGTGTTGACAGCCAAACAGAGTCACCAACCTTAAAATTTGACGAATCCCTTCTAGCTCTATTTGGTTCACCTAGAGACTGTTTCCAGTTGATGGTCAAGATTAACCAGCACGAGGAATCAATTTCTTTTTGATGTTTTAACCTTTTTCCTTTGTTTCCCCATCATTGGGTTTACCCTGGTTGAAGATCCACAATCCTCTAATAAACTGGTTTTCCCTGGTGAGATTTCTTTCCCGTCTCAGTTTTGTTCACAGTCCTGTCATTCATCTCCACTGATGGGGGTCAAAGAGGTTCTCCTGAAGTCTGTCTACCCCTACCTGCTCAATGACCTCGCTGATGTTTTTGCAAGAAAGCGCCAACGTTCTACCCCCACATCGTATCTACGACTGTCCGGTTTGAATTGCTTTCCGAGCTCAGATCCCATTTGGGAGAATCATCCCCTCTCGGAGCCTGACAAGAGGTTCTCAAAGACTACATAGAGGAGAATACAGAGGGGTTCATACGTCCTCTACATCTCCTGGCTGGGCTGGTTATATTTTTTGTAGAAAGAAAAAATGGTTCCCTTAGACCCTGCATTGATTATAGAGCCCTCAACAGTGTTACTATCAAGACCGCTATCCTCTGCCACTTTTTCCAGAACTATTCAAACGACCTTGGTCCGCTAAAATTTTCAACAAATTAGATCTCAGAGGGGCCTCAAACTTGATCCGAATAAGAGAGGGGGATAATGGAAGACGGCATTTCCGCTCCCGATATGGACACTTCGAGTATTTGTATTGAGACCTTCGGACTCTGTAACCACCGGCCACGTTTCAACACTTTGTTAATGAATTTTTTCGAGATTTTTGTCGATGACTTTCTCCGTGGTTATCTTGAACGATATCTCAATCTTTTCTTCTAACTCCAAGAACAAAACCGTATTCAAGTTAAAAGTCCTGTCCCGTCTTAGAATTCATGGTCTTTATGTTAAGGGAGAAATGCGAGTTTGAAAAAACTTCTATAACCCTTCCTAGGATTCATTATCCTCCTCTCTAGGGGGCAAACTGTGGACCTCAGAAGGTCTCCCGCTATTCGAGATTGGCCTCGGTACCATCTAACCGAAGCCAAATACAGAAGTTTTTATTGGATTCGCACTTTTTAATCGCAGGTTCATTAAAAACTTTTCTTCCATCATTCTCCCACTTACTCACCTACCCGAACCCATATCCAGTTCGAGTGGTCGGTAACTATCTCAAAGCCTTTGAACAATTGAAGGTCAGCCTTCACCCTCGCTCCAGTCCTCATCCATCCAGATCCTTCGCTTCCTTTCCTACTAGAGGTTGATGCGTCGGAAAGTGCTTTAGGAGCAATTCTGTCTGCTCAATGCGAGGTCCCAAAGCTCTTACTTCATCCACGTGGCTTTCTTTTCTAGGAAACTCTCTCCTTCGAAAAGAACTATGATGTGGGAAGTCGGGAGCTACTTGCCATTAAGTCCGCCTTAGGAATGGCGAGATCTCTTGAGGGAGCTAACCACCCGATTGTTGTTTTCACTGACCATAAGAATTGGAGGAGTATTTACAGACGGCACTAAAGACTAAAGCACCCTCGTCAAGCCGGTGGGCTCCTTGCTGTTCACTCCGTTCATTTCCTCACATCACTTTTCGTCCTGCGTCAAGAATGGAAAAGCGGATGCACTTTTCAAGACAATTCTCCGAGAGATCTGCTTTCCGATAACCTGATTGATTCTTTCCAAGTCAATTTTTTGCGCTGTCACGCCGATCTGGCTGGGCCATCAACAACCCTCTCTTCAATCCTCTTCTAACCGGCCAACCAGCCCAAGAGGATTCAGCTATTCCAAGACAAGGGTTTTGTTCCTCCTTTGGCGAAGCTGCGGGTGGGATTACAGTATTGCCATTTTCCATCCTTACTGTAGCAGGACATTTTGACTTCACACAGACCTTGGATCTCCTGATACATAGACATTTTTTTCTGGCCTAAATGGCTAAGGATTGTAAGGATTTGTTGCCCCGCCTTGTGCCACTTGTGGCTAGATTCAGTCTCCTAAGGCAGTAGGCCACATATGGGTTATTAACTCCTATGTCGTTGCCGTTCCCTACTCCGCCCCTAGCTCGGGGGGGGGGGGGTGGGGGGGGGGGGGCGCGGTAGGGAGCGGGGGGAATGAAGTGGTTGGGGGGGTGCAGTGGGAGTGTGCGTATTAAATCGTGGGGGGGGAGGGGGACTTTCCAGAATCCAAGACTTTCATACATTTTCGTGTAGTGGTAGTCGGCTAACGCAGATGGCCATTTCAGGTGTTCCATTAAAGGGTGGGGTTACCGTTTTCAACCGTGGGGGGGGGGGTGGGTGTCAGGGAGGGGGCCGGGGGGGGGGGGTGGTTTCAGCCGGCAATATACGGCAGACTGTTGTGGTGGGTTTATAGCCAGAGAGGTTTGTTCGCCTTCATGGAGTCCGCGTGCACGTGGGGATATCGTCTCAGATATAGGGGTGGGGGACAGTTCACCTCTAAATTCTGGAAGAACTAGGGTAAATCTTTACGGGACATTCATAATTCCTTTTCCTCCGTTAGGCCGGGGACCCAGCAGTCAATGTACAGTACCGGCGTCTGGTGGATGACCAATCAACGGGGGGGGCTTGAACAGTGGTGGGGGGGGGGGGGGACTTCGTTGTTATAAGATTCCTCCGGGGGGGTTCCGCTTCTGTCTAGTAGGATTGGGTCTTGGGGGGGGGGGCCCTCTTACCGATTGGCCTTGAGTTTGCCTATAAATAACGCGATTCATATAGAAGAAAATCACTCCATTAAAGGGCATCAGTGTAGCGTGAGCGAACTAGCCCATTTTTTTCAGAGGACCACAGTGAGTGATTTAAAATCCAAACGCGGTAATCCAGGATAACTGGCCGTGAAGGGTGTAAAAAGATGAAGACGAACTTCCAATTCCACACACACAGGCAAACAATACTAATGTCCCAGATCGGTTCACCACGTCTCGTTGAAGGTAATTTACAGAACAGACGAGTTCTCCAATCAGAAGCTAAGTCCTTCACCTTCCAGGCCCAAGTCCAGGCTCAAAGGTCTGCTATTAAATAGTTCCCTTCAGGCCTACCTGTGCCCCAGTAAAGTCAGGACATCTTGGATCATGTATTCAGTCAGCTAAGCTCTGCCCCCTGAGACTTCCTGGACCTCGTTGCAGACTTGTGTCCAAAAATCCACGTTCCGTTCTCTCCGTGCACGTGTGAGTGATGTCACAACGCACGCAACACAAGTGTTTTGGTCTACAGCATTGATGTTCTGTTGGTGGATTTAACCCAGGTGTCATTCACGTATCTGAAAAAGTGGGTGAATGCATTGCCCTTGAAGGTATTAAGAGCCTATGTTTCAACTTCCTCTATGTACAAGGTTTGTCACTATGGGTGAAACTGAAGATCCCATAGCATCTCCATGTTTTGGCTTGTAGAACTTAATTTGATAGGTGGTATTTGTTTGATTTAAGATCTGTTCTGCTGGTAAGGGTGTGTCTATTTCAACAGCCTCCTTGGTGGGTATACAGGTGAAGGAAGATGTCACATCATAGGACACCATAGTTTCTTCTGCACACGAGTACTATATCTTGAATCTCGTTTATGATAACCTGGGAGTTCTGGATGTGATGCTTAGAACTTCCATCCAATGGCCCTAAGTTGTGGCTAGGTATTTCACCACCTTGTATGTTACAGAATTGATGCTGCTGACTATAGGCCCTTCCTTGTATATTGTGGGGAGTTCCTTACAGTATAAACATGGATGTACCTCAACGGGTAGAGGCAATGAACATTGCTCAATTAATGGCTTTATCCTTTGGAAGATGTTGTAGTAAGCCTATGACCCTTGGAGCAGCTGATGAAATCCCTTGTTAAAGCATTATATGTGTGCTATCAACCAGGAGTATGGTTACCTTAGCAGGTAGTCTGAGATCTTCCAACCACAGTGAGAATGGTGATACTGGAATCTTTCTTGAGGGATGTTAGGCTCTTTTCCTGTGTGTAGGTTAGATAAAGGAGGTTGTAGCACTGGCTAATTGTCTTTTACTTAGTCTAAACCTGATGGTAAAAGAAACAGATTTTTGTATTCTTAGCAATTGGGCAAAGTTTTTAAAGGAACACTAAACCCAGAAAATCAACTCTGTGCCATTCGTTTCTATATTCACAGGGAGGTGAGAACGCTTATTCTCACCTCCCTGTGAATAATAGGATGCTCGTGGGACCTGGAACTTACCTTACCGCCGCTCACTCACAGCCGCTCCTTCGCGAACAGCTGTTCTCTCCCGATCGCGCGCCCTATCTTTTGTGTTGGCGCGATGCGCCTAAGATAGGGCGTGCGGTCGGGACAGAGCGGCTGTCAGTGAAGGAGCAGCTGCAAGTGGAGCGGGGGGTAAGGAAGTTCCAGGTCCCCCGAGCGTAATATTATTCACAGGGAGGTGAGAATAGAGTTCTTACCTCCCTGTGAATAATAGAAACGAATGGCACAGAGTTGATTTTCTGGATTATGGGACTTTGGTGGCCCTTTAAGCATTGGTTAAAACATTTGTTTGTATATAAATCGGGAGTATCTGACCGATTTTCGGTGCCAGAAAGTAAAGAACCAGCATTTTCAGTTTGACACAGGGCTCTTCGTGAAACAAGAGTCTTGCACTCTTAATGTCTTGTAAAGGCTTTTATTCATATCACTGAACTTTTGCTATTCTATGATTCCGTGTTTTTTTTCATTATGGCTGTGCATTTCCTTTGCTGTCCAAATCACTAGACAATAAAAAGGATTTTATTCATATCACTGAACTTTTGTTATATTCTATGATTCCGTGTTTTTTTCATTTATGGCTGTGCATTTCCTTTGATGTCCAAATCACTACACAATTTCAAACATGTCCACTTTTTTTCATTCCTGCAATCCATAAAAGATCACAATCCGTTTTGAAACATTCTTTAAGAATAAAAATCAACCAATGAATTAAGCAATTACTTGCAAATAGCCAGAACCTTAATAGCAAGTTATGTGGGTTGTTGGTCAAAAATGTCCTTGTCTTTTATATGCTTGTAAAGGTTCTCATTCATCCAGGTCATGGTATATCTGTTATATTCAGTTAGATCAATTGGAATTAAAGTTTAGTTCTTGAAGACGTTTCGCTAGCTATTTGACTGGCTTTCTTAATTTAGAACTGTACAAGAATCTTTTGGCAATTTGAGGATAAGTATACTCAAAAAACAAATTAAGTTTAAAGGAAGCTGATCTTTACTAACCATCCTCTCTCTTTTTTTTTTTTTTATAGGTCCCTTCAGAGCCTACCTGTGCCCAGTAAAGTTCAGGACATCTTGGATCAGATTCAGTCAGCTAAGCTCTGCCCCCGAGACTTCCTGGACCTCGTTGCAGACTTGTGTCCAAAAATCCACGTTCCGTTCTCTTCGTGCACGCGTGATGTCACGACGCACGCGACACAAGTGTTTTGTTCTACAGCATTGATCTGTTCTGTTGGTGGAATTTAACCCAGGTGTCATTCACGTATCTGAAACAGTGGGTGAATGCATGCCCTTGAAGGTATTAAGAGCCTATGTTTCAACTTCCTCCCATGTAAAAGGTTTGCCACTATGGGTGAAACTGAAGATCCATAGCATCTCCATGTTTTGGCTTGTAGAACTTAAATTTGAAATAGGTGGTATTTGTTCTGATTTAAGATCTGTTCTGTGGTAAGGGTGTGTCTATTTCAACAGCCCTCTTGGTGGGTATACAGGTGAAGGGAGAGTCACATCATAGGACACCATAGTTTCTTCTGCACCGAGTACTATATCTTGAATCTCGTTAATGAAATCCTGGGAGTTTGAGGTGATGCTTAGAACTTCCATCCAATGGCCCTAAGTTGTTGGCTAGGTATTTCACCACTTGTATGACAGAATTGATGCTGCTGACTATAGGCCCTTCCTTGTATATGTGGGGAGTCCTTACAGTTAAAACATGGATGTACCTCAACAGGGTAGAGGCAATGATACATTGCTCAATTAATGTCTTTATCCTTTGGAAGATGTTGTAGTAAGCCTATGACCCTTTCCTTGTAGCAGCTGATGAAATCCCTTGTTAAAGCCTTATATGACTTGTGTCCAAAAATCCACGTTCCGTTCTCTCCGTGCACGCGTGAGTGATGTCACGACGCAAGCGAACAAGTGTTTTGGTCTACAGCATTGATCTGTTCTGTTGGTGATTTTAACCCAGGTGTCATTCACGTATCTGAAACAGTGGGTGAATGCATTGCCTTGAAGGTATTAGAGCCTGTGTTTCAACTTCCTCTATGTCAAGGTTTGTCACTATGGGTGAAACTGAAGATCCCATAGCATCTCCATGTTTTGGCTTTGTAGAACTTAAATTGAAATAGGTGGTATTTGTTCTGATTTAAGATCTGTTCTGCTGGTAAGGGTGCTGTCTATTTCAACAGCCTCCTTGGTGGGTATACAGGTGAAGGAAGATGTCACATCATAGGACACCATAGTTTCTTCTGCACCGAGTACTATATCTTGAATCTCGTTTATGAAATCCTGGGAGTTCTGGATGTGATGCTTAGAACTTCCATCCAATGGCCCTAAGTTGTTGGCTAGGTATTTCACCACTTGTATGTTACAGAATGATGCTGCTGACTATAGGCCCTTCCTTGTATATTGTGGGGAGTCCTTACAGTATAAACATGGATGTACCTCAACAGGGTAGAGGCAATGATACATTGCTCAATTAATGGCTTTATCCTTTGGAAGATGTTGTAGTAAGCCTATGACCCTTGTAGCAGCTGATGAAATCCCTGTTAAAGCCTTATATGTGTTGCTATCAACCAGGAGTATGGTTACCTTAGCATGGTAGTCTGAGCATCTTCCCTTAACCACAGTGAGAATGGTGATACTGGAATCTTTCTTGAGGGATGTTAAGGCTCTTCTTTCCTGTGTGGTCAGGTTAGATAAAGGAGGTTTAGCACTGGCTATTGTCTTTTTAAAGGTCTAATCCTGATGGTAAAAGAAACAGATTTCTTTGTATTCTTAGCAATTGGGCAAAGTTTTTAAAGGAACACTAAACCCAGAAAATCAACTCTGTGCATTCATTTCTATTATTCACAGGGAGGTGAGAACGCTTATTCTCACCTCCCTGGAATAATAGGATGCTCGTGGGACCTGGAACTTACCTTACCGCCGCTCCAATCACAGCCGTCCTTCAACTTAACAGCTGTTCTCTCCCGATTGCGCAATCTATCTTTGGTTGGCGCGCATGCGCCTAAGATAGGGGCCGCGGTGGGAAAGAGCGGCTGTCAGTGAAGGAACGGCTGCAAGTGGAGCGGCAGTAAGGTAAGTTCCAGGTCCCCGAGCGTAATATTATTCACGGGAGGTAAGAATAAGTGTTCTTACCTCAGGCCAAGGTTTACCGAGGCCAACCCGCAGTGTAGAGAGGCAGGTGGTAACTGGGAGCTGGTGGGAGTACGGGCAAGAGCACGGAGGTTAAACTGGAAACAGAAGCTGAGAGACAATATGGATGCTGAAGGCTGACCTGGAAACAGAAGCTGGCTGTGGTAATATGGAACTGAAGGCTGTACTGGAAACAGAAGCTGGCTGTAGGAATATGGATGATGAGGTTGTACTGGAAACAGAAGCTGGCTGTAGGAATATGGATGCTGAAGACTGTACTGGAAACAGAAGCTGGCTGTAGGAATATGGATGTGAGGCTGTACGGAATAAAGTCAGGAACAAACTGGCAGAGCAAAAACAAGCAGGAGCTGAAGAACAGATACATCAATACTGATGCAGCAAGATCTCACCACTTGGGGAGGCTTACGAAGGCCCCCCTCACGTCATTGCCCTGCGTCGGAGCCTGCCTGGCGCACCCGCGGCCCGTTGGAAGGAGCCCCAGCCGACCCAGTTCCGGCCGCCGGACTCCATGCCCCCCGTGCGTCCTGTCGTGCGCGCGCACGGGTGCCTGCGGCGCGCACGCTATGCGGCAGTGAAGGAGCGTGGTCCCAGGTAAGACCCGAACCCTTACATTGCCCCCCCCCCACGGGCAACCTCCGGGTGCCTACAGGTTTCTCTGGGTGTCTTGAATGAAAATTTTGATCAGCCTAGGAGCGGGACTTGCTCAGCCGGTTCCCACGAATTTTCTCAGGACCAAAACCTTTCATTTGACCAGATATCGCAATTTCCCTGCGACACCTTGACATCCAGAATGGCTTCAATCTCATACCCTCAACATCTCAAGCAGGATAGGCGGCGGAGGAGGAGGTGAGGAACCAAAGAGGAGTAGTGATCTCCTTCTTAAAAGAGGAGACATGAAATACTGGGTGTACCTTCAAAGATTGAGGAAGTTCTAGTTCAAAAGCAACGGCGTTAATACACCTTTTAATCAAGAATGGTCCAATAAAACGAGGGCCCAGCTTGGTAGAAGGGATCTTCAACCTCAGATTTCATGTTGACAGCCAAACAGAGTCACCAACCTTAAAATTTGACGAATCCCTTCTAGCTCTAATAGCAGACCTTTGAGCCTGGACTTGGGCCTGAGTGATGAAGGACCTTAGTTCTGTGAATCTCTGTCTTAATACCTCCAACCGAGTTTGAAGATCTGGGACCTCAACTGCTGCCGGGAAATCAACAAGGAAGGTTGGATTAAATCCATAGTTTGCAAAAAATGGTGAACATTAATGGAGGAATGAATCGCGTTATTATAGAAACTCGGCCAATGGTAAGAGGGAAGACCAATCCTCCTGAGAAGCGGAAGTATAACAACGAAGGTATTGTTCAAGCGTTTGATTGGTCCTTTCGGTCTGTCCATTGGACTGTGGGTGGTAACCTGAGGAAAAGGAATATTGAATGTGTAAAGATTTACATAGTTCCTTCCAGAATTAGAGGTGAACTGTACCCCTCTATTGAGACGATATCCGTGGGTACTCCATGAAGGCGAACAACCTCTCTTATAAAAACGTCTGCCGTTATTGCGGCTGAAGGTACCCCCTTTAATGGAATGAAAGGGCCATCTTGGTTAGTCGATCCACTACCACGAAAATCGTATTGAAAGTCTTGGATCTGGAAAGTTCCACGATAAATCCATGCAAATCATGTCCCAAGGGCGAGTAGGAACCGGCAACGGACATAGTAACCCATATGGCCTCTGCCTAGGAGCCTTGAATCTAGCACAAGTGGCACAAGCGGCAACCAAATCCTTACAATCCTTAGCCATTTTAGGCCAGAAAAAATGTCTATTCAGGAGATCCAAGTCTTGTGAAGTCCAAAATGTCCTGCTAGAGGGTGGAAATGGCAATACGTAATACCGCAGCTCTCGCCAAAGGAGGAACAAACACCTTGTCTTGGAAATAGATGAATCCTCTTGGGCTGGTGGGCGTTAGAGAGGATTGAAGAGAGGCTTGTTTGATGGCCGAGCCAGATCGGAGTGAAGCAGCAAAAAATTTGACTTGGAAAGAATCATATCAGGTTTATCGAAGACATATCCTCGGAGAATTGTCTTGAAAGTGCATCCGCTTTTCCATTCTTTGACCCAGGACGAAAAGTGATGTGGAAATTGAAACGGTGAAAAAGAGAGCCCACCTGGCTTGACGAGGCTTTAGTCTTTTAGCCGTCTGTAATACTCCAAATTCTTATGGTCCGTGAAACAACAATCGGGTGGTTAGCCCCTCAAGAAGATATCGCCATTCCTCTAAGGCGGACTAATGGCAAGTAGCTCCCGATCTACACACTCGAGTTCTCCACTTGTTCTCAGTTTCTTTCGAGGAGGAGTTCCGGGAAGTCAGCAAAAGAAAGCCACGTGGATAAGTGAGAGCTTGTGGGACCTCGGCATGAGAAAGAATTGCTCCTAAAGCACTTCAGACGCATCAACCTCTAGTAGGAAAGGAAGCGAAGGATCTGGATGATGAGGACTGGAGCCGAGGTGAAGGCTGACTTCAATGTTTAAAGGCTTTTGAGCTAGTTCAGACCACTCGAACTGGATATGGGTTCGGGTAAGTTGAGTAAGTGGGGAGAATGATGGAAGAAAAGTTTTTAATGAACCTGCGATAAAAATTGGCGAATCCAATAAAACTTCTGTATTTGCTTCCGGTTAGATGGTACGGCCAATCTCGAATAGCGGAGACCTTCTGAGGGTCCATAGTTTGCCCTAGAGAGGAGATAATGAATCCTAGGAAGGTATAGAAGTTTTTTCAAACTCGCATTCTCCAGTTTAAACATAAAGACCATGAATTCTAAGACGGGACAGGACCTTTTAACTGAATACGGTGTTCTTGGAGATAGAAGAAAAGATGAGAATATCGTCAAGATATACCACGAGAAAGTCATCGACAAAACTCGAAAAATATCATTAACAAAGTGTTGGAACGTGGCCGGTGCGTTACAGAGTCCGAAAGGCATCACTAAATACTCGAAGTGTCCATATCGGGAGCGGAATGCCGTCTTCCATTCGTCCCCCTCTCTATTCGGATCAAGTTGTAGGCCCCTCTGAGATCTAATTTCGTGAAAATTTTCGGACCTAAGGTTGAAATAGTTCTGGAAAAAGTGGCAGAGGATAGCGGTTCTTGATAGTAACACTGTTGAGGGCTCTATAATCAATGCAGGGTCTAAGGGAACCATCTTTCTTTCCTACAAAAAATATACCAGCCCCAGCAGGAGATGTAGGTGACGTATGAAACCCTTCTGTAAGTTCTCCTCTATGTAGTCTTTGAGAACCTCTTGTTCAGGTCCGAGAGGGGATAGATTCTCCCAAATGGGATCTGAGCTCCGGAAAGCAATTCAACCGGACAGTCGTAGATACGATGTGGGGGTAGAACGTTGGCCGCTTTCTTGTCAAAAACATCAGCGAAGTCATGTAGCAGGTAGGTAGACAGACTTCAGGGATACCTCTTTGACCCCCATCAGTGGAGATGAATGACAGGACTGTGAACAAAACTGAGACGGGAAAGAAATCTCACCAGAAAACCAGGTTATTAGAGGATGTGGATCTTCAACCAGGGGGAAACCAAAAATGATGGGAAACAAAGAAAAAGGTAAAACATCAAAAGAAATTGATTCTCGTGCTGGTTAATCTTGCAATCACTGGAACAGTCTCTAGGTGAACCAGTCCAGAGGAAAATTTTGAGCGTCAGCTAGGGCAATAAACAAAGGCGAAGTCTTCACCCGGGTCGTGAGGCCCCACTCCTGGCACACGACTCCAAAATAAAAGAACTGCATGCTCCGGAATCAATAATGGCCTGAGTCTGACGAGTCGATCTGTTCCCTGTAATGACAGATTAACTGAAAGGTAATGTAGGGCAGGGGAACTGGACGAAGGAGAAGGCGAAGAAGAATTCTTACGGGTAGGTCTGATCGGACAGTATACTAAGGCGGACCAGATTCGCCACAATATAGGCAGGATTCAGACGATGTCGCGTTGGTGTTCTTCGGGAGGCAGGGAAGAACGGGTGAGCCCAAGGCATGGGTACAGGTTAGCCATCTGAGAAGAGGGTACAGGGAAAGGTGATTCTGAAAAAGTGCGATTGGCACCCATCCCTCCCAACCTTCTCTCCCTCAGACGTCTATCTATTTGGACGGACAGAACGATGAGAGCTTTAAGAGTCTCCGGAACTCCCACACGAGCTAGTTCATCCTTCAAGTCTCAGACAGGCCGAGACGAAATTGATGTTTGAGGGCTGCATCATAGTGTGTGTTTCAGTGTTCACTCTCCGGAAATCGGACACATACTCCCCACTGGCCTCCTCCCTTGGGAGAGATTGGGGAGCGTACCCCTGCAGTAGCAGCCCTTCTGGGTCATCATAAATTTCTGCCAAGGCAGCAAAGAAGGTGTCCACCGAGGCACCGTGGCATCATTCTTTTCCAAAAACCGGAGAGCCCAGGCTTGGGGTTCATCTTGCAATAAGGAAAAGATAAAACCAACTTTAACCCTTCGTCACTAAAGCTTCGGGGACGAAGGGAGAAATAAAGTCCACAAGAGCTTTTAAACTGGATGAATTTTGAAAGATCTTCCGCAAATCTATCGGGCAGAGGCACCTTCCAGAGAGGCCGCTTGGAACGCCGGCTGTGAGACTGGAGATCCACTAGTGGAGATGGCTTAACCTAGCATCAAGTTGGAAGAACCCTTGACGGGCCTCCTGTAAGGCTCCTGTAGCTCAGATACCTGCCTATATAATTCTTCCACCGGCCCGACCTCTCCAGCGGATTCATATCTGGCTGCAGTTACTGTTAGAGATTTTCAGGGGAGAGCCCCAGCAAACTCTCAATGGATGCAGAGTCTAAGTGTCTGTTGGTCTTCTCCAGAGCCTTTGATGGTGAGGATGTTTAGCTGCGGACAGACACCAGGTTGCGGTTCCAGATCAAGGTTACTGAGCCAACCGCAGTTGTAGAGAGGCAGGTGGTAAATGGGAGCAGGTGGGAGTACGGGCAAGAGCACGGAGGTTAAACTGGAGGAAACAGAAGCTGACTGAGACAATATGGATGCTGGAGGCTGACCTTGGAAAACAGAAGCTGGCGTGTGGTAATATGGATACTGAAGGCTGTACTGGAAACAGAAGCTGGCTGTAGGAATAGGATGCTGAAGGCTGTACTGGAAACAGAAGCTGGCTGTAGGAATATGGATGATGAAGGCTGTACTGGAAACAGAAGCTGGCTGTGTAGGAATATGGATGCTGAAGACTGTACTGGAAACAGAAGCGGCTGTAGGAATATGGATGCTGAAGGCTTGACTGGAATAAAGTCAGGAACAAACTGGGCAGACAAAAAACAAGCAGGAGCTGAAGAAAAGATACATCAATACTGAACGGCAGCAAGATCTCACAGTGGGGAGGCTTATGAAGGCCCCTCAATCATTGCCCTGCGGTCGGAGGTGCCCGCCGCACGTTTGGAAGAAGCCCCAGCCGACCCATGTTCCGGCCGCCGGAACCCATGCCCCCTGTGCGTCCTCGTCTGTGCGCGCAGGGGTGCCTGCGGCGCGAAGGAGCGTTGGTCCAGGTAAGACAGAACCAATCCACCAACAGAACAGATCAATGCTGTAGACCAAAACACTTGTGTTGCGTGCGTTGTGACATCACTCACACGTGCACGGAGAGAACGGAACGTGGATTTTTGGACACAAGTCTGCAACGAGGTCCAGGAAGTCTCAGGGGGCAGAGCTTAGCTGACTGAATACATGATCCAAGATGTCCTGAACTTTACTGGGGCACAGGTGTTATAGTTCCCTTCAGAGCCTACCTGTGCCCCAGTAAAGTTCAGGACATCTTGGATCATGTATTCAGTCAGCTAAGCTCTGCCCCCTGAGACTTCCTGGACCTCGGTGCAGACTTGTGTCCAAAAATCCACGTTCCGTTCTCTCCGTGCACGTGTGAGTGATGTCACAACGCACGCAACACAAGTGTTTTGGTCTACAGCATTGATCTGTTCTGTTGGTGGATTTAACCCAGGTGTCATTCACGTATCTGAAACAGTGGGTGAATGCATTGCCCTTGAAGGTATTAAGAAGCCTATGTTTAACTTCCTCTATGTACAAGGTTTGTCACTATGGGTGAAACTGAAGATCCCATAGCATCTCCATGTTTTGGCTTGTAGAACTTAAATTTGAAATAGGTGGTATTTGTTCTGATTTAAATCTGTTCTGCTGGTAAGGGTGCTGTCTATTTCAACAGCCTCCTTGGTGGGTATACAGGTGAAGGAAGATGTCACATCATAGGACACCATAGTTTTTCTGCACCGAGCAGTACATATCTTGAATCTGTTTATGAAATCCTGGGAGTTCTGGATGTGATGCTTAGAACTTCCATCCAATGGCCCTAAGTTGTTGGCTAGGTATTTCACCACCTTGTAGTTACAGAATTGATGCTGCTGACTATAGGCCCTTCTTGATATTGGTGGGAGTCCTTACAGTATAAACATGGATGTACCTCAACAGGGTAGAGGCAATGATACATTGCTCAATAATGGCTTTATCCTTTGGAAGATGTTGTTAGAGCCTATGACCTTGTAGCAGTGATGAAATCCCTTGTTAAAGCCTTATATGGTGTTGCTATCAACCAGGAGTATGGTTACCTTAGCATGGTAGTCTGAGCATCTTCCCTAACCACGTGGAATGGGATACTGGAATCTTTCTTGAGGATGTTAAGGCTCTCTTTCTGTGTGGTCAGGTTAGATAAAGGAGGTTTAGCACTGGCTAATTGTCTTTTACTTAGTCTAAACCTGATGGTATAAAGAAAAAGATTTCTTTGTATTCTTAGCAATTGGGCAAAGTTTTTAAAGGAACACTAAACCCAGAAAATCAACTCTGTGCCATTCGTTTCTATTATTCACAGGGAGGTGAGAACGCTTATTCTCACCTCCCTGTGAATAATAGGATGCTCGTGGGACCTGGAACTTACCTTACCGCCGCTCCACTCACAGCCGCTCCTTCGCTGAACAGCTGTTCTCTCCCGATCGCGCGCCCTATCTTTTGTGTTGGCGCGCATGCGCCTAAGATAGGGCGTGCGGTCGGGACAGAGCGGCTGTCAGTGAAGGAGCAGCTGCAAGTGGGAGCGGCGGGGTAAGGTAAGTTCCAGGTCCCCCGAGCGTAATATTATTCACAGGGAGGTGAGAATAAGCGTTCTTACCTCCCTGTGAAATATAGAAACGAATGGCACAGAGTTGATTTTCTGGATTATGGGACTTTGGTGGCCCTTTAAGCCATTGGTTAAAACCATTTGTTTGTATATAACAGGGAGTATCTGACCGATTTTCTGGTGCCAGAAGTAAAGAACCAGCATTTCAGTTTGACACAGGGCTCTTCTGTGATAACAAGAGTCTTGCACTCTTAATTGTCTTGTAAAGGCTTTTATTATATCACTGAACTTTGCTATATTCTATGATTCCGTTGTTTTTTTTCATTTAGGCTGTGCATTTCCTTTGCTGTCCAAATCACTAGACAATAAAAAGGATTTTTATTCATATCACTGAACTTTTGTATATTCTATGATTCCGTGTTTTTTTCATTTATGGCTGTGCATTCCTTTGATGTCCAAACACTACACAATTTCAACATGTCACTTTTTTTCATTCCTGCAATCCATAAAAGATCACAATCCGTTTTGAAACATTTTCTTAAGAATAAAAATCAACCAATTGAATTAAGCAAGTTACTTGCAACTAGCCAGAACCTTAACAGCAAGTTATGTGGGTTTGTGGTCAAAAATGTCCTTGTCTTTTTATGCTTGTAAAGGTTTCCTTCATCCAGGTCATGGTATATCTGTTATATCAGTTAGATCAATTGGAATTAAAGTTTAGTTCTTGAAGACGTTTCGCTAGTCATCTGACTGGCTTTCTAATTTAGAACTGTACAAGAATCTTTTGGCAATTTGAAGGATAAGTATTACTCAAAAAAAAAATTAAGTTTAAATGGAAGCTGATCTTTACTAACCATCTCTCTCTTTTTTTTTTTTTTTTATAGGTCCCTTCAGAGCCTACCTGTGCCCCAGTAAAGTTCAGGACATCTTGGATCATGTATTCAGTCAGCTAAGCTCTGCCCCCCGAGACTTCCTGGACCTCGTTGCAGACTTGTGTCCAAAAATCCACGTTCCGTTCTCTTCGTGCACGCGTGATGTCACGACGCACGCGACAACAGTGTTTGTTTTCTACAGCATTGATCTGTTCTGTTGGTGGAATTTAACCCAGGTGTCATTCACGTATCTGAAACAGTGGGTGAATGCATTGCCCTTGAAGGTATTAAGAGCCTATGTTTCAACTTCCTCCATGTACAAGGTTTGCCAATATGGGTGAAACTGAAGATCCCATAGCATCTCCATGTTTTGGCTTGTAGAACTTAAATTTGAAATAGGTGGTATTTGTCTGATTTAAGATCTGTTCTGCTGGTAAGGGTGCTGTCTATTTCAACAGCCTCCTGGTGGGTATACAGGTGAAGGGAGATGTCACATATAGGACAACCATAGTTTCTTCTGCACCGAGTACTCTATTGAATCTCGTTAATGAAATCCTGGGAGTTCTGGATGTGATGCTTAGAACTTCCATCCAATGGCCCTAAGTGTTTGGCTAGGTATTTCACCACCTTGTATGTACAGAATTGATGCTGCTGACATAGGCCCTTCCTTGTATATTGTGGGGAGTCCTTACAGTATAAACATGGATGTACCTCAACAGGGTAGAGGCAATGATACATTGCTCAATTAATGTCTTTATCCTTTGGAAGATGTTGTAGTAAGCTATGACCTTCCTTGTGAGCAGCTGATGAAATCCTTGTTAAAGCCTTATATGACTTGTGTCCAAAAATCCACGTTCGTTCTCTCCGTGCAGCGGTGAGTGATGTCACGACGCACGCGACACAAGTGTTTTGGTCTACAGCATTGATCTGTTCTGTTGGTGGATTTTAACCCAGGTGTCATTCACGTATCTGAAACAGTGGGTGAATGCATTGCCCTTGAAGGTATTAAGAGCCTGGTTTCAACTTCCTCTATGTACAAGGTTTGTCACATATGGGTGAAAATGAAGATCCCATAGCATCTCATGTTTTGGCTTGTAGAACTTAAATTTGAAATAGGTGGTATTTGTTCTGATTTAAGATCTGTTCTGCTGGTAAGGGTGCTGTCTATTTCAACAGCCTCCTTGGTGGGTATACAGGTGAAGGAAGATGTCACATCATAGGACACCATAGTTTCTTCTGCACCGAGTACTATATCTTGAATCTCGTTTATGAAATCCTGGGAGTTCTGGATGTGATGCTTAGAACTTCCATCCAATGGCCCCAAGTTGTTGGCTAGGTATTTCACCACCTGTATGTACAGAATTGATGCTGCTGACTATAGGCCCTTCCTTGTATATTGTGGGGAGTCCTTAAGTATAAACATGGATGTACCTCAACAGGGTAGAGGCAATGATACATTGCTCAATTAATGGCTTTATCCTTTGGAAGATGTTTGTAGTAAGCCTATGACCTTGTAGCAGCTGATGAAATCCCTTGTTAAAGCCTTATATGTGTTGCTATCAACCAGGAGTATGGTTACCTTAGCATGGTAGTCTGAGCATCTTCCCTTAACCACAGTGAGAATGGTGATACTGGAATCTTTCTTGAGGGATGTAAGGCTCTTCTTTCCTGTGTGGTCAGGTTAGATAAAGGAGGTTTTAGCACTGGCTAATTGTTTTTACTTAGAGGTCTAATCCTGATGGTAAAAGAAACAGATTTCTTTGTATCTTAGCAATTGGGCAAAGTTTTTAAAGGAACAACTAAACCAGAAAATCAACTCTGTGCCATTCATTTCTATTATTCACAGGGAGGTGAGAACGCTTATTCTCACCTCCTGTGGATAATAGGATGCTCGTGGGACCTGGAACTTACCTTACCGCGCCACTCACAGCCGCTCCTTCACTTAACAGCTGTTCTCCCGATTGCGCACTCTATCTTTGTGGGGGTGGCGCGCATGCGCCTAAGATAGGGCGCGCGGGTGGGAAAGAGCGGCTGTCAGTGAAGGAACGGCTGCAAGTGGAGCGGCAGTAAGGTAAGTTCCAGGTCCCCGAGCGTAATATTATTCACAGGGAGGTAAGAATAAGTGTTCTTACCTCAGGCCAAGGTTCTACCGAGGCCAACCCGCAGTGTAGAGAGGCAGGTGGTAACTGGGAGCTGGTGGGAGTACGGGCAAGAGCACGGAGGTTTAAATGGAAACAGAAGCTGACTGAGACAATATGGATGCGTGAAGGCTGACCTGGAAACAGAAGCTGGCTGTGGTAATATGGATACTGAAGGCTGTACTGGAAACAGAAGCTGGCTGTAGGAATATGGATGAGAGAGGTTGTACTGGAAACAGAAGCTGGCTGTAGGAATATGGATGCTGAGACTGTACTGGAAACAGAAGCTGGCTGTAGGAATATGGATGCTGAAGGCTGTACTGGAATAAAGTCAGGAACAAACGGGCAGAGCAAAAACAAGCAGGAGCTGAAGAACAGATACATCAATACTGATGCAGCAAGATCTCACCACTTGGGGAGGCTTACGAAGGCCCCCCTCACGTCATTGCCCTGCGTCGGAGCATGCCCGTGCGCACCCGCGCGCCCGTTGGAAGGAGCCCCAGCCGACCCATGTTCGGCCGCCGGACTCCATGCCCCCCGTGCGTCCTGTCGTGCGCGCGCACGGGGTGGGGCCTGCGGCGCGCACGATCATGCGGCAGTGAAGGAGCGTGTCCCAGGTAAGACCCGAACCCTTACTTGCCCCCCCCCCACGGGCAACCTCCGGGTGCCTACAGGTTTCTCTGGGTGTCTTGAATGAAAAATTTTGATCAGCCTAGGAGCGTGGACTTGCTCAGCCGGTTCCCACGAATTTTCTTCCAGGACCAAAACCCTTTCCATTTGACCAGATATCGCAATTTCCCGCGACACCTTGACATCCAGAATGGCTTCAATCTCAACTCTCAACATTCTCAAGCAGGATAGGCGGCGGAGGAGGAGGTGGAGGAACCAAAGAGGAGTTAGTGATCTCCTTTAAAAGAGGAGACATGAAATACTGGGTGTACCTTCAAAGATTGAGGAAGTTCTAGTTCAAAAGCAACGGCGTTAATACACCTTTTAATCAAGAATGGTCCAAATAAAACGAGGGCCCAGGCTTGGTAGAAGGGATCTTCAACCTCAGATTTCATGTGTGAAGCCAAACAGAGTCAACCAACCTTAAAATTTGACGAATCCCTTCTAGCTCTAATAGCAGACCTTTGAGCCTGGACTTGGGCCTGAGTGATGAAGGACCTTAGTTCTGTGAATCTCTGTTAATACCTCCAACCGAGTTTGAAGATCTGGGACCTCAATGCTGCCGGGAAATCAACAAGGAAGGTTGGATTAAATCCATAGTTTGCAAAAAATGTGTGAAACATTTAATGGAGGAATGAATCGCGTATTATAGGCAAACTCGGCCAATGGTAAGAGGGAAGACCAATCCTCCTGAGAAGCGGAAGTATAACAACGAAGGTATTGTTCAAGCGTTTGATTGGTCCTTTCGGTCTGTCCCTTGGACTGTGGGTGGTAACCTGAGGAAAAGGAATTATGAATGTGTAAAGATTTACATAGTTCCTTCCAGAATTTGAGGTGAACTGTACCCCTCTATCTGAGACGATATCCGTGGGTACTCCATGAAGGCGAACAACCTCTCTTATAAAAACGTTCTGCCGTTATTGCGGCTGAAGGTACCCCCTTTAATGGAATGAAAGGGCCATCTTGGTTAGTCGATCCACTACCGAAAATCGTATTGAAAGTCTTGGATCGGAAAGTTCCACGATAAAGTCCATGCAAATCATGCCCAAGGGCGAGTAGGAACCGGCAACGGACATAGTAACCCATATGGCCTCTGCCTAGGAGCCTTGAAACTAGCACAAGTGGCACAAGCGGGCAACCAAATCTTACAATCCTTAGCCATTTTAGGCCAAGAAAAAAATGTCTATTCAGGAGATCCAAGGTCTTGTGAAGTCCAAAATGTCCTGCTAGAGGGTGGAAATGGCAATACTGTAATACCGCAGCTCTCGCCAAAGGAGGAAACAAACACTTGTCTTGGAAATAGATGAATCATCTTGGGCTGGTGGGCCGTTAGAAGAGGATTGAAGAGAGGCTTGTTGATGGCCCGAGCCAGATCGGAGTGAAGCAGCAAAAAATTTGACTTGGAAAGAATCATATCAGGTTTATCGGAAAGACATATCCTCGGAGAATTGTCTGAAAGTGCATCCGCTTTTCCATTCTTTGACCCAGGACGAAAAGTGATGTGGGAAATTGAAATGAAACGGGTGAAAAAGAGAGCCCACCTGGCTTGACGAGGCTTTAGTCTTTTAGCCGTCTGTAAATACTCCAAATTCTTATGGTCAGTGAAAACAAACAATGGGTGGTTAGCTCCTCAAGAGATATCGCCATTCCTCTAAGGCGGACTTAATGGCAAGTAGCTCCCGATTCCCCACTCATAGTTCTTTCGAAAGGAGGAGAGTTTCCTAGAAAAGAAAGCCACTGGATGAAGTAGAGCTTTGGGACCTCGGCATTAGAGGACAGAATTGCTCCTAAAGCACTTCAGACGCATCAACCTCTAGTAGGAAAGGAAGCGAAGGATCTGGATGGATGAGGACTGGAGCCGAGGTTGAAGGCTGACTTCAATGTTCAAAGGCTTTTGAGCTAGTTCAGACCACTCGAACTGGATATGGGTTCGGGTAAGTTGAGTAAGTGGGGGAGAATGATGGAAGAAAAGTTTTAATGAACCTGCGATAAAAAATTGGCGAATCCAATAAAACTTTGTATTTGCTTCGGTTAGATGGGTACGGCCAATCTCGAATAGCGGGGACCTTCTGAGGGTCATAGTTTGCCCTAGAGAGGAGATAATGAATCCTAGGAAGGGTTATAGAAGTTTTTTCAAAACTCAGCATTTCTCCAGTTAAACATAAAGCCATGAATTCTAAGACGGGACAGGACCTTTTAACTGAATACGGTGTTCTTGGAGATTAGAAGAAAAGATGAGAATATCGTCAAGATATACCACGAGAAAGTCATCGACAAAATCTCGAAAAATATCATTAACAAAGTGTTGGAACTGGCCGGTGCGTTACAGAGTCCGAAAGGCATCACTAAATACTCGAAGTGTCCATATCGGGGAGAGGAATGCCGTCTTCCATTCGTCCCCTCTCTTATTCGGATCAAGTTGTAGGCCCCTCTGAGATCTAATTTCGTTGAAAATTTTAGCGGACCTAAGTCGTTGAAATAGTTCTGGAAAAAGTGGCAGAGGATAGCGGTTCTTGATAGTAACACTGTTGAGGGCTCTATAATCAATGCAGGGTCTAAGGGAACCATCTTTCTTTCCTACAAAAAAATATACCAGCCCCAGCAGGAGATGTAGAGTGACGTATGAAACCCCTTCTGTAAGTTCTCCTCTATGTAGTCTTTGAGAAACTCTTGTTCAGGCCTCGAGAGGGGATAGATTCTCCAAATGGGATCTGAGCTCCGGAAAGCAATTCAACCGGACAGTCGTTAGATACGATGTGGGGGGGAGAACGTTGGCCGCTTTCTTGTCAAAAAACATCAGCGAAAGTCATTGTAGCGAGGTAGGTAGACAGACTTCAGGAATGGACCTCTTTGACCCCCATCAGTGGAGATGAATGACAGGACTGTGAACAAAAACTGAGACGGGAAAGAAACTCACAGGAAAACCAGTTATGAGAGGATGTGGATCTCAACCAGGGTAAACACCAAAATGATTGGGAAACAAAAAGAAAGAATAGAAAAAAGGTAAAACATCAAAGAAAGAAATGATTCCCGTGCGGGTTAATCTTGACCATCACTGGAAACAGTCTCTAGGTGAACCAGTCCAGAGGAAAATTTTGACGACGTCAGCTAGGCGAATAAACAAAGGCGAAGTCTTCACCCGGGTCGTGAGGCCCCAATCCTTGGCACACGACTCCAAAATAAAAAGAACTGCATGCTCCGGAATCAATAATGGGCCTGAGTCTTGACGAGTCGATCTTGTTCCCTGTAATGACAGATAACTGAAAGGTAATGTAGGCAGGGGAACTGGACGAAGGAGAAGGCGAAGAAGAATTCTTACGGGTAGGTCTGATCGGACAGTTACTAGGCGATGACCAGATCGCCACAATATAGGCAGAGATTCAGACGATGTTGCGTTGGTGTCTTCGGGAGGCAGGAGAAGAACGGGTGAGCCCAAGTTGCATGGGTACAGGTTCAGCCATCTGAGAAGAGGGTACAGGGAAAGGTGATTCTGAAAAAAGTGCGATTGGCCACCATCCTCTCCAACCTTCTCTCCCTCAGACGTCTATCTATTTGGACGGACAGGACGGATGAGAGCTTTAAGAGTCTCCGGAACTCCCACAGAGCTAGTTCATCCTTCAAAGTCTCAGACAGGCCGAGACGAAATTGATGTTGAGGGCTGCTATCATTCCAGTGTGTGTTTCAGTGCACTCTCCGGAAATCGGACACATACTCCTCCACTGGCCTCCTCCCTTGGGAGAGATTGGGGAGCGTACCTCTGCAGTAGCAGCCCTTCTAGGGTCATCATAAATTTCTGCCAAGGCAAGAAAGAAGGTGTCCACCGAGGCACCGTGGACCATTCTTTTCCAAAAGCCGGAGAGAGCCCAGGCTTGGGGGTCATCTTGCAATAAGGGAAATGATAAAACCAACTTTAACCCTTTCGTCACTAAAGTTCGGGGACGAAGGGAAGAAAGAAACTCCAAGAGCTTTTAAACTGGATGAATTTTGAACGATCTTCCGCAAATCTATCGGGCAGAGGCACCTTCAGAGAGGCAGCTTGGAACGCCGGCTGTGAGACTGGAGATCCACTAGTGGAGATGGCCTCCACTAGCATCAAGTTGGAAAGAACCCTTGACGGGCCTCCTGTAAGGTCCTCTGTAGCTCAGATACCTGCCTATATAATTCTTCCACCGGCCCGAACTCTCCAGAGGATTCAGCATCGGGACGCCAGTTACTGTTAGAGATTTCAGGGAGAAGCCCAGCAAACACTCTCAATGGATGCAGAGTCTAAGTGTCTGTTGGTCTTCTCAGAGCCTCTTGATGGTGAGGATGTTTAGACTGCCGGACAGACACCAGGTTGCGGTTCCAGATCAAGGTCTAATGGGCAAACCCGAGTAGAGTTGAGAGGCAGGTGGTAATGGGAGCAGGTTGGGAGTACGGGCAAGAGCACGGAGGTTAAACATGGAAACAGAAAGCGACTGAGACAATATGGATGCTGAAGGCTGACCTGGAAAACAGAGAGCTGGCTGTGGTAATATGGATACTGAGGCTGTACTGGAAACAGAAGCTGCTGTAGGAATAGGATGCTGAAGGCTGTACTGGAACCAGAAGCTGGCTGTAGGAATATGGATGAGGAAGGATACTGGAAACAGAAGCTGGCTTGTAGGAATATGGATGCTGAAGACTGTACTGGAAACAGAAGCTGGCCGTTAGGAATATGGATGCTTGAAGCGCTGTACTGGAATAAAGTCAGGAACAAATGGGCAGAGCAAAACAAGCAGGATCTGAAGAAACAGATACTATCAATACTGAAAATGGCAGCAAGATCTCACCACGTGGGGAGGCTTATGAAGGCCACCCCTCACGTCATTGCCCTGCGTCGGAGACGTGCTCCGCAGCGCGTTTGGAAACGAAGCCCCCCAGCCGACCATGTTCGGCCGCGGACTCCATGCCCCTGTGCGTCCTGTGTGACGGCAGGGGGTTGCCTGCGGCCTGGAAAGGAGCGTGGTTCCAGTAAGACCGAACCTTACAGTATACACATGAATGATTGTGTTTAGAATGAGAGAATCTGCAAGGTCATTTTGTAATGTCATACTACTCACAGTCCCAAGATTTCTCCCTATAAAATATATTTTTAAGTACAGTGAGATGACTGGCGGGGGGGGGGTGTCGGGCGGGGTTCTGAGCATTCCTTACGAATTATCCGAGGCCAAAAGTGAAGTTCATCGACTTTGGCACGTCCCGGAAATTGTTACACTATAAAACAGCAAATATTTACTATTTTTTTTCTATGCAAAATATACATATTAATTTGTTAGGGGGAAAGGAGTTTCATTTAAAATATTAACACAAATACTTGCATTCGAAAATCTTTGTGTTGTGTTAGGGAGTGAGGGGGGGTCTCTGCGGTCAAATGATGTCTTGTCAGCTTCTAGAAATAAGACTGCAGTTCCTTGCTTTGAATCGTTGTTAAGCACTACAGGCATCGTGACTTCTCACACGAAGATGGAAGTTCACACACAGCTCTAAGAAGATTATGGCCGAACTGACTCCTAGTACCCCTAGTTTTAATTTATAAATCAACTCAGGCAGCCACAGCCAAAGCGAGTTGTTTCTCCTGCATTGGGAGACATAGCTTTGTGTATGTTGTTAAAGTGTACTTGTTTTTCATTGGTTTCAAGGCTGTCTGAGACTTAGTTCAGGCACACGCATGGAAAAAGTGTTGATTCATGCCTTTTGCTTCTCCTTTCGAGTATGTCAGCAAGCTCTGTCTTTATTTCTTTTTGTTTTCCTCTGTTAACAAATTAAAACATTATACTAAAGCAGTAACATGTTCGTGTGCAGGTTCTCATTCATCCACGGGTCATGTATATCTGTTGTATTCAATTAGATCAAACTGGACTTGAAATGTGCGTTCTTGAATATGACGTTAGCGAGTCATCCGACTGGCTTTCTAAATTGCAGAATGACTGGTACAACGAATTGTGGCACATTATGTACTCTGGAATAATCCCAATTAGCATTATCACGCCGCGTGTTAAGGGTGGTTTGTTCCCTTGTGATTAGAGTAGTGGCTAAGACGGTGTTTAGAGGAACGCCCCAGAGTAAGGTGTTAAACTAGCATTGTAACATTGTGCAGACAGATGGCTTCAGATTGTTGACTGACACATGGGTTATTAAAACCACCAGATAGGCAAGTCAAGCTTCACAGCCCATTAATGGCGGGGACCAAAAATCATTAAATCACAAAGGGAAGAGTACAGGTACAAACAACAAAATAGGCTTTATTGGAATGGTTGGAGAAGTAAGGAACAATGGTCCCGTAACTGAAGTGAGAGGTTTACAGAGAAAACCAAACACACACAGATCAGTATTAATGTTGCTCAACCACACCTTAGATCCTACAAGCTGGGGGGTCATCGAACCACTGCAACACAGACGCCGAGAACATCCCCCGCTAGCACAGGAGGCGAAGGCCTAAAGACAATGCAACATTCTAGCTTTTTTTTTGGAGCCTTTAAAAATTGTGGGATATCCAGACATGGGCCTTTGTCAAAAGTAAGTAAGAAAGAAAAGAACACGAATAACAAAACCAGTGATAAGGGATGGTAAAAGCAAGGACAGGAGGAAGAAATGTCATACCCCATCTGGTTAGGCCGGGGTCTCCGAGAAATTAGAAGAAGATTCCAAAAAACATCGATCCCTGTTGCTTTAAACCGAACAAAACACGGAGGTGCGGCCCAATTGTAATCCGAAAGAACCAATAACATAAACACCAGAAAAGCGAAATCTATCAATAGCAGTGCGTGCAGTGAAGAATGCTCTGATTGAGTGACTGTGGGGGAGACCAAACAGCAACTAGCTTATAACGTATGGCCCAGCCACAGAAAGAGCACAATTCCTCGGCGTCAGGACCCTCAGCCGTGGATCTGCATTCTTAAGGATAAAGGACCTACATTTGAAGATTGTAATGTTAACATACTGGCGATAGGAAACGTGACTGTGTCAAGAGAGGTTCGTTAAGTGAGGCCATTTGTGAAAATAAAGAAACCAAGCACTAATATAGAAGGCGGGGGTTCGACACCATCTGTCGGCCCATGCTACAAATGCTTGTTTTAACCCTTACGTCGGCGTTCCTTACATTCTCTCGTTAGCCCAATTTGATCTTTCACACCCTTAACCACCTGGCTGTGATCATGCTAATTGGGATTTCGACAGTGGTACTAATTGCCCACGATTGCTTGTTATACAAGTCCTTCGGAAATGGAGCAAGCCTAGTCGGATGACTAGCGAAACGGTCTTCAGAACTACTTTCAAGTCCAGTTGATATTAATTGAATACAAAGATAAGGACAGTAAACATTTTCAAATACAAAAACGAATTTCATTGTCAACAATACCTGGCCATTCACAGGCACTACCGGTAGTCATGTCATCCCAGTTTTTAGCCTATTTATTGTAAATTAGAAATACGTTCCCGGTACATAATGTTATGTTGCTGGGCTATGATATTCAGATTAATCCTTATTGCCTTCGTATCTCTGTTCATTTATCCTATGGCTCACAAACTGTTTTTGCTTTGGGCCCAATGCTTTCATATTCTCAAAACTGTGGTTGTTATTCTTTATGTCTTGCAAATTTATAGACATTTTATAGTATTTAAACAGTTTTAAACAGAAAGAGAGATGGCCACAGGACACTGAAATGCCCTCTGGTGTACACCCAGGGGCCAAACAGCCAGGGGTCTGTAATTGATTAAGGCTATTGTGCAGTTTTGAATTAGCGGCCGGTCGATAGTAGCACTGAGAATTTATTGTAATATAAAAGACCAGAAAAAGGGGGGGGGAATGTTACATTACACGGGACTAGTTACCAGTTAGTGGGGGTAAATCCCCACAAATATGGATTTGAACTTAGCTTAGCTGATCTATGCCGCAAACGCCATATTGAAATTTATTGTAACGGCCTGCCCCTACGGGTCCTTGTTCTGTGCGATAACCACAACACGATGGTGCAAAAAGGGTTTTAATTTTAGTCGCGCTAATTCAAATATTAATTCAGTTAAATTACTCCCTTAGGGGCATATTTATAAAAGAGGATAAAGTAGCGAAATGTTTCCTTCGCGTTCGCCTTTCGCATGGGTTTTCGCCAAAAACCGGACAGTTAACGCTATTTAAAATTGGTAGCGTTAAACGAATGGCGAAAACGTTTCCGCCGCGATATCGCTAAAACCCTTTTCGCCTTCTTCGCATGGTAATTGTAGCGAATAAAAAGGAGCAAAAAAGGCGTAACGCGATTTATAAAGAGCGAAAAGGTGGTTTTGCTTAAAAGAGCGAAAGATTAGCGAGAACCTGGAATTTTTGGTGGTTGAAAAAAGTCATGTTTGAGCGAAAAGCGCATTCATCCAAGGGTAATATGCCTTTGAATTAAAAAGATGAACGCGCATTAGTAGGCGGATCCGCATTAGAGTGTAATACGCCTTGGACAAAGCGACATTAGTAAGGATAGGCATTGATGTAATATGCACTTTTTAGAAAGAGCGAACAACGCAATAGAAGGTTCGAACGCGCATTGACGACAAGGCGAATGTGCGTGCAAAAGAAAAATTGTTATCCAATGGAAATTCAATTCTAAGAAGGATTGACTAAATAAGACATTGGCTGACTTCTTGGTAAATGTGAGTTTTCAGGTGGCCATTGAACTTGACCATAATCGTGTTTTTTTCGCTTTTTATACATAAGGCGCAAAACGAAGCCCTCAAAATTGGACGCGGTATTCGGCGATGTGCTGCGCTTAATATTTATACAAGGGCCAAAATTCCCTGGAGAGCATACGGGAGTGCAGATCCCAATATTGGAGGTATGGAAACATTTTGTGTGTGAATCTACTGGATCACACACATTCCTAGCGATCTGTGATTTGTGCCTCTTGTGTTAATCTTGCTATATTTTTCCTTTTGGAACCTGTCATTTAGCTGCAGGCTTATATAATGATTTAACATCAATAGTTTCTTGAATTTTTTTTTTTAAGCTTATTTAGGAAAATATTTCTAACACACCAGATCAATAAAAATTCTTAGCGTTAAAATGTGCTATTTTGGCCCACGCAATCAGATGTTGGCTTTCAATGGAAATGGCAATGGATTGGTGGGGTGAAAATTGCACATTTTGCAAACGAAAGAACTTTATTGAATCCCCCTGTAAATCTTGTGGCTAAACCCGGAATATATCGTTATTTTTATTAGTTTTAATACCCTTATTTGCCTTATTTTGTTTAATATTTGACAAATTAGTGTGTAACTTTATCCCAATAGTTCCCTGTCTTTAAAAAATATAGATAATTTCCCCCAACTAGTAAATGTTCCAGCAACAACCCCATTCATTCTGACTTCAGCACCAACGTATCCACTAGTATACTTGATAAATGTTCATGCAATTTTTTTATTTTTTGCCACAAGTTACATACCAAATTTCATTTATTTCAGTTCTGAAGAAATACTGTGCAACAATCAATTGCAGTTACCCGCAAGGATGCAATCCAACTTTAAGCCCCTGCCATAAGGGTGAGTAAAGGATTAACTTATCCCGTAGGAAGGCAGACACCACTACCAAAGTGTACACTTAATATCAATAAACTCATGTGAACCACAATACAGGTCCCTATTTAACACCAGCAAATAACTGGTTTATATTTGTGTGATTTGATAGGCAAGAGTCCGCCAAGATAGATATTGAACAATTTCCTCTTAAAATCACTCAAAGAGAGTATAATGTGAACATTAAGAATACGTATCTATCCTGTAGATTAGTCTCCGCTGACGGTCCGGTTTTGCTGGGATCACTCCACCATCCTTGGCACTGTCAGTGGACAGTACGAGAGGAGAAGGTTGGAGAGGAGGGTGCAATCGACTTTTTCAGAATCAACCTTTCCCTGTACCTCCCTCTCTCAGAGCTGAACTGAACCCATGCAATTGGGGCTCACCCGTTCTTCCCTGCCCCGAAGGAAAGAACCCAACGCAGAACTCGTCTGAATCTCTGCCTATATTGTGGCGAATCTGGTCAGTCTATCTATTTGGACGGACAGATCGATGAGAGCTTTAAGAGTCTCCTGAACTCCCACACGAGCTAGTTCATCCTTCAAAGTCTCAGACATGCCAAGACGAAATTGATGTTTGAGGGCTGCATCATTCCAGTGGGTTTCAGTGCTCACTCTCCGGAAATTGGACACATACTCCTCCACTGGCCTCCTCCCTTGGGAGAGATTGCGGAGCGTACCCTCTGCAGTAGTAGCCCTTCTAGGGTCATCATAAACTTCTGCCAAGGCAGCAAAGAAGGTTTCCACCGAGGCTACCGTGGCATCATTCTTTTCCAAAAGCCGGAGAGCCCAGGCTTGGGGTTCATCTTGCAATAAGGAAATGATAAAACCAACTTTAACCCTTTCGTCACTAAAGCTTCGGGGACGAAGGGAGAAATAAAGTCCACAAGAGCTTTTAAACTGGATGAATTTTGAACGATCTTCCGCAAATCTATCGGGCAGAGGCACCTTCCAGAGAGGCAGCTTGGAACGCCGGCTGTGAGACTGGAGATCCACTAGTGGAGATGGCCTTCAACCTAGCATCAAGTTGGAAGAACCCTTGACGGGCCTCCTGTAAGGCTCCTTGTAGCTCAGATACCTGCCTATATAATTCTTCCACCGGCCCGACCTCTCCAGCGGGATTCATATCTGGCTGCCAGTTACTGTTAGAGATTTTCAGGGAGAGCCCCAGCAAACCTCTCACTGGATGCAGAGTCTAAGTTGTCGGTGGGCTTGCATCAGAGCCTCTGATGGTTGAGGATGTTTAGCTGCCGGACAGACACCAGGTTGCGGTTCCGATCAAGGTCTATAGAGGCAACCCGCGCAGTGTGTATTTGAGAGGCAGTGGTGGGTAACTGGGAGCAGGTGGGAGTACGGGCAAGAGCACGGAGGTTAAACTGGAAACAAGAAGCTGACTGAGGACATATGATGTGCTGAAGGCTGACCTGGAAACAGAAGCTGGCTGTGGTAATATGGATACTGAAGGCTGTACTGGAAACAGAAGCTGGCTGTAGGAATATGGATGCTGAAGGCTGTACTGGAAACAGAAGGGCTGCTGTAGGAATATGGAGTGATGAAGGCTGTACTGAAACAGAAGCATGGCTGTAGGAATATGGATGCTGAAGACTGTACTGAGAACAGAAGCTGGCTGTAGGAAATGGTATGATGAAGGCTTGTACTGGAATAAAGTCAGGAACAAACTGGGCCGAGCCAGAGCAAAAACAAGCAGGAGCTGAAGAACAGATACATCAATACTGAACTGGCAGCAAGATCTCACCACGTGGGGAGGCTTATGAAGGCCCCCCTCACGTCATCGCCCTGCGTCGGAGCGTGCCCGCTCGCACGTTTGGAAGGAGCCACAGCCGACCCATGTTCCGGCCACCGGACTCCATGCCCCCCGTGCGTCCTGTCGTGCGCGCGCACGGGGTGCCTGCGGCGCGCACGCTCATGCGGCAGTGAAGGAGCGTGGTCCCAGGTAAGACCCGAACCCTTACAGTATACACATGAATGATTGTTATAGAATGAGAGAATCTGCAAGGTCATTTTGTAATGATCATACTACTCACAGTCCCAAGCATTCTCCCTATAAAATATATATTTTAAGTACAGTGAGATGACTGCGGGGGGGGGTGGGGGGTGTCGGGGTTCTGAGCATTCCGAATTATCCCGAGGCCCCAAAGTGAATGTTCATCGACTTTGGCATCGGTCGGAAATTTGTTACATATAAAACAGCAAAATATTACTATTTTTTTTTCTATGAAAACATAGTTATATATAATTGTTAGGGACAGGAGCATTTAAATATATTAACACAAAAACTGCATTGAAATCTTTGTCTGTGTGTAGGGAGAGGGGGGGTTCTCTGTGCAGTTAAATGATTGTCTGTCAGCTCTAGGAAATAAGACTGCCGCTTCCTTGCTTTGATCTGTTAAGCACTACAGAGCATGTGACTGCGTACACGAAGATGGAAGTCACCCAGCTAAGATAGATATGGGAACTGACTCTAGTAACCCTAGTTAATTTTATAAATCACTCAGCAGCCACAGCAAAGGGAGTGGTGAGACACAGTTTGTTGTATGTTTGTAAATGGCTCTGTCTATTGGTTCAATGCTGTCTTGAGACTTTAGTTCAGGCAACACGCATGGAAAAAGGTGATCTGCCTTGCTTCCCTTGCGAGATTGTCAGCAATGTCTGTATTTTTTTACGTTTCCTCTGTAAAAATTAAAACATTATACTAAGGCCAGTAAATGCTTGTGAAGGTTCTCATCATCAGGTCATGGTATATCTGTGTATTCAATTAGATCAACTGGACTTGAAATGTAGTTCTTGAAGACGTTTCGCTAGTCATCCGACTGGCTTTCTCAATTCAGAATGACTTGTACAAGAATCTGTGGCAATTATGTACCCTGGAAAATCCCAATTAGCATATCACAGCCAGGTGTTAAGGGTGTGATTAGATAGTGGCTAAGAGGTGTTATAGGAACGCCCAGAGTAAGGTGTTAAAACAGCATTGTACATGGCAGACAGATGGTTCAGATATGTTGATGACACCTGGGTTAAAATCCACCAGAAGGAAGTACAAGCTTTCACAGAACACATTAATGCGGTGGACCAAAACATTAAATTCACAAGGGAAGAGGTACAAAACAACAAACTGGCTTTCTTGGACTGCTTGGTAGAAGTTAAGGAAAATGGTAAACTGGAAGTAGAGGTTTACAGAAAACCAACACACACAGATCAGTATTTAATGTTTGACTCCCACCACCCTTTAGATCACAAGCTGGGGGTCATCAGAACCCTGCAACACAGAGCCGAGAACATCCCCACTAGCACAGAGGCGAAGGCTAAAGAAATGAAACATCTCAGAGGAGCCCTTAAAACTTGTGGATATCCAGACTGGGCCTTTGTCAAAAGAAGTAGAAGGAAAGAAAAGAACACGAATACCAACAGTGAAGGGGAAAAGCAAGACAGGAGGAAGAACATGGTCATCCCATATGTAGCAGGGGTCTCGAGAAATTAAGAAGAATTTTAAAAAACATCGTACCCTGTCTGCTTTAAACCGAACAACACACTGAGGCAGCAATTGGTACATCCGAAAGACCCAATACCTAAACACAAGAAAAGCGACATCATATATGCAGTGCAGTGCAGTGAAGAATGCTCTGATTTGTATGTGGGGGAGACCAAACAGCAACTGCATCAACGTATGGCCCAGCACAGAAGAGCCAATCTCGGGTCAGGACTCAGCCGTGTATCTGCATCTTAAGGATAAAGGACATACCTTTGAAGATTGTATGTTAACATACTGGCGAAGGAACGTGACTGGTTCAAGAGAGGTGTTAAGGAGGCCATTTATGTGAAATAAAGAAACCAAGCCTAAATAAGGTGGGGGGGTTCGACACCATCTGTCTGCCATGTACAATGCTGTTTTAACACCTTACTCTGGCGTTCCTATAACACCTCTTAGCCACTATCTAATCACACCCTTAACACCTGGCTGTGATATGCTAATTGGGATTTTCCAGGGTACATAATTGCCACAGATTCTTGTACAAGTCATTTGAATTGAGAAAGCCAGTCGGATGACTAGCGAAACGTCTTCAAGAACTACATTTCAAGTCCAGTTGATCTAATTGAATACAACAGATAAGGCCAGAAACATTTTCAAATACAAAAAGAATTTCATTTTCAACAATTACCTGCCATTCACAGGACTACTGTAGTCATGTCATCCCAGTTTTTAGCCTATTTATTGTAAATTAGAAAACGTTCCCAAGGTAAATACATGTTATTGTTGCTGTTATATATTCATTAACGTTAATTGCCTTGTATCTCTGTCATTATAATATTGGCTAAAACTGTTTTTGCTTTGGGACAAATTGCTCATATTCTAAAACAAACTTGTTTGTTATTCTTTATGTCTTGCAAATTTAATATTACATTTATTATTTAAACAGTTTACACAGAAAGAGAGATGGCACATGCCATTGAATGCCTGTTACCAGGGGAAACAGCAGGGGTGTAATGTGCTTAAGGCTATTGTGAAGTTTGAATTAGGGGTGATAGTAGCATGAGAATTATGTAATATAAAACCAGAGAATGTTACATACACTGTACTAGTTACATTTAGTGGGGGGTTAAATCCCCAAATAGTGATTTTGAACTAGCTTTTAGCTGATCTATGCGCAAACCGCATATTGAATTTATTGTACCGGCTGCACGGGTGTCTTTTGCGATACCCACAAAGCTGGTGCAATAAAGGGTTTAAAGTCGCGCTAACAAATATTAAATTCAGTAAATTACTCCCTTAGGGGCATATTTATAAAAGAGCGAAAAGTAGCGAAATGTTTTCGCATTCGCTTTTCGCATGGGTTTTCGCCAAAATGACAGTTAACGCTATTTATAAAGGTAGCGTTAACGAATGGCGAAACCGTTTCCGCGCGCTATCGCTAAACCCTTTTCGCCTTACTTCGCAATGGTAATTTTAGCGAAAAAGGAGCAAAAAGGCGTAACGCGATTTATAAAAGAGCGAAAGGTGGTTTTTGCGTTAAAAAGAGCGAAAGATTAGCGAGACCCTGAAGGTGGTGAAAAGTCATTGTTTGAGCGAAAAGGCATTCTAATGGGTAATATGCCTTGAAAAAGCGAACGCGCATTAGAAGGGCGATCGCGCATTAGAGTGTAATACGCCTTGGAAAAGCGACATTAGAAAGGTGATCGCGCATTAGAATGTAATATGCATTAGAAAGGCGAACGCACATTAGAAAGGCGAACGCGCATTAGAAAGGCGAATGTGCAGTGCAAAAGAAAATTGTAATCCAATTGAGAAATTCTAAGAAGATTGACTAAATAAGACATGGCTGACTTCTTGGTAAATGTGAGGTGGCCATTTTGAACTTGACATCATGTGTGTTTTTTTCGCTTTTTTATAAATAAGGCGAAACGAAGCCCCAAATGGCGGTATTTTCGCTGCGATGTGCTGCGCTAATTATTATAAAGGGCCAAAATCCCTGGAGAGCATAAGGGTAGTGCATGACCCAATATGGAGTATGAAACATTGTGTGTGAATTACTTGGATCACACACATTCCTAGCGATCTGTGATTTGGCCTTGTGTTAATCTTGCTATATTTTTCCTTTTGGAAAATGTAATTAGATGCAGGCTTCTATAATGTATTTAACATTCAATATTTCTGATTTTTTTTTAAGCTTTATTTAGGAAATATTTCTAAAAACAGATTCAATAAAAGTTCTTATCGTTTAAAATGTTGCTAATTTTGGCCCAAGCAATCAGATGTTGGCTTTCAAATGGAAATGGAAATGGATTGGTTGGGGGAAAATTGCACCATTTTAAACGATAAGAACTTTTATTGAATCCCCCTGTAAATCTTGTGGCTAAACCAGAATTATATAGTCATATTTTTATTAGTTTTTAATATTATTTGTTATTTTGTTTACATTTGAAAATTTTAGTTGTGTAACTTTATCAATAGCTGTCTTTTAAATAATATCGACATTTCCCAACTAGAAATGTTCCATCACAAATTCATTCTGACTTCAGCACCAAATGTATTTATTAGTATACTTGGATAAATGTATGCAATTTTATTTTTTGCCACAAGTTTACATTACAAATTTCATTTATTCAGTTCTGTAAGCATATGTGCAAAATCAATGCAGTTACCAGCAAGAATGCAATCCAACTTTAAGCCCCTGCCATAAGGGTGATTAAAGGATTTAAATTTATACAGTAGGAAGCAAGCCACACTCCAATGTACACTTAATAACTATTGTGAACATACAATACAGGTCCCTATTTAACACCAGCAAATAACTGGCTTTATATTTGTGCTGCTTGATAGCAAGGTCAGCAAATAGATATTGCAAATTTCCTCTTAAAATCACTCTAAATTAGTTAATGTGACATTAAGAATAGATCTCATCTTGCTATTATGTCTCGCTACGGTCGGATCCTCCCCACTGGCACTGTCAGTGACAGTACGGGAGGCAGCCAATGGTAAGACTTAGCGCTTTAGGTCCTCACCCTGGGTACTTTGCAGGAGTGGGGGGAAAGGAATGAGGTGGAGGTGAGTATAATTGTCCTTTTGTGTATACGTGCTTCTTGTGACCCTTTAGTATACTTCTTGTGAGGGATAGCAGTTTTTGCCTATATGCACAGATTTTATTATTCACTAACTGACATTCTCTAAATGGTCTAATCAGATTTCTGGATGACATCTATGGATTGACTTTTTCTGGGAACAGATGTTTCTTACCGTAGATTATTATACAATAGCTACTTCAGTACAATGAAATGTGTACATATGTAGCCTCTCCTAGCAACAGGTATAATAGGAAAAAAACTTGAATTGTAATAGGAGTCATTGGCATCTGTGGTATATCTACAACAGCACATACATTACATATATGTTTAGTTTGTAAAACTCAATGCCAACTCATCAAAACCTACAGACAACCTACAGAAAAGTTTTCGACATAGGAAATGGTTTTTCTAAAGCAAAGTGTTAGTTAGCTTAGACCCATCACAGTGCATCGAAACAAAAATAGATGAATTCATCAACAGGTTGCAGGGCAAAGTAAGACTAAAATGCTGCACGGTGTTCTGTTACCTCTCTTTCTGCTTTCTTGTTCTTCCAGTAAGCATCTGTCAGTCATAATTGTGACACTTGACATCACAGTCAATCACTGTATGCTATTCCCATAGCTGCCTCCTCTGAGCGTGTAAAAAAATATAAATGGGTGGAGAGGAGGCAGTAACCTGTTGAGAGGCAGAGAGAAGGGGAGAAATACATAACAAGCTAGTCCTTCATCTGACAGATTTTTAACTATTTTTTTTATATTTTTGCAAAATAATGCTCCCACCATTACTTACGGACCCTTCTCTCCCGCGCCGTCTTGAATGACGTCAGCCGCATCTGTGATTGGCCGCGTCTTAGCCAATCACAGACGTGGCTGCGAGTCCAGCCCCTGCTTGCAGCTTCCACAAGCAGGGAGCTGGATTAGAGACAGCGCGGGAGAGAATGGTCCGTAAGTAACCATGGGAGCATTATTTTGCAAAAATATTTCAGCGGTTGGGGGTGGACAAGGGGCACCTACCTTGTAACCAAAAGTAGGTTTTGGGGCTGGACATGCCCTTTAACGTGCCCATTTGCAGATGTAATAACTGGTGAGTTAGTGTTTTAAAGGAATTTTTGTAGAAATTATTTAAAAATTCTACATCATTTACTATGCATATGTCATCCGGTTTGATGCATTTTTATTGAAGGATTTTTATCCCATACAATTTTACACAAAACAATTTTTGGCTTTATGAACAAGATTTTTCCCCCGACAGTTTTACAAATAAGACCTTAAGTGCCCACCATGCATTGCAGTTTTAGTCTTTGGTATTATTGGTCATTTCATTATAATATGACTTGTCAGTTTGACTATGTTATTTAAAGAAAATCACTACTTTGAAGCATTACAAAACACAGTCCCTTTTGCCTATGACTATATAGCTTATGTTATCCCCAACAGTATTTTATCGGTAAACTATCCATTAAAGAATAACCTTTTTGCCACTCAGCACATATAAATTAACTATATTTTGTTTCTACTTATGTTAATGTTAAAGGGGAACTTAAGTCTCCAGACAACATTGTCCCAATAGACAGAGCACATTCACAAACATATAACAAGCTGTGTCTCACCTCTTCATTTGCTGTGGCCATTGGGTGATTTATGAAAATTTATGACTAGGGGTCAGCTCCCACAATCCACCTTAGCTGGGTAAACTCCCAGCTAAGTGTCTGCATACAGGTACATGCTCTGTAGAACTCAACAGATCAAAACAAGGAAGTTGCAGCCTTGCTTCCTAGAAGCTGACAGCCAATCGCATTAATGCACAGAGATCGCCCCTCTCCCTGACACAAAGGTTATTTCAGTTTTTTGTTTTCAAACACATTTAATGCTCCTGTCCTAACAATGATATAATCCTTTACTTTTCATTCAAAAAGAAATCTTTGCAGTGTATTTCAAATATAGCATGGATGTAAGAAGTCTGGGTAATAGAACCTGCAACTTGTACATTTACTCTGTCTTGCTAAAAGCAGAGCTCTTACCTCTAGGCTAAGAGAGATAATAAATAAACCAGTGGTACATGTAGAATTTTGTACTAGGAACATAATGAAAACAAAGCTTACAAGTTAGCCGCCACTGAATAAGCTGAAAGCCTAGGTACATTGTGAAGCTTTATCTTTTGCATGGAATATCATAGAAACAAAAAAATGTATATCTGGGGTATTAAAGTTGTGACCTTATCCTGGTGCCTTACTCGGTGCTCCAACACAGAACAAGCAGAGAATCCATGTACATTTGGAAGCTTTATCTTTTGCTAGGAAAAGAATAATTACCATGCTTGTTACCATGCAGTTTATTTACCAGTCAGTTGCTGGAAAATAAACTGCAGGGTAACGAGCAGCTTTCAAAGTCTTATCAGGAATTCCATATTGGTGTGGAAACATCTGTATAGAAAATACTCTGTACATAGAGACAGTTAATACTTTGGTCGGGGGGCGCGGTTCTTTGATGACTTCATGGGCTGTGGGTTATACTGGTAACAACATGGAAGCCTTATTTACAGAATCTATTTCTCACATGTAGTAAATGCAACTTACTAGAGGGATCTAACAATGTATAGGTGTTCTGGGGAGAAAAACTTTCACATTAGGTTATTAAAAATTTAAGTTTAGTTCTCCTTTAATATTTTATTTTTTATGTGTGAAAATACTTGCATGTAATAACTGTTTATCAAGGTGAAAGTGTTCTATTTTATGATTTTTCTTGGATTTTTTTATTGGGAAAGCCATAGCCATTTAGAAATAGTTAGCATTCGGTTCACTTGTACATTACATGTGCTAGCATTTTCACACAAGTTTAATTACCATACAAAATGACAGCAATAAAAATTCCTTGTAAGTGTTATGATGCCTGTTTAGTTTTCTTTTCACCTACTGCCCCTTTGCAAATGTTTTCTGTTGGTTATTTGTAAGGTCTAAGGCTGGGTACACACGGAGGGACTATTTGTTCCAAACAAGCGCTCATTACGGGACAAATGTCTGTCGGTTGCGGCAAATTCCATAGGGAAATGCACGATTGATTGGATTTTACCAACACGTCCGAATCGAGGTTGGTCGCGGCCAGCTGCCCCACACCAGCAGATAAGTGCCGTGAATCAGTGGGTTGGCCAAAAATATATGCTGGTGTTTACCCAGCCAAAGGGCATACTTTGTCTTCTACTTACATTTTTTGAATGATCTCTATTAATTTACATACCCCAAGCATCTTGAGGTATGAGCTATGTGTATGGCTTTTTTTAGGCTGTCCTAAAAATAAAAAAAAACCTGCAACAGCAAAGATTAAATATGCATGGTGGGTGGAAGGCTTTTCATTTTAATGATCATGGACATGTAACTTAAAGGTATAGGTTTTCACTGTATGCGTTAGTTCTGATACTGTTTTATACTATATGTGGCATTGAAATGTACATTGATTATTTTTTTTGTTTGAACTAATGCTTTATCCGTAGCAGTTCCACGATATGTAATTGTAATTTTGCACAAGGAGTGCTCCCACAGTCCCTACTGTTTATGTACTTTAGCAGAGTCACCCTATAGGAAAATAAGCTAAGCATCCATGTTGGTAGTAACATCCCCAAATTGGCCCTTTAATAAGAGGTCTCATACCTTTCATACTAAGCATTGGATGGAACGCCTCTTCACTCCTTATAAAAGCCAAAAAGTGGGGGGGAGTGAAAGCCTGTTATACTAATCCAGTGCAAGGTCAGAGAGGTTGTCTTATTTTCTCACTTTTATCTATTATTATTTTCACATTTAATTGGTGTTTGTAAATATTCTATAGTTTTACTATCTAAATTAATATGTATTGAGGTATATAGAAAATAATAAATACTACGTTTGATTAGCAGACTAATAAACGCTAATAACACATTGACGAGCATGGTTGGAATCCTTATGCTTTCTTTTTGTATGACTGCAATTATTAATACCATGAAAATTGTGCAGATTGTTATTAGTAAAAAGGAATTTCAACAATTCTGGACAATTTCCAAAAGGAATTTTCACCTATGCCTTTGTATAGTACAATTGAAGGGTCACCTTTGATGGGGCGAGTGTTACCCAAATGTGGTAGTTCTGCTGTTGGATAAACTGCTTTGTGCTTTGTTATTGTAAATATACATTGATCTGATATCTGTGGTCCGTTAGACTGGGCTTATTGAAGATATTTTGTTAGTCATTCTCAATACAGAATGACTTGTACAAGAATCTGTTGGCAATCGATATCCTGGAGTGAGTCTTAAGGTTCGTACACACGTGCGATTGTGGGTCCCGACCAGCGATGCACGATGTGTACGACCGTTCGTTTCGGCCGATCATCGGCCCATGTGTAGGATCTTTATCGGCCGAAATGGACGTTTGGTCGGGGATCGCTGAATGAATGACTTGGCGGATCCCCGAACGACCGCCTGGACCTAAACAAATGGTCATACACATGTGTACGAAACTTTAGTCAGTGTTTATTTCACACACATTGTTGTACAAGTCATTCTGAATTGAGAAAGCCAGTCGGATAACTAGCGAAACAATTTCAAGAACTAAACTTCAACTCCAGTTGATCTCACTGAACACGACAGATATACCATGACCTGGATGAATGAGAACCTTCACAAGCACGTGGTCTGGTACCTAATAGTGACAATGAAGCCATTGCATTTATTCTTTAGTGATTTAAATAGCATTCATAAATATTTAACCTATGACAAGCAGCATTGATCCAGTGATCCTTTTTAAATTACTGGAAAAATACATGTTCAATTACACTGTGAATAATCTATTTAAAGGATAACTAAAGCCTTTTATCAGGTTTTTTTTTATGTTAACTTACTCACTTGTGCCTCCTAGAAGCCACTATTATTGCTTTGCCTGATGCCCTAGAGAACATAGCTCCAAATGCAAATGATATAATTGCAGCATAAGGGTGAAGCAATTATGGTAGCTTGTCACCAGCGTGTAGTAGATCTATTACTAAGTTACAATACCATTTTATAGTGCAAGCCCCAGGCAATTGAGAACATCTGGCATGTTTCCAATAGCTTCTGTAGATCGTCACTTTGTCCAGCTTATGCATTTCATTATTTCCTTGAGTTTCTGTACATTTTCCTAGATTAAATTAGATTGAAAACTCTTAAGCATAAGATTTCTCTGTGAATATGCTTTAAAATAATATGCTTTAAAATATTTCACACTGTATTTATTATATACCACACATGCATTGTGTGCATACAGAAAATAATTACACATATTCGTTTATATTTTTAAACTTGCTTCCACAGAAATGATAGTGGGTGGTAAATATTGAAGGAAAATCTAGTATTTTTAGTATTACTATTTACAAGAAATGTACACACATTCAAATCGATAAAACTGTTATTAATGTCTATCAGACCCAGGGCCAGATTTCCCATAAGGCCACATAGGCCATGGCCTAGGGCAACAGGATCTACAGGGGCGGAATGTCTGAAGTTCTCGTTTTATACTAAAACATCAATTCCTTACTGCAGTAATAGACAATGTATCTCTTAAATGTATCTCCTAAATCAGGGCAGCCAGCCATGAAATAGAAGAAGGGTAAAATGTAACAACTGGTAAAGGCTGAACTTGCCAAAGGATCAAATATAAACAAAAGTAACTAATCTTCCAACTGGCTACACTGTCACCTCCTAATGTATGGAGAAGGGAAGCAGAGAATAGACCTTGTAGTTCACTGTTAAAGCAATTTTAATACAATCCCATATAGCAGATTGTTTAATTTGGTCTGAAAAATATAAAACCCCTTTTTGTATAAATATTACACCTATTCATTGCTCTAATGATGCAGTGCTTACTATTTAATAGAGTCTATTTGTATTACAGTGCTGGGATGGTATTTTCCTTTGATATGGGCAACTTGCACCACAGGGTTTCATTACCAGGGGGAGCCAGCCAGGAGTCTTAGGTCAAGGACCTGTAGATCAGGTTGTGCATCAGTGACACTGCTGGCTGGTGCTGGACACTAATTGTGCACTGTGACATTTAATGCACATTATGACAAGCCTGGGCTTCAGACACGTGGTCCCAATCCAATATAAACTGCACAACTGTATATAAAAGCTTAAGGTACTTACAGGGAAATGCACTGCTGGATCCTATGATAAATACTAATAATAATAAACACATGTTGGTATGACTTAAATATAGATCTTTGCAGTATGCTGCACAGGTATATCAAAAGATACAATAAAGGAAGATATTTAATGTCGGCTAATAGATGGCTTTATGGTCACGTAAATGCTTTACAGTGAATCACAATGCAAAAGGAAATGCTATCTGCCTATTACATTAAGGGTGTGATTCCCCCTTACACCACCAGACTGTACTGAGAAAGCAGCAAAGGGTCAGTGACCAGTGGCATTCCCACTGAGTAGCCTTACAAACCCAATTACCCCACCCCAAGAGTAGGGTTATTAGTCCAGGGATTGGAGGACATTCACATTAAATGTAATTAGTGCAGCTGGACTGTTTAGCCTCGGAAAAATGCTATGTGTAGCATTTTGACAATGGTAACCATTTTAAAAAAAAACATGGTAAATGCTAAGAAATCTCTATCTGTACAAAAACATGCTGCTCATGTGAAACTAGATAGGGAGGTAGGTATAACTAATCCTACCTGCCTGCCCCAGGAACTTTTCATTTTTAAAAAAGTATATTTTGAATGTATAGATAACCTAGTGGATTTGGAGAGAGTTCCTGCTGTATACAAAAACCATTCATTAGAGCTGAGACAGGGGAAAGTCTGGTGGATACAAAGATTATGTACGATTTTAAATTAATATTTAAATATATGAGACAAAGAAGTTTGTGGTTTGATGCCGTTTGTTTGATAAAGAACTATACCCAAGACGTAAAATATACTACATTTCCATTATCATTATTCCTTTTTATTCCTATTTCTATGCATCTAGCTTCTTTGCTTTGCACTGAATTTATGTATGTTTAAAATGAATTGCCTTCTTGTCTATTTTTAGATGCTTTTTGTTCTCATGCACTGCGTAATTTGGATGATGCCCTTTAGATGTTTACTCATTCCTTTCCTTCAAGCTTGTTTGTTACAATACCAGGCCAGAAGATGTTCTGTGTGTGTGCATGAGAATAGAAATAACAATGGCGTGTTTCGTTTTGTCTAGTGAAAATTGGTCAGTTTCGTTCATTTCTATTCCTAACTGTGGTTCAGTGGAACTTCTGAAAATCTGATTGGAACACAAATTAATCAAATTTTTTACATTTTCCATCTCAATTTTCAAATATTTGATTGCAATTTTGAATTTTTGATTTTCAAACTAGATTTTTCAATCGAATTTTTGAATTTTCAAATCTCTAATATTATAATATTTTGATAATTCCGATGATATTTTGAATGAGTTTAGAGTTTTAAAAATGTCATCAGATGTGTGGATTTTTGTAACTGGGACTCATCACTACACAGGAACAAATTTTCTAGCGATTGTTGTTTGTCTGCAACTTCTAGATCTCCATTCATTATGGGACTCCTTATTTCCAGTGACAGTTTTTAGCTTGGCGGAATAAAACAACTGATGTGTCAATAGTCACACTAAATACTGTATGTTGTCCCAGCTTATTGTGCTGCCTGTGCTTGAAATTGACACTGCTGTTCCCAGTATGAAGTGTTGCAACAATACTATGTGTAAAAATATACAGGGAGATGCAATATCCCGAAGAAAATAAGTGCTAAAATCACGCTAACCTATGTTCTAACGTGTTAGTGAAGGTTTTGCACTGCCTGCGCCATGTCGCAATTTTTTTTCTTTGCGCAGCTCAAATCGATGCAATAAAATTTGCGCCGTATTTTGCGCTCGTTTTTTGCATGACAACGCCTCTTCAATAATGTCTTTAAAATACGCGCAAAAGGTTTTCTCAATGTATTAACGGTAGCAAAGTGATTAATACATTGCGAAAATGAGTGCACGATAGCGAATAGCGAAATATACTGCATCTCCCCCATACTGTTTTAAAGTGTATATACACATTTTGACAGGGGTAAAACTGCAGCATTGATTCCCTGCTGTTAAACAGCAGATCGCATGTACGAAAAATTCACACAATCAGCTGTCTAAAGATACCGGTACCAGGCCAACTGTAAAACAGCTGATCATGTGCACCTTTATGTATGCGTAATCAGCTGTTAAATAGCAGGGAATCGAAGCACCAATCAAGAGATCGGCGGGTCTTCTTAGCCCTCAGTCCCCCCACTGTCATACTTACACCACTACATTTTGAATATTTATTACCAAAGGATGTATACAATTTCTGTGATGCCCTTAATATCTTATGGAGCACTGAGTTGTTTATTCACAAGAAAGCATCAACATCACTTTTTCAATATGGAAAAAAGGTTGTAATGGGAACTCTGAGTGATTGTTGCAAGTAATCAATTCTATTACAACAATATAGCAAAGCGAGTAAAGTGCAGAATACATGAAATATGAATTGCATTTGCATCATATACAGGAAGGAATGAGCATTATCTTAGCATAGCCGTTCTGATGGTATATGAAAGCCAGTGTCATGCTTTTAGGTAATTAATGGAATGTTGTGAATTCTTATAGATATTTTTTTAAGCACATGAGCAGAGTTTCCCTAATAAAGAATGAATGTAACAGGATGTGGTAAGGATTAATGCACAATGTTTTATTGGAAGAATATGCATGCAGACTAAGGGCTAGACTGTAGTGCTCTGTTTTCTTGCAATCGCCGAGCAGTGCATGTCAATGTGGGTGGCCACATTACATGCACTGTGATCTGTTTTCGGAGAGCAAACAATAATCATTTTTGCTGGATCCCACGATCCCAATTGCACAACATATAATGGATCCCAGCCCAAAGGGGGTGCAAGAGTCTGTCAGTGTGGCCTTGGCCTTTCTGTAATTAGACTATGTAAACTCTTTGCAAGTCTTTGGCTCACACTTGTGCTATTGGTGTATTGGCAACTGTGGTCTCAAAACAAGTTAGGGCAAAATGAAAGCCTTCAGTATTTCCTTTAAAATGAGACAATCACATCTCAGGCTGGAGAGTGAGAGAAATCCCATTGCGGTGAATGTTCAAACTTCCTGCTTCCAGTAGCTTGAGTGACATTACCTGACCTCTACTCCTCCCCTCAGCCCCAGTGTCAGAGCATGCTCATTTAAGATTTAATGCTGGAGAAATAAGGAAGTACCTGGGGGGGAATTGAAAGTTGAGAATGGGAGCCTATTAATGCAGGCAAAGGCTGGTCACATGGCTGAAAACAGGAAACATAGTAACATAGTAATTAAGGTTGAATAAAGACATACGTCCATCAAGTCCAACCTAGTCACTTTTTTTTTTTTTTTTTAACCCTACCTAACAATTGATCCAGAGGAAGCAAAAACCCCGCTAAAGGGGGAAAAATCCTTCCTGACTCCAACGGCAATCGGAAAGTATCCCTGGATCAACCAGATCTATATGCATTAATACCAGTATTCTCAATATTTTTTTTTTTTAGAAACTTATCCAGGCCTTTTTTAAAGTTATTCATGAACTTGCCATTACCACTCTGCTGGAAACAGTTTCCACAGTTTCACCGTTCTCACTGTAAAGAAACCTTTCCTAACCTGAAGATGAAACTTCTTTTCTTCCAACCTTAAAGGATGTCCACGTGTCCTCTGATATGACCTATTAGTGAACAATGCACCAGAGAGCTCATTGTATGGCCGTTAATATATTTGTACGGTTATCATGTCCCCACGCAACCGCCGCTTCTCCAATGTAAACAGCCCTAACTTGTCTAATCTGCCTGCAATTCAAGCCCCTCCATTCCCCTTATAATTTAGTTGCCCTTCTCTGAACTGCCTCAATTTCCAAGATGTCCCTTTTGTATATGGGATTCCAAAACTGCACCCCATATTCCAAATGAGGCCTTACCAGTGCCTTGTAAAGAGGGAGAATAATATTTTTCTCTCTTGAATCTATTCCCTTTTTATACAAGACAATATCTTGCTAGCTCTAGCCGTTCTACCTGGCATTGTTTGCTACAGCTAAGTCTGTTTATCTAGCAACCCCCAGATGAACTTAACACAGAGTTATTTATGGTGTAGATGGCACAGGGATTATTAAATCCCAATGCATCACCTTACATTTATCTACTTGATCTCATCTGCCATTCTGCTGCCCATTTTGATAATCTATCTAGGTCTGCTTGCAGCACTTGCACATCATTGGAGTTATCCAAAGCTCTGCATAATTTAGTGTCATCAGCAAACACAGAGACCTTGCTCTCAATGCCTCCTTCTAAGTCATTTATAAACAGATTAAACAGAAGCGGCCCCAGTACAGAACCCTTTTACCCACATGAATGTAGCTCCATTAACCACCACTCTCTGTTTGCGGTCCAATAACCAGTTCTCTATCCATGACAAATGTTTTCTTTAAGGCCAACAGCCCTCAGTTTATACATTAGTCGCCTATGTGGCACAGTATCAAAAGCTTTTGCAAAATCCAAATATACCACATCCACTGCTGTGCCTGATTCCAACTTCTTACTCACTTCTTCATAAAAACCAATTAAATTTGTCTGGCATGATCTATTTCTCATAAATCCATGCTGACTACTACTAATAAGTGAACTCTGGAGACAAAGTCAAGGTATGATCCCTTAACAAAGTTTCCATCACCTTCCCTACCACTGATGTTAGGCTTACAGGTCTATAGTTACCAGGCTGTGACGACTACCTTTTTTGAATATTGGTATTACATTGGCTTTTTTCCAATCCAGCGGCACATCCCCAGACAAAGCGAATCTATCTGAACCAGGAAGTAATATTGCTGAACCTTTCCAGCAATAACTTCTCACTAATTTTATCTAGAGCTGTGATTTAGGTTTTATTTTAAAGGTGGGATAGAAGGCTTTTTATGTAATTCTTACTAGTTTAGAAGAATTCAAAAGCACAGTTACCCTTTAATAAAAGAAAATTTGGATTTTACTTAGTCCGTTGGAGTCCTTCATTTGCTGAGATGGTGCGGAGGTGATTAACTGACTGTAATTAGAAGGAACTGGTGTACATTGTATCAGCTTATCTAATTACTGTATTTAAGAAGATGCACATTGTTAACAAGGGAAAATAAATGAAGCTACTGATAGGGAGGCAGCATTGGCCTCTATTATATACTGATATGTATTGGCTCTGAAAGTATTCTGTCCACAGTGGACCTATTAGCAAGAAAAGTCAAAAGCCTGAATCTTTCACTCTTATTTTCATTTGTATTTTTTGTGCAACCGTCTACTAAAATGTTGTGTAGTGTTTCCTCACCTTTAGTTTTACTAATCTTTCATTCTCAGTCATCAATTCATTAAAATACACAATTCCTCTAAATATAATGGAAAGACCAATAAATATATCTATTTAAAAATTCAATATATATCTGAAAAAACAACAAATGGCGAGTGCTGCTCTTGGCCCTAGATCAATTAACCCTCTTATGGAAACCCTGGTTAAGAAACTAGGGGAGAGACTGAGAAACTGTCGCTATCAGCCAAATAAAACCCACTGTACCCAATTTAATATGAGGTTAGTGTGGGTTTTACATCCAAGCAAGAAGTTACGTTAACAACACCAGGCACCCATAGAGTGTACATTAAATTTTGCTCTGTACTTTGGATAGAAGTGTCATGCTGCATATATACCCATTTGGGTGCAAAACATTCTAAGCCCTTACCCCAAGGGTTAATAGAATGAACTCTGTTGTGACTGACGTTTGGTACCTAATAAAAGAAGTTTCAATTACTGCTGTTGTACGACCCTCCATCTTGCTTAAAAAAAACACCTTGTATTAAAACATGCTCACTTTTATTTGAAATCTAAAATAACCCAGGCTAATGAGGCAATGTGTGCAAACGTAGTAGCAAAGCTACTAGCGATGAAGGGCCAATCTTTGAAAGTATCAGTACAGTGTTAGTCCAGCTTTTTAAAGTTCAGTGCAAATACATATACTTTTAAGAAAAAAAGAGCAGTATCCTAATGACTTTAATTTGCCCATTTAATTTTTTGTCTATGTAAATAAAAACTGACTTCCTGTTTGCAGGACCCCTAATAGAGACCGTTATGGTCTTGCCCTAGACCCAGCGCCTGGGTTGATTCAGTTGCTCAGTGGAGAGCTGGGCATCTTTGACCCATACAACAGCCAATCAGTATAAATTATTGTTAGGAACATTCCAAGATAGTGGTGCATTCTGGGAAGAAGAAGGACAGGGAACAGCAGGGTATAGCAAGGAGTATAAATTCAACTGATTTTTCAAAATGGAAGAGAATATGTAGAATAACTAGGTATGCATAATACAAACTAAGAATTTTAAAAATAATTATATTTTCCACTGAACTTTACCTTTAAGTAGATCTATACACTTTAAACAAGTTCAAAATCCATTCCTAAATCATGATACTTGACATCAGCATAAATTTCAACCTTTCAAAATCAAGGTCCTATATTTCTGACTTATCTTCCCAAGGTTTGGCATGTGTCTCAATGCCACAACTACACTAGATACAGTATTCTACTGGTGAACTGTTAAACTAGTGAAATCTGACATCACCTTTTGTTCTTTAGTACAGGGCAACTAGTTCTGAGCAGCTGATTTCTAGCTCTCCAGAGTTTATTAAAACATTCAGAAGTCTTATAATTAGGCAAGTTTTGATCGGCAGTCTATTCAGGTTTATTACAGATATCCTAAAATAACTCTGTTTTTGGAACTGAAGGAAACACATCAAACACAGTTGTATGGAACTAACACCTTTTCAAAGTATTTACAAAAAAACAAGCTAGTTTGTCTGTAGATTTCAATCACCACAGGATATTTCAAATCAATGTAAATAAATCAAAACATTTGCTGCCATTGCATCTTTGTTAATCAGAGACTTCTGTTTCAAAATTCAACAGACAGGCAGGTAAATGAGTTTTTCCCTCCTTATCTGTTGATCCTGAAAAATAAAACTTTAATTGTTGTTCAAGCTCCTACTGTCAGCTTGAACAAACTACCAGGTACTGGCATTAAATAATCATGCCAATTTAAGCCTACACTCTTATACAGATAGAAAGAGGAAAGATCTCAATCAAAGAAAAAAAAAAACTACTCTGCCACTTCCACATGGCGCTGCTAACGACACCATTTTTAAGGGTCACTGGCTTCTGTACGTACAGTAATGGTCACTAATATCATTTTGGAAAAAAAACCAAGCTATTTATAATGCAGTCAATCATAGAGTTAGTGTGTAATTGTGCTAGTAGCATGGCTAGTGACCAGTCCCTCCAGTAATGGGATGGATACCATGGTAATGTATCAATGTCTACTACAGTCTCTGATTATAAATCTTGTTGCCATATTCTAGTTTTAATGAGGTTTTGCAGTTATCTCTACTGGAAAAACTAAAGTAAAAATATAAATGAGCCTTAATGGATTCTAGAACTCCCATCAAGCAGATACAATGTTTTACCGGTAGGACGATCATTACTCCAGTCCAGTCCAGCAAAATGTTATCTTCACAATTCTGAAAATATGGTGGCCTTCAAGGAAAGATGAATCTCTCTGAGGTACCTAGAATGAAAGTTACCACTTAAATGGCATATCCACCCCCAAAACTAAAAATTTCCCCAATGCTGGACCCACTGTGTAGTGTTAAAAAAATCCTAACCTTTCTCCTCAGCTCCGTATGGTTCTCCTGCAGTGCCGGCTGAAAGTCCAAAAAAGTAAAGAGTAGGAGCCTTCCTGTGTATCATCCGGTGCCTGCTACTTCCTTGTCTTTACTAAGAACTCTGGTATGCACAGGAGAACTCTCCCCTCTCTCTCTCTCAAACCCACTGGATCCCTGGGCGTTGTACTTTTTTATAGTGTGGGGGAAATTTCTGTAGTGTAGGGGAACACCCCAACCCTGAACACTAGGGTTTTAATTATAACAATTTCACAGAAACAGACTTACCCACCTTCGTTCCCTCGGCTCTCTTAGCCGGTAGTCGCATTTGTGATTGGCGGACTCTCAGCTAATCACAGACGTGGCTGCCAGGCTGGCCCCTATCGCTTCTTCCGGAAATGGAAGAGCAATAGAAGCAGAAGCTGAGAGAAGAAAGGTGGGAAAGTCGATTTATGGGCTTTTTTTTAAGTTAAAACTCTATTGTTTAGGGGGGTTTGTCCTACACTACAGAAAAAAATATTCTGAGGTTGGAGATACCCTTTAATCTCTCAGATTTCATTTTTTCTCAGAGAGATTATATGAGAAATATGACACTTGTTATATATACCGGTACCTCAATATTTATACTACAAAAAAGGAATTACAAGAAATAGAGAACAATTCATTCTTACAAGACGAAAATCTTAAACATATTTTAGGTTATATTAATATAGGAGTGCAAATAGCTGTGAGCTTCTATTTAACATATGGTTTTACACTTCTGCTGCTTCCAATGCCTAGAATAAATCAAATTGCAACACAAGATAACAGGCCTGATAATGTAGTGATGAACGAATCTGTAAAGGGGAGCTTCAGTGGAAACAATGCACAGTTTGGGGGACCACAGTTTTTCATGTGTATGATATAATGAAGAAAGCTCAACAACAAATATATCTTTTTAGTAAGTTAAAAAGAGACGGGGTATCTTCTGTCATTTTACTTGCATACTATAGGAGTATGATTGAGAGTATTATAAATTATGGCCTTTGGGCCTGGTATGATGGTGGTGCAAGTAGTGACAAGAAGCTTATTCAACAGATTGTTAAGCATTCGCAACATATGTTTGGAATGGAGTTACCTACTGTTGATTCCTTATTTTATAGGCGTAGGGAGAATAGTAAAAGATTAGAAGAGACTTATTTCACCCCAATTATTCTGACTTCCCACTCCTTCCATCTGGTAGATGTTTAAAAGTTTTTATTGTAAAACCAACCATTTTAGGAACAATTTTTACCCTTCAGCTGTGTGCTTTTTTAAATTTGGTGTTGTAATATACTGTGCAATTTGTACTTGTTAGCTTTTGTTATGTAAGAACTATGTGAATTTTCACTGACTCTGTGTAATGATGAATATCATGACAAATAAATTCAACTTGAAACTGAAGGGGTCAGAACCCCGAATTTTAAAGGTTTGCATGAACTCGGACTATTAGAACTTACCAAACTAGTTCGGGTTTTCAATAATTAACGAGTTTGCGTATCATTCGCTAACCCTTGATTTTGGTCATAACCCTTGAATGTATCATTTCGGCAAATAACCCTCGAATGCGGCATTTCAGTGATATCCTTCGACTGTTCCGTTTTGGCGATAACGGTCGAATGTACTGTTTGATAAACCTTTAAATGTATTGTTCGGTAACCCTCAAATTGGCGATAACCCTCGTATGTAGCATGCAGAAACCCAACCATTGCCCTATCGTGAGGAAAGCCAGCATGTTGTTTTTAGTGATATGGACATGTTCCCCAGACCATTTCCCAGGTGCCAGAGCCATTTACAGTAAGTTACCATTGACATTTTCACTTTAATTAATTAGAACTTTTCAAACAATTTTCTCCCACTAACTTTAATGGGTTCGTTTCTGAACTATAGAACTTTTTAATAAAAATCAGGAAGATGGCTCTCTCTTGTCGGGACCGGTCAAAAGAAGCAGTGGATGAGCGCGACTGTACCCTTTAACACTGGCTAGTAAACTGGATGGCTGACTTAAAACTAGCTAGAAAATTAGAGAGCAGACTTAACACTGGATAGTAAACTGGAGGGCTGAATTAACACTTGCCAGTATACTGGATTGCTGACTTAACATTGGCTAGTAAACCGGATGGCTGATTTATCAGTGCCTTGTGTCCCCACACAGAGAAAGTCAATATAACAAAGAGGAAGGTAATGCAAGTGCCCCTCACACAGAAAAAAGGTATTAAGTGCCCCCACACAGAGAAAGCAAATATAAATACCCCACACACAGTAACACAGGGAGACTTGTAAAATAATACACTTGATGTTAAAGGCACTACCATATTATTTGGCCTGCCGGGACTGCTCATGTCTTGCTATCTGGAACACTTTTAGGGCGCCCTATGAGTTTAACCTGGTGCACTGCACCGAGTATTAAATAATTCTGAAGTAATTATCCCTGCAAAATGTAAAGAAGTCCCTGCCATCCTATGGCAATAAAATTATTTATTAAAATAAAAAAGTATCAATTGTGCTGCTATCATAGCTTCCACATTAACATATCTATTGTATTCAGTTAGATCAACTGGACTAAATGTTCGTACACATGCTCAATTTGCAAGCGAGCAATGACCCCCCGCGCTACACGCGACGAACGACTGTTTCGGGTGAGAATTGTTGATCCGATGTTCATCGCGTGTAGCGCTCAGCCGTCGGGGGCCGTTGCTCACTAGCAAAAACTTTACACTTTAGTTCTTAAAGACATTTTGCTAGTCATCCACCTGGCTTTCTCAAATCGGAAATTGAGAAAGCCAGTCGGATGACTAGCAGAACGTCTTCCAGAACTAAACTTCAAGCCCAGTTGATCTAACTGAATACAACAGATATACCATGACAAACTCTGCCGGTACATTTTCTGAGCATTGTCACCACCTCTGATGGCTTTAAGAACTTCTGCAAAGGAAGTGGTTTGGGTAGTTGCCATAAGTCATTGGCCATACCATCATTGTCATGTCCATGACTGATGCCTGCTACCTGGAAGGACCGGGGAAGGAAAAATGGGGGGGAAGGAAAAAAACCTATGGTTTTGTGACCATAGGTTGTGGGAAGGTGATCCTGATTTCATGAGTGAAATTTACTGGGGAGGGAGGGCAGGGTGAGAGGAGAGGTTGGGGGTGGATTGACATGCCCTTTAAGTCTTGGCGATTAAACAAGATTCAAATTCCTTTCATAGCGTGTTAATTCTCTATGCTTAGAGCATTTTGTAACTCCTGCAGGTTAGACATTTCTGAGTGTTATTCATAAATGCTAATTGTATGCAGTACTGTATGAAATAGGTCAGATTTCTACTTTATTTTGGTGTTAAAGATCCCTTGCCTCTTCTTGGCATATGCAGTTATCCAAAAGAGTATCATTATGTTTTCATCTCCATGGAGATATGGGTTTAGTTGTGAGGTGGATTTTATTTCCACTTGAGAATAATCAAACTATTCATTATTACCTGACATGTCTCAGTTAGGGACAGATTGTAGTATGAAGTGAAGAGACAATCTACAGAAATAAATAATGTTTCCTCAGGTATGGAAAGAATTTGAAATATGTGGTGGCTCTCTGTGCAACCTCCTGGTATTTGCTTTAGTGTTATTTTTTTTCTCAAACAGTAAGTAATTGGCAACATTCCTTTGGAGGTTTCCAGAAGAGGATTTAAGCCGAGACCTAGGTCATCCACTACAATCACAGTCGTTACAAAAATTGGTCAGCTTTTGTAGCAATTGCTCAAAATTTACGGGGTTCTGATAGAATCATTTTATATTAGAGATAACCAGATAGATATGCAACTCTCCCAGATACCTTTAGTTTATATATTTGAAATTACAGATGTGTGTAATTTCAGCTCAAAACTGGTTTTGTGCTGAAAAGAATAAATTGTAAAGATTCCTGTACATCCCTATATATCAAAAAGGGGACCCAGACTAAACTTTATACAATAGTCTTTAGTCCTGAAAAAATCTAAACATGTCCAGTAAAAAGCATTAATATTCTCTGTGAGAATAAAAAAGCACAACAAAGGAAACAGAAGAAATACACACAAATTCCAACCCTTCTCCAACTTAAACATTATTCCTATGAACCCACAAGTCCATTAAAATAAATAGTATGTAGTTTAACAAATTTAACAAGCTTGACCTTTTCAAGGAATTTAAGGGGTCATGTGATTAGAAAGAGTCAAGCAAGATTGTCATATACAGGAGTGCAATGTAAACTCCCATAGACAATCTCTGAAATTGCAGTCTTAATTTTCAAATAATCTCACTTTATCGGCATGATCAAGCAGTATGGCAGCTCCCACATTGTTTAACTGTCAGGCAATCATAGGGTTAACCAAAACATCTGCCTGACAATTTGTAGAAAACTTTTCTTTCCCATACCTAGCTCCATTTGTGTTTGTTTAGCCTGGCAGGGGTTCCCGGCTTCAAAGAGGCCATAGGTGTGAAATCTCACTGCCACAGCAGACATCGTGGCAGGAGAACAGCATGTGGTCTTCCAGTTAAGAACTGAGCAAAAATCAAATGACAGTTCAAAGTTTCATATTTTTGTAAATATACTCGGTTTATACTAGAATTAAATCTGAATTTATAGATACCTTGCATAATATGATAGCCAGAGCCAAACTTGGGATATTATCCTTCTTAGGCCTTTATTGTGTGGGTTCGTGACACAGATAAATCATTATTTCCTAAGGTGCATGCTGGTAAAATATCTTGCAAAGTCAAGGAGGAACACTGTGTAAAAACATGAGGGGAAAAATGTAGCAAACAAAACAATAAAGTTATCCTATATGAGGCTGGTATGTCTGTGAAACTCAAAAGGATCTTTAACAAACTAATTAGGTAATATGTAGCTTTTCTTAACCCTAAGATGGCAATAGATACTAACATGAGATATTCAGTCCATTGTTTGCCATCTTCCTTTTGGTGCCAATAACAAGGGTGAACATATATACAATTGTACCAGTGTATCCCATAACAATACCTTTTTTCCATCTGTACTTTTTACCATGTGCTATGGTCCTAAATATCAGGAAATCATCAGTATTATAAAAAAAAATAGCATACATATCATGTCAGGAGATGAGTTCTAGATAAAGGATGGAAGGCAGTTCACAAGAGAACGCTAACCTTATATGTACGTATACTTGTTCCAAGTATGTATCACGCAGAAAAAGAGAATACCGTTTTGTTGAATTGTTGTGGCACTTTTAAATGTGGAAATTCTCATTGTACTATTTGTACCTACTTGCAAGTAGAGACAGGTCCGACACAAACCCGGATCCTACACGAAACTCCTCGGTTCCTTAATACGAGTTTTGGGACTTCTGAACAAATTTCAAATGTAAGGAGCTAGCTATTTTCAATAGTTTTCGAACATAGCATCAAACGTTTGAAAATCCTCGAAAATATGATCGGAAACTCGAAAATGGTCTCTGATCGTATTTTCGAACGTTCAAGGCTATTTTTTAAAATAGCCAGACCTGCTTCCTCTTCTGTCTCCTTGCCAGTGCAGCAGTCAGTCATGGTCAAACTAGTAGATATTATGGTCAAAGACTGGTTGCTGCTAACTGAGCTACCACCTCTGAAGGCAGCTACAGCTGACGGGGGTGGAAGACTCCAGGCTACAGTATAAACTGACCCGAGTATAAACTGAGGCAACCACTTTTACCTCTGAAAAAGAGTAAAAGTGGCTGACTCAAGTATAAACCGAGGGTAGAAATTATGACCAACTGCCTTCTGATTCTGTAGTGTTTTGAGGCTTTAGTTGCCCTTTAAATGGACAGCAGAATTCCCATACAGTAATAGCTCAATCCAGTATGGCTATTACTGTATGGGACTGCTGTATGGGAATTCTGCTGTCCATTTAAAGGGCAAGTAAAGCCTCAAAACAATACAGAATCAGAAGGCAGCAATAGATAACATTCTCCTTCTAATTCTGTATTGTTTTGAGGTTTTAGTTGCCCTTTAAATAAACATCAGAAGTCCCATATAGTAATAGCCATACTGTATTTGGCTATTGCTGTATGGGAATTCTTATGTCCATTTAAAAGGCAATTAAAGCCTCATTCCTTGGCACTCCAGATGTTTGGTAACTACAAGTCCCCACAACTAAAGCATGCTGGGAGTTGTAGTTTCCAAACATCTGCAGTGGCAAGGAATAGTCACTGCAGGAATTACTGTGCCTTCCCCCCTTCTAAATCCCCACAGTTGCCTTCTCTTACCTGCTCCACATGTTCCCCTTTTTTTATTATACGGTAAATATCTCTCCTAAGATAGCCAGCTAGGTAAATACTATCGTGTAAGCAATTAAGTGACCTGAAATTGGGTTCATTATACTGTACATACAGTAAAAACAGTAAATGTTGCTGTTGACTTATTTCTCTAGGAATAATTTACTATTCTTCTTAACCTTAAGCTGGGTACACACTATGAGATATTTCGGTCTGATCGACCGACAGTTCAGTTTATCGGTCGATCGGACCGAAATTATCGCATCCGAATGCGGCCATGTTCGACCGACCGTTCGCCGAATCGGACATGGTGGAAAACCTCATCCGATCGTGTGGCCCTCTATGGACCACACAATCGGTCGCGGTAACTGTCGGACACGGCTACTTTTGCCACGACCGACAGTCCTTCCTCCTTGCCGACCGGTCGAAAGTATCGAACGGTCAGTCAGGAGGAAAAATCGCTAGGTGTGTACCTAGCTTTATATATAAGGATATTAGTCTATATATTTTGTTTTGTTTTTTACACATTAGGGTGATAATTTCTTGATGCTACATTTTAATATATTTAAGGGATATTTTACATATATTACAATGAACATTTTATCCACTGATGGTGATCAGTGATTTGATATATACAATTTTGGTGAGATCTATACAGGCTTGATAAAGCCTCAGAGAAAGAAAAAAATGTTGCTGATTACACTTTAATAATAAAGTTTGGAAAAGTATCTGAGTGCATCTTTATAGTGAATTTTATTGCTTGGAACTGGATTGTACCTGGGCAAGTGTTTTTGAGAAGTGTGGTTCCTGCATGACTTTGCAGTTATACAAATTGAACAAAAGTGTAAAAGAATCAATTTGTTACTAGTCTCATCTACTTTGTCTGAAGGATGATAAATCCAGCACTAAGCAGTCTCCATTGTTTTGTTTTGTTACAGGTTAGAACTGATTATTCTTGCTAGGGAACATTGATTAATATCCCTTTAAAAAACACTAATCAGTATTAGTCTGAGCAAATTATGTCATAGTTGCTTGTTTTATAAATGACCATAATAATGACTGCCTATGCTTCTAATTTAAAAAGTAACTGTGGTCTCCACAAAAGTTGCCTCTTTTAAAGGGAATGTCCACCCCAAAAACTATTTTTTTATATGTTATGAGCCCATTTCCCAGCTGCTGAATAAACTTTACTCGATGTAAATCCGTTCAGCAGTTCAAAAATGACATGCCTTTGTACCCTGCATGTTTCAGTAAGCAGTACAAATCCGGAGTCAGGAGTAGCCCAATTACGTGAACAGATTTCTGTTCTTTTTCTGTTCCCGCGCATGACTGTTAGGTCTACACAGCGCTGGGAACGGAAGTCAATTTACAGAGCATACATGAATATTCATTAGAGGCTTGAACCTTATGTCCTACCTTCCTTTACTACACCAATCCGGAGTCGCTGAAATGTGTTTACGGAACTATGTGTAAACACTGCTACATTGGGATCCTACAGTTTTAAGTTACCATCCCGAGGTTCGGATTTTTGAAACTTGCCAGCAATACACACAAGCACACACAGAAACATACACACAGACTGAAACACATACATACACACATGCACTCTCACATAGAAAGCTACACTTACACACACACACACACACACATACATACACACACGCACTCTGACACAGAAACATACACACAAGCACACACTCACACAAGACAAAAAAAAATATATGTAACTACTGAGACACAGACTAAAATAAACCATTGGGCAATATTAGACACAAATTACAAGATTTGATACTGGATTTTATTTGTGATATATCGATTTTAAAAGCAGGTATTAAAGTTTTGCTTACAAATACTTCGCGTCCGCACCGTTCGGCTCCCTATAGTCCAGTCCGGGATTAGCCGCTTTTCATTGGACAGTGCGTAATAGCGTATGATTGGATGGCGCATAGAACATTTTCATTGGCCTGCGCGTAATGATTGATGAGCGTGCGGAAGCATTAATTTAAATATGGAAAGCGAGGTCAGGTATTACGTAACTGAAAGGTGCTATTGAAACGGATATGCAGGCTTTGTGCAGCCTGCTACCTATCGGGGGCTGTATCTGGATAACCAATTACAATTTAGGAAAACTATTTCGGCGGACAAGGTTGGTGCATGTAAGGGAATAAAATATCAAAAGTTTTTTTTTGGGCTGGACATACCCTTTAAAAAGGGCACACTCCTATCCTGACTCCAGGATTATGCTTCTAGCTTCAGTCTATCCAACGTTACAGCAGTATAAAGGGCATTTTTTCTTGCTAGCACTTTGATCTGTGACATCACCAGAATTATGGGGTCTGCCTCCAAGTTTACGGTTGGAGCTTGCCCATTGCTGGGACAGATATCATCAGCTGCATTATAAGCCCTGCCCCAAAACATCTACATTTTTAAAGCTAGCCACGAGTCTAAAAAGAAACCCTAAGGAGTCCAAAGGCAGGAAAGGACAGAGAATTATTGCAGGTCTGTAACTAGCTTCAGAAAAGATTGTTTTTTGGGGGTGGGGCTTCTTACACAGAACATCATGTGACTGCCCCAGAGACGCAGACACACAGGACAAACCAGGATCTGTAACTTTACAAGTCTTTAACTTGAGATCTAGAGAAACTAGAAACATCATCTTAGGCTTGCCTGAAAGGTATGAAATAGTTAAATAGTGAGCAAATGTATGGAGACCACAGTTACCCTTTAAGCATATTGTACTTTGGGAAGACTTTTAAACATGGGACACTTATGGAACTCACAGAATGTGTTGCTGCTGCAATAATAACTAGCAATTTGTGGAATAATTTTAGTATAGTTGATCATTCTTAGAACAATACAATATATTGGATATACTAAGGTACATATTCCTAAAATTCCTTTTAAGACCATGTCAGATTTACCCTCCACTTTACAGTACCGTTTAGTTTGTGTTTTTTTAATCTAAATCTAAAGTCATAGTTGCTAAAAGCTTTCTTCCATAACCGGCTCAAACACTGTTAACTGCAAAGCATGAGATTGCCAAAATATACGGAATTTATGGAAATTTACTGTAAACTTATGAAAAAAATTTGATACGCTTAAACCAGGACTTATGATTAATGAAACAACTTTACAGAACTTGAGCTACATTTTTATGCTTAGTAAAAAGTCTCTCTTCGGAAATAATAAACGCTGCGCATCTAGAATTTATACAACTTCTTTCAAATGAACAGTTGCAATTTACTTACCTTTGATCACACTACATTTTGGTTCATTTACATTTTATTACTCTGTATTTTTCATTCCGAAATGACTGCAGTTTGTATAAAAATGGTTCCAATGTACTTTTTCCCCCTTTAGATGTATGTATATACTGTATACTTTCTGCTTGCCAAATGATGTAAAAGAACACCGTTTACAGTTAATACGTTTGCTTTTTTAATTTCAAATTATTTAGTATAACATTTTATTTGGAACCAACTATTAATCAGTTATTTATGATCTATGGATTTATGATCTTAGGTTATATAATTTATACAGTGAGAGTATATGCATTGTATTTATTGTAGGTAACTGATTAACAATGTACCAACTCACCAGGTGCTTGTTTCTTTAGTGGGCTTGCAGAATAGACCCAAGTTTTAGGGCTAAGCCACACTGAAGCGCTTTTAAGCACAATGCGACTGCTATCCGATCGCACTTTTAAAAGTGCCCATTAGTGTGGCCCAGTTGATGTGGCCACACTAGTGCATTGTGTTTCGTAAATAAAAGGCAAAAGCATTCGCCCAATTTTGTGCACAATTGCATGTGCTCTGATTGCAAATTACTGAGTGATCGCAATCACGAGCACGCATTGGCGAGAGTTCGCACGAGCGTGCCACAGTGTGGCCTCAGCCTTTATAGTGGAATTTCCAGTCAAAACTAAAATAACATAAAAAACATAAATTTTCAACAACTAAAATTAGTTCCAATGGTGTCAAAATTTAATTGGTTGTAGTTTCAACTGGCATTTTGATGGCAGAACACGTAGTTTCTTTTTCAAAACCAGGTTCATGTCAAAACTCTGGTACATCCCTAATTATGATTATATAATTTCTGTATTGATTATTCACAATTTATTCATTTTACAAAAAAAAATTCTTATATAGATAGCTGAATATAAATTAAGTGATACATAGAGTAGACAAAATGTAATCCATATTTCAGTTCAGCTGTTTGTGTTACAGCAGCATTAACTATCCACTGAATACTCATATACTGTAGGCTTGTAAAAAAGGTTTTTGGTGTGGTACAAAAATAGCAATAATGCCTTTTTACATGAGATTGTGTCCTGGTTGTCTGTAATTTAAGTGTATTTTTATTATTCTTGTGGGTTTTCTCCTTGGGCATTCCATATTTGTACTGTATATGTAAAGCAAATTAATTCACTTTTCATTAAACTGATCTTATTGATTGTTTTTTGTCTTACAATTAAGCCTATATACTCTCTTTATAATAAAACTTTCCCTACATTTTCCATATGTGTTCTGTAATCGTGGTATTTAATAGAGTGGTAATTGATGGTAGAGTGGTACTTTAGGTGGTTAAAGTGTTCATTTAAATCATTACGCAAATCGTGGATTTTCCCAAATTCCTCTTTCCCACCTTTTGCCGAACTCTGTTCGGAAATTTTAGAAAATCTTCGAACATTCGAGAATTTTCAATATGATTGGTTAATGTGTGATCATATGATTGCAAGAATTGAAATATTAACCAATCACAATTGGATTTGGTTCTTCAGCAAACTTATATAAAGAGGAGCAAAGCCCACAGAGCTCAGAATTTATCACAGTGCTGGCAACACCAGCGACCTTGATGTCACCAGCACTGGCGGTGTCACAGTGACATCGTCTGGTGTCGGCAACATTAGCGGAGTTGGAGTCACTGGCTGAGAAGAAAGACTACTTTGGATCAAGATGCCGGCAACACCAGCTAAATTGCTGTCACCAGTGGTGTCACTTGAGTTGGACATTTTATTGAATGTTAAAGGGCTACTGAAAAAATATTTTCATTATCTTAATCTAGAAATAAATAATAAAACCTAGGGACACCCCTGGTTTCTTTGACGTTGTCATTAAAGTCTCAAGGTGTTCTGTTATTCTTCTCCCATCTGTAAAACAGTGCCCTGGTCAGCTTACATAGGATCAGATATATTATATTGACTTTCCCCAGTCTGGAAATTATCCAAGGTTTGAAAAGGTGAAAGCAAATGGCAAAAGAAAAAATGCTTTGCATATCTGTGACTGTATGCCAGATTAACAGCCAGCCAGCATGAGATCAAGAAATAAATTACCTGCTAATGTTTTTGCTTTAAAACATAGAAGTTGGATCAGTGTAAAGCTAATTACAGCGACACTGTAATTTGCTCAGTAAAATGCAGAGCCTTCTGCTCACAGAGATATCTTTTAAAGGAGCAATGTTACCAAAATAAAAGATTTACTTGTCACTGGTGATGTTGTGTACTGCTGTGAAAATAGTATCACTCGGCAGTGTTTACCTACGTTTTTAAAATAGTGCCTCATATTACTAATACTTTGCATTCATATCATCCCTCCTTGAAATCCATTTCCTGGTATAGTTATAATTTTATAATCCCCCTTTCCTTTCTGCCCTCTAACGTGTTTATGCCTGTACAGGGAGGGAGGGGTCCAAGAAGAAAAAGGAAAATACTGGTGTAAATAAACTGCGCTGCAGTATTTAGTATAGGCGAGATCGTACTGTAATGCTCCCTGAATGCGTGCTGCTGCGAAGCAGCCTTGAAGCAGGAAAGAACTGAAACTGCAGTAGAGGTAAATAGTACAATAGTTTATTACAACAAACACAAACACGGTGCAAACCTCGACTAAAAAGGCAAACCCTAACAAACATAACCGTAACCAAGTGACTAAATATACAAAACTATATACAAGGAAAGACTGACTGGCTAGCTATATAAATGAGCATGGAAACAAGACAAAGGTATACGACAAGATCAAGGACAGAGATGGCCGAACTTCTGAAAAGGATTCACGGGTTTCTGGAAATCCATGAATTTTGTTATTAAAGTCAATGGGGGAAAAAAATAAGGGTTTAAATAGCAGTTGTAACTCTCTGTAAATGGCTCTGGGACCTGGGAAATGAACCGAGGAACACGTCTCCGCGGGAAGAACAGCAAAAAAACTGAAGTAGCGCACACACGTGCTACTTCTGTTTTTTGCAGGGCATTTTCGGTAATCCTCGAACAGCCGATTCGAGAATCCCTGATCATTCGAGGATTTCTGGAAGATTCACAAGACCCGCGAATCGCGGACCCCCAAAATCAGCCACAGATCTGGGTTCGGATCCACAAACTGGCCATCCCTAATCAAGGATATGGCGAATACAATGAAAACATGAGAAAAGGGGAAATTAAGGATAACTGGGGCAAGGCCAAAGCAGGATGCTAAAATACAGGATACCAGAGGAGCCAAAACACAAATGACGATCTGGCCAGGAAGTGAATGGGTTGTGTCCTTAAAGGATATCTATACTTTTTGAAAATGTTAAGTACCTGGGGCAGGGAGGTAGGATTGATTATTCCTACCTCACAATATTGTTTTGTTTAGGAGCTACAGCACATGCAGTTTTCATTTGCCAGGTTAGTCCTGGACTATTCCTGTATTAAAGATAATGCTATAGCCAGGAGTAAGACTGGCCGAAGCAGTTTTCTTTGGGCTGGTGATCTTCATAGAAACAATATTGGGAGGTAGGAATTACCAATCCTATATCCCTATCCCAAGTACTCTTCAGTTTAACTATTTTTTAAATAAACTTCATACACGCGGTAGTTATTCTTTAAATAGGTTAAACAGTTTGCAGGTATAGGTGATTAGAGAGTGATCCAAAAGATTGAAAGTGGCCCACTGCTGGTGGTAAATTGAAGTTTGGGAAGACAGCAGTGGGAACAGAGGGACAGTAACACCACAGGTGGAAAACCATAACTACAGGAGATCCTCACAGGAAGTGCCCCCGAATCTTCGTTTTATGTTTCCTAGTAGAACTAATGGCCTAACATGGCTGTGTGATGTCACAGCACGCTCGTGCATCTTGGTGCAATGGCATAATCACATAGTGCCGTCATGTTTTACTACTGGGAAATGGCCATCCCTGCATTACCTATGCAACAACAAGCTATTGAATTCCCTCATCCAACTGCTCCACTGCACATGGGTAAGTAATAGCTGAATAGCCCCATTAGGCTATTACCTACCCCATGTGCAATCCACGCAATATATTAAGGCAGGCAGCATTTGGTATTACTAAATACAATTTCAAATATCAAGTAGTGCCAGTCTGCCCTAGTGAATGCACATTACCAAATGCTTCCACTGCTTGTCTTGTTATAGTGGGTAGATTGCCCGGCACATGGGGTAATAGTCTACCCCAGTATGTGATGAAATTGCCAGTTTGCTACCAGTGTGTGAGGAAATTATAAGTGTTTTATCAGTACTTAATACAATTCCCAGGTTGCTACCAGTATGTGATAAAATTGTCAGTTTGTTACCAATATATAATAAAATTCCCAGTTTGCTACCCATATTTAATTAAATTCCTAGTTTGCTACCCATATGTAATGAAATTCCTAGTTTGCTACCCATATGTAATGAAATTCCCAGGTTGCTACCAGTATTTAATGAAATTCCCAGGTTGCTACCAGTATTTAAGGAAATTCCCAAGTTGATGCCAGTATAAGATGAAATTGTCAGTTTGCTATAGGTATGTAATGAAATTGCCAGTGTTCTGTATGTGATGAAATTGGAAGTTTGTTAACAGTATGTAATGAAATTCCGATTTGCTACCAGTATGTAATGAAAATCCCTTTTGCTATCAAATGTGATAAAATTGACAGTTTTCTGCCAGTATTTAATGAAATTCCCAGGTTGCTGCCAGTATATGATAAAATGGACAGTTTGCTATCGGTATGGAATTCCCAGTGTTCTACCTGTATGTGTATACTATTTGCTAACAGTATATAATGAAATTCCCCTTTGCTACCAGTATGTAATAAAATTGACAGTTTGCTACCAGTATGTAATAAAATTGCCAGTGTTCTACTTGTGTGTGATGAAATTGCCAGTTTGCTAGACTAGCAAACTGGCAATGGACTAGAACTCGAACCTGAGTTCGAGCCCAACTTGTCAAGTTCGAACGGACTTGGACTTCTCGAACTATCCCAGACCCTGAATTCTCTGACTTTCGACATTATCGAATTCAATAATTGTCAAATGTTCGAATCGTTTATGGGATAATTATTGAATGTTCAAATCGTTTATGGTATGATTATCGAATGTTCGGATTGTATATGGGATTATCAAATGTTCAAATCATTTATGGGATAATTATCGAATGTTCGGATCGTATATGGGATAATTATTGAATGTTCGAATCTTTATGAGATAATTATTGAAAATTGAACGCGGGTGTGAGAATAAAATCGATTTTTTTGAAAGCTCTGGATATTCAAACGTGTTCCCAGGTGCCAGTGTCATTTACATTAAGTTACCATTGATATTTTAATTGTATTTAATTAGAACTATTTGACTCCCATTGACTTTAATGGGTCCGTTTTCGAACTTCCAAACTTTCGCAAGTTCGGCCATCTCTATTTGCTACCAGTATATAATGGAATTACCATTTGCTACCAGTGTGTAATAAAATTGCCAGTTGTTACCAATATGTAATGAAATTGCCAGTGTTTTACTTGTATGTGATTAAATTGCCAGTTGGCTACCAGTATATAATGAAGTTGCCAGTTTGCTACCAGCATGTAATGAAATTGCCAGTTTTCTACTTTCATGTGATGAAATTGCCAGTTTTCTACCAGTATATAATGAAATTCCCATTTGCTACCAGTATGTGATGAAATAGTCAGTTTGCTGCCAGTAAGTAATGAAATTTTGCTACCAGTTTGTAATTTACTGGTAGCAAATTCCCATTGCCAATGTGTTACCAATGTGTAATGGAAATGCCAGTTCGATACCAGTATATACTGAAATTGCCAGTTTGCTACCAGTATATACTGAAATTGACAGTTTGCTACAAGTATAATGGAATACTGTGCTTCTGTGTCATTGTCTTCTGTAATTTGTATGTCTGTTTCTCTGTCTATATATCACTTTCTGGCTCTGGCTTAATTGGAGCAGGGAAGGGGGCATGGCCTAAACAAATGTTGGTGCACAGAGAGTACTCAGAAGTGCCTCATTTCTTTTCAGACCCTGGAGATACTCCTGTTGCAAATTCACAACCTTAAAGGGAATCAGGGAGAACCCTGATATAATGGTGAGAATGGTGGACAAGGGTGGCTCTATTGTCATCCTGGATACGGATATGTACCTATCGGACGTCCAATGCCAACTGTCCGATAGTGAGGTGTATGAGGTATTAAAGGGTGACCCAGTGTTTAGATTTATGGATGAGCTTAGAGAATTATTGGACAGAGGCCTATTGGAGGGAGTTTTGGATACAGTGGAATATGATTACTTGTTAAATAAAAAACCTACCACTCCCATTTTCCATATATTACCTAAGGTCCACAAGTCATTGGAGGACATGGCCCATTGTATTTGGCATAGATTCATTGAATGAACATCTTTCCCAATATATAGAAGCTATGCTATTACCTTTGGTGGTCCGTCTCCCTACTCACCTCCAAGATACTACTCATGCCATTAACAGTTTGTCCCACATCAAATGGGAAAGTGATTATAACTGGGTCACCATGGACGTGCCGTCCCTCTATTCATCTATTCCTTATGATATAGGTTTAAGAGCCATTGAGTTTTGACTATATAAGTATAATGTTCATCCTGACACCCAAAAGAGGTTTATTCTGAGGGCCCTGGAGTTTTTGCTACGTACAAACTACTTTCTTTTCAATGGGGTGTATTATTTACAGAAAAAGGGTGCCCAATGGGTGTTAAGTTCTCACCCATCAGTGATCAGAATGTATTTTAGAACCACATTAAGGTCATATTCAGATACATAGATGATTTGATCATGGTTTGGCAGGACCTTGATATTCCCAGTAATTTTACGAAATTTCTGCACTATTGCAACAACACCCAATGGGGTATTACGTTTTCCCATAATAAACATAGAACACAGATATAATTTTTAGATGTGGAGTTTATTGTTCAAAAAGATGTGGTAACAACAGAGATGTACAGAAAGCCTATCATGAGAAACACGCTTCTCCGAGTGGATAGCTGCCACCCCAGCTCTGTTATTCGCGCCATACCATTTGGCCAGTTCCTACACCTTAGGTGGGTCTGTTCCAGTTGGACAGATTCCATAGTAAGGCGATGGAATTATGGGACAGATTCCTGGAAAGGGGTTACACTACGGGGAACATCAGACAGGTGTATGAGCAGTGACCATATATCCCTTTTATTGAATAAAAAACATTGTTTATATAAAGGTAATGGAAATTGGGACAAATTTGGGCCAAGTTTTATTACCACTTTTAATAGGGACAGTCACAAGGTCCGTAAGATCTTATGTAAACATTGGCCCACTCTGCTCATGGATCCTTTATTGAAGGAGGTTTTACCTTAGAACCCTAAAGTGATTTTCAAAAGAGGTCGTGCAATAGGGAATATTGTATTCCCGATCCTTTTTGATAAATCATATAATAAAAAAGCAGCTTCTACGTGGCTAAAGTAGAAAGGGTGTTATAAGTACATTCATGTGTCCTTAAGTTTTAAAAGTAGCTACACCAACAGGAGCTATATCATTAATAGATATCTTAATTGTAGATCTATGTATATCATTTATTTAGCTACCTGTGAGTGTAATAAACAATACGTGGGCAAGATACTTAGGGGGATCTATAATACTGCTATATCAGCACATGTTATGGATCACTATGGAGGGAACATGAGTGTACAGTTTCAAATTATTGACCATGTTCCTTGCAATATCTGGAAAGGTGATCGGGAATCTGACCTCCTTAAGAAAGAGGCGTTTTGGATTTTTTCCTTAAACACAGTTGCTCCATTTGGTCTAAACAAAGAATTCGAATTAAGATGTTTCTGCAATTAATATGTACATAGGCCTTCCAGATTGGGGTTACCTTGACGTGGTTGGAAAGCTTTTCATTCATGTGATCACAGTAATGTATGCTAAAACCCCTATGTTTATAAAGTATGCCAGTGTGCAGATAATATGATATTGTATGGGGCCTAGGAATGTGCATTGATTATCTTTTCTATGTCTGTATAAATGTTTGACCAGATCAGTAGCAAAATGTAGCTAAATGTAGTTGTAAATTAGCCTGCTTCCACAATCTTTGTATTGTATGTATTTATTATGAAGCATGGTCAAACTTCTATGTGGTAATAGCACCCCCAATACAGCCCTTTAATGGGAGGTCCTATACCTTTAATATATAGCACTCGAATGCCTCTTCCCTCATTTTAATAAGCCTGGGCTGGAGTGAAGTGAGAGAGCCTGTTATATTGATCCAGTGTGTTAATATGAGAAATGCATAAGTTTGCTAATCGCAATTGAAGTAAAAAAGGCTAGAAGTTAGGAAGAATAATGAGGTGAAGTCACTTTAATATACAATAATGTGTCTATTATGGTAATATGTAATAGTATGACTATAGGGATCTGCCTATATTGTATTGTATTATATATAGCAATGTATCACTCAGCTTGTACCTAGGATTTCCTTCCTTTTTGTACTCTTATTCTCCCTTAGGTGTGAGTATTACTTATATATATATAGATCTATATTTAGGTTTATTTATATTTATTCCATCTCTTATCACATACAGGTGATGTGTTTATATGCGTTTTTTTCACTGTTAAGCAATTGGAATAATATATGTTTTTAAGGGTGTATTTTATGGATGTATGAGTATTTTGTCTTTAAATTGTACACTAAGGGGTTAACCACAGCCTATTTAAACTCTGATGCTGGATATGCCCTCTAGAGCCTCTGAGGAAGTTGAGGAATTGGATTGGTTCCACGAAACGCGTAGGGCGGAGTTATCTGAGTGTGTCCATGGGTATGTCTGTTTCAATGGTGCTGTGTTTTTAATGTATCCAATAAAGTAATTTTGTTTTTACTCGTCCATTCCAAGTCCGGTTGCCTGCCTCATATCACAGGAGTTTTCCCCTTCTTATCTGCCTAAGTTCCTTTCAGCCATCCTTTGAAGACTGTGATTTTATAATGTTGTCCTGTTCATAGCTAGGGCAGACTTAACTTTAAAATGGGAGCTAATATAGCTATCCAAATCAAGGAAGGAGCCATGTTATAATTTTTAGGTTTCCACCATGAACACCCCAGCATAGAGTAAAGTTTTATCAGTATGCAAATTAAGTAAGATAATTTATGCTATTTCTACATGTACTGTTTTTTTTATATATTGTTCTGCTTCTATAAATGTGTATAAATCTGCTTATATATTCCGTAGTAGGTTGTGTATGATATAGTTATAGGGATGACAGCTACAGAAATAGATTTGTTACCAGGCGTAGCTGAAATATTCTTTAAAATTGAGTTTAAATTATAGCACTGGCAGTCAGCAGGATATTGACCCTCTTTATTGTCAAATGTCAGCACACTGTGTCTGATCCATATACACCAGTAATCTGCAATCATTGGGGCTAATTAAGAATGTGTATACAGCAAATTATAGGTCTGTCTCTAGTGGCAGAAGAGGCAAACTTCCACACAGTAATTACCATTATTATTAATAAGGTTGGATTTGTGAGATGAAAAAGGATAAGCAAACATCCAGAGGATAAGCACATTTAATACTCTTGCTTCGTCTCTGATTTTGCATATGGGAATATATTGATCAACTTTTTATTTGGTGTGCTATAAAAATAAATGTACCTGTAACCTTACTATTGCTATAATGCAACTGCCCTTATAGTGTCTCCCCCAGGTACCCCAGGTTTAAAAATGAAGAATCCCTATGCACAGTGTGACCCAACTATAAAATGTGCTACATTTTCAGTATCCTAAAGCTTTAACATTTTCAAAACTAATGGAGGGCCATAGAAAATATTGTTTAAAGGACCACTAAACCCTAAAAACACTTTAATCTGCTAAATCTATAATTATACAGAAGTTTGACTACACGTATCAATACTTCTATTAAAAATGGTGATCGCATGCACTTCCAAAATGGAATCACAAAAGCAACGCATTGGAAATCGCAGGAACTTTTTGCATTCCAACAATCTCCATTAAATCAAAATCTCACACGCAATCGCAAAAAACTATCGCGTGTGAAAATGCGTTTTGGTTTTGAACCTCATTTAAGGCACTTCTCATGAGCGATTAGCTCTGAGCGATTTCCTGTTTTAAAGAGATTTTTCTGTTTTTAAGAGAATTGACAGCGTTAAAAAACTAAAGCGTTTATTAACTGTGGTTGCAGCCTAGTAAATGTACTAACCTAACACTATTTATTTCTAGGAGGGTGCCTGTGTAAGTAATTAATCACTAGTGTATTTTTATTTTTTTTTACTACTTACTGCTTGAATAAGGTGGTAGGAATTGTTTGAGTAAACTCAAAGCACTGGATTACTAAAACAAATACTTGTGTTTAAAAAACACTGTTACCTGTGGAGCGGGGGCTGGTAGGAGACAAAGGAAAGGTTTTTTTTTTTTCTCTCTCTCTCTGATTGGATGGGGGTGTAACTAATTGGTTTAAATTGGCTGAGGCCTGATGGCTCTGGTTGGTTTTGAACCTCATTTAAGGCACTTCTCATGAGCGATTAGCTCTGAGCGATTTCCTGTTATAAAGAGATTTTTCTGTTTTTAAGAGAATTGACAGCGTTAAAAAACTAAAGCGTTTAAAACAAGAAAGCGTTTAAGAACAACACTATTTCTCTGCTGTGTCTCTGCTGTGTATTGCTGTTTAGTATGGACAGTTTTGCTGGGGCCGCGCAATGTGCATCCTGCCGCATGTATGGGATCTTGGAGCAGCCGCCCCAGGGGACCTATGTATGTGTCAGATGTGAGTGGGTTGCCCATTTGGAATCTGAGGTACAGAGTCTAAGGGGTAAACTTGCAGCATTGCAGGACTTGGCAAACCTGGGGGAAATGCAGGTACTGGCAGGGGCCAGTAAACTGGTGGGTGGAGATGGGGCAGATAAGGTGGAGAAGGAAGATAGATTTGTAAGGGTCACCAGGGGAAGTAGGGGACGGAAGGATAGGGGGGCTTCTTCCCAGCTGGTCGATCCCAACAGATTTGCCATTTTAGGTGAAGATGTGGAGGACGATGGCTCGGAAGCAGCATGTATGGAGCGGGCCTTTCCCTTGAGCACCCAGGGGACGGCCATCTCCAATACAAGGGAGGGAGAACTGGGGGCTAGGAAGGATAGACAGGTGGTAGTGGTAGGGGATTCTATTATTAGAAGGGTAGATAGGGTAATCTGTCGCCAGGACCCTGCATGCCGAACAGTGTGTTGTCTGCCTGGTGCTAGGGTTCGACATGTGGTGGATCGTGTAGACAGATTATTGGGTGGGGCTGGGAGTGACCCGGCGGTCTTGGTTCACATTGGTGCCAATGACAAAGGTCGAGTGGGGTGAGGTCCTTAAAAATGATTTCCGAGAATTAGGGGCCAAGTTAAAAGCAAGGACCTCAGGGTAGTGATTTCAGAAATACTACCGCAGCCACGTGCTACGCTAGGGAGGCAACGGGAGCTCAGAGTATAAATGCGTGGCTAAGAGAGTGGTGTAAGGAGATGGGGTTTGGGTTTTTAGAGAACTGGGCTGACTTTTCTGTTGGCTACAGGCTCTTTAGTAGTGACGGATTGCACCTCAATGGTGGTGGTGCAACTGTTTGGGGAGAAGATGGCTAGGGGGTTGGAGGAGATTTTAAACTAGGTATGGGGGGGGGGAACGTTTAACTACACAGGGGTAGATAAGAGAAGTTAGGGATCTGGGGGCTAGTAACACAACGGAGGGAGGAGAAGGAGGAGGGGGGAGCATAGAGGATAAGGAGGCATGTACGACCATGTATGGAAGTAAATAATTGATAATCTAAAATGTATGTTTACAAATGCAAGGAGTCTGGCTGGAAAAACCGGCGAACTTGAAATAATAGCTTTAAAGGAAGGTATTGATGTAATTGGTATAGCAGAATCATGGCTTAATGATTCACACGACTGGACAGTAAATATTGAAGGGTACTCCTTATTTAGACATGACCGAGTTAATAAGAAAGGAGGAGGAGTATGTATGTATGTTAAACAGGAATTGAAGCCAAATTTAAAAGATGGAATAGATGGGGGAGCAAACGAGCGGCAGAACATTATGGGTGGAACTGTGTACAGGAAGCAAGAAGGTGGGTAAATTAATTGTTGGAGTGTGTTATAAGCCGCCAAATGCCGGGGAAGAGGTGGAAATGAATCTCCATATGCAGTTGGCGAAGGCTGCTGGTATGGGGCATGTTCTGGTTATGGGGGATTTTAACTACCCTGAAATAGATTGGAGTAATGGAACTGCCAGCACCTCAAAAGGTATAAAGTTCTTAAATTTCCTATATGAGCATTTTCTTTCACAGATGGTAGAAGTTCCTACTAGAAAGAATGCGTTGTTGGATCTGGTGATATCTAATAACCCAGAGCTCATTTTGGAGATTAAGGTAATGGGAAGCTTAGGGAATAGTGACCATGATATAGTGTCATTTAATATAGGTTGCAGAAAACTAAAGTGCACTGGCTTAACAAAAACTTTTAACTTTAGGAAAGCTAATTTTATGCTTTTAAAGGAATCGCTCCTGCTCATAGACTGGGGGGAACGTTTTCTAGGTAAAGAAAGATACTGAACAGATGTGGACCACTTTTAAAGGGATATTAAACTATAACATTTCCAAATCGGTACCTTTAGGAAACAAGTGTAAAAAAATTAGGTCCACTCCTGCATGGCTTAATGCTCAGGTAAAAGGGAAATGGAAAAAAAGAAAAGGGCTTTTAAAATTTTGAAAGCAGAAGGCACAGAACAGGCTTACAGGGACTTCAAAAGTTGTAATAAAGAGTGCAAGAAAGCAATTAAACTAGCTAAAATAGAAAATGAAATACGGATTGCCGAACAAAGCAAGTCCAACCCCAAGATGTTTTTTAAGTATATAAATGGTAAAAAAAATGAGGACTGAGAATGGGGACCATTAAATAATGGAGCTGAGGTGGTTGTAGAGGATGCCGAAAAGGCTAATCTGCTAAACCGTTTTTTTACATCGGTTTTTACTGTTGAGAATCCTTACAGTAGGGATTGTAACAATGTGCGGGAGGAAATGAAGAGTTTTCACATTGGATAACAGAGGATATGGTACGGAATCAATTAGACAAAGTAATATCATAAAGCGCCAGGACCAGATGGATTGCATCCTAGGATTTTAAAAGAGCTTAGTTCAGTTCTAGCAAGACCACTGTGTCTCATCTTTTCAGATTCGCTTTTGTCTGGGGATGTGCCGCTGGATTGGAAAAAAGCCAATGTAATACCATATTTCAAAAAAGGTAGTCGTTCACAGCCTGGTAACTATAGACCTGTAAGCCTAACATCCGTGGTAGGGAAGGTGATGGAAACTTTGTTAAGGGATCATATCCTTGACTTGTCTCCAGAGATCATCTTATTAGTAGTAGTCAGCATGGATTTATGAGAAATAGATCATGCCAGACAAATGTAATTGTTTTTTATGAAGAAGTGAGTAAGAAGTTAGATTCAGGCACAGCTGTGGATGTGGTATATTTGGATTTTGCAAAAGCCTTTGATACTGTGCCACATAGGCGACTAATGTATAAACTGAGGACTGTTGGCCTTGAAGAAAACATTTGTTCATGGATAGAGAACTGGTTATTGGACCGCAAACAGAGAGTGGTGGTTAATGGAGCTACATCTATGTGGGCTAAAGTTCTAAGCGGAGTTCCTCAGGGTTCTGTACTGGGGCCGCTTCTGTTTAATCTGTTATAAATGACTTAGAAGGGGGCATTGAGAGCAAGGTCTCTGTGTTTGCTGATGACACTAAATTATGCAGAGCTTTGGAAACTTCCAATGATGTGCAAGTGCTGCAAGCAGACCTAGATAGATTATCAAAATGGGCAGCAGAAGGCAGATGAGATTCAATGTTGATAAATGTAAGGTGATGCATTTGGGATTTAATAATCCCTGTGCCACCTACACCATAAATAACTCTGTGTTAAGTGCATCTGAAATGAAAAAGATTTGGGGGTTCTGGTAGATAACAGACTTAGCTGTAGCAACAATGCCAGGTAGCAACAGCTAGAGCTAGCAAGATATTGTCTTGTATAAAGAGGGGAATGGAATCAAGAGAGAAAAATAATATTCTCCCTCTTTACAAGGCACTGGTAAGGCCACATTTGGAATATGCGGTGCAGTTTGGAATCCCATATACAAAAGGGACATCTTGGAAATTGAGGCAGTTCAGAGAAGGGCAACTAAATTAATAAGGGGAATGGAGGGGCTTGAATATGCAGGCAGATTAGACAAGTTAGGGCTGTTTACATTGGAGAGAGCGGGGTTGCGTGGGACATGATAACCTTATAAAATATATTAATGGCCCATACAGTGAACTCTCTGGTGCATTGTTCACTAATAGGTCATATCAGAGGACTCGTGGACATCCTTTAAGGTTGGAAGAAAAGAAGTTTCATCTTCAGGTTAGAGAGGTTTCTTTACAGTGAGAACGGTGAAACTGTGGAACTGTCTTCCAGCGGAGGTGGTAATGGCAAGTTCATTGAATAACTTAAAAAAGGCCTGGTAAGTTTCTAAAACTAAAAAATATTGAGAATTACTGGTATTAATGCATATAGATCTGGTTGATCCAGGGATACTTTCCGATTGCCGTTTGGAGTCAGGAAGGAATTTTCCCCCCCTTTTTTAGCTGGGGTTTTTTGCCTTCCTCTGGATCAACTGTTAGGTAAAAAAAAAAAAGATAGGTTGGACTTGATGGACGAATGTCTTTATTCAACCTTAATTACTATGTTACTATGTATAGTGTGGCCTAGCCCTTAGTCAGATTTTGAGGCTCTTAACCACTCTTGCGTGTCACCTGCACATAAAATGCAAATAAATCCCCATTTATCCTATTTAGTTGCCACATGTTTTAAATAGAAATTAGAAATGAGCATGGTTTTGGAAATGGAGTTTTTTTTACAATGACTCTTTTTAAGGCACTGTTATTGCAAATACATCTATCAGATTGATAGAACGAGTCTTGTAGTTTACATTGAATCAATTCCACCAGTCTCTGCTTTCTCTCCCAGTGTAATATATCATTCAGAATACTGGAGCAAACTGACATTCTGTAATGAGCATCCCAGCTTGCTTTATACTCTTGTGCATTACCAGATTCATCAGTAGATAAGCAGGGGACAAAAATCCAACTCTGCTTCCCAGTCCAGCACACATTCCCAGCATATCTGATTTTAACCAGGAAACCACAAAAACAATAACAAGGCAGGGTAATAGGGTAATATGTGTGTGTGTGTATGTGTGTATATATATATATATATATATATATATATATTATATATATATATTTATTTTTATTATTTTTATTTTATTTTTTTCACTAGGTTAGGGCTGACACTGGGATACTGCCGTGAAGTGGCGTGTCAGCTAAGCATGTTTGTACAAACAATGTAACTAAAGGTATCCATTTGAAATTAAGTGCAGATGATTTGCCTTCATTGCTTGCATACATGTCTAACTTTTACCCCATTCATTTATAATTGCATGTGTGTTGAGTGCTGGAGACTTTTGTGTAATGTATAAATTGCCGTTCCTCGGTTGCACCGCACCAGAAAGTGTTTTTTAATTAAAGGTTTAATTTAGTATATATATATACTTTGTTTGTTATTTTGAAAAAATCCAGATGAGCGCTCCGAATTTCCTATATATATATATAGAGATACACACACAATATGTGGGAATAGGCGCACCCAAGGGACTTTTTCAAAGTATTCAAATATTTATTCAAACATAGTGCAACACAACACAGTGTATTAGGTTGTTATAGTTACATTAATATTTTCTGCCTCTGTAATATATGGGACATTATATGATGCTGAATTTCGGACCCTTTATTCTGATCTTTGTCAGTAGCTGGATAAGTTCAGTCCTATACACGAATGTCTGTAGAAAGGTAGGTGTCTATTCATTCCTGCAATGGTTTATTATATTTGTTTGTGTTTATTCACATTCTAACTCTACTGTCCCCCACTCCTACAGTTTTGATGATCTGCTGGACATTATGAAGGATGTACTAAAAAAGTAGATACACTTTTCAAAGATGTACAGTATCACCCATTGAAAGGCTTATGGTTCTCCCTGTGGGTTTTCCTCCAGGTACTCGCGTTTTTCCCCGCAATCATAAAGCCATACTGATAGGTTGTATGTGTCAAACAAATGTGCTTAGATTGTAAGCTCTTCAGGGCAGGGCCATGATGTGAATGTATACGTATATGTAATTGTAAAGCGCTACGGAAGATGTTGACGTTATATAAAATCAATAATAATAATCATAATGTAGTGTGTGTGTGTGGTAGCTTGTGTGTATGGGTGATATGGTGTGTTTAAAATGTGTGCACGCCTTTTCGAGCCATTTTAGTGCCCTAGGCCCCCCCCAAAAAAAATTTGGCAGCTGGGTTTCCTCCTTCTGCTTCTGACACCTTCTAGTGCGACTGTTCTTTATAGTGGAACCGCTTTAATTAGTTGGCACCACGCTGTACCAGGGGAGGCGGGCGTGTATACATACTTTTGTGCGTATGCAGCGACACTGGCCACAAATGAAGGACAGGATAGGTTTCAGTGGATGTGCGGTATGTGGCACCAGTGTTCTCCCCCAGAAATCGTTTCCAGCCGGGTAGGGCAGAACAGGTAAATTTGGTGAGAGCCAAGATGTTTTACTCTTTCCGTGCTTTTCCAATAAATTGGCATTAATAATTTCAGAGCCAGCAGAACATTAACCCTTTAGTGCCAGCAGACTTTACTATTAATAATGCCAGCACCTTTCCAGAGAATTGATATTAACCTTAAGTGCCAGCAGACTTCCCCATAGTATTGCCATTAACACTTCAGTGCCAGAAGAGTATTACCATGAACCATTCAATGCCAACAGACTTTCCTATTAACACTTTCAGTGCCAGCAGAGTATTATCTTTAACCCTTCCAGCTGCCAGCATTGACATGATATACAGTATGTACCTGCTTTCCATGTCTCCTCCATTGAATTGTTCCCTCCTCACACACACTAAGTTCTAATTGGAGAGTTGAGTGGAAGGAGAAAGAGGCAGGATAGGGATCTCATAGCTGCTAGTCACAGGGGCCACTGTTATAAGTCTGCAGCAGCTTTTACCTGGCATTTTAGAACTGAACTCCTCAGTAAAATCTTTAAAGTATCTTGCTTGCGCTTGGGGTATGGGTAGGGAAGGGTTAAAACAGAAGTAAAAAATAAAAAATAAATAGGTTTAGATCAAGATCTCTGTAACAAACCAGTTTAAAATGACACTTCCATATATTAAAATTAAAATTCAACCACTCACTTGTGTCTATCCACCACTAGGGGTAATGCAGGCTTTACTCTGTGCTGTTCTGATGCTTGCTTGGTCTGTATAGTTCCCAAAAACCTCTGCAACACAGGGATAAGGTTGCCAACACACTTATTATAGCACAAAAAACAATAAAAAGCACAAAAACCTTGCAAAAAACGTCCATTAGCAGGGATCCCTGATGAAGCTGTAAGGATTAAAACAGCGAAACGCGTAGGAACTACCTCACAAGCCACGACTTAAAAGGGCCACACCATAGCAGAGAGGTGCAACTTCAAAAATCAGGGATCCCTGCTAATGGACGTTTTTGCAAGGTTTTTTAGTGCTTTTTATTTTTTTAATTGCTATAATAAAGTTTGTTGGCAACCTTATTGATCAAAATTAATTTTTTGACTTAAGTTACCTGCAACAGTAATGGAGGGTAGGTCGTAGCTGTGTATACCTGTATCACGTTGGGGGTTAAAAAAACAAAGTTTTTGATTATTGATCAAAATTTGCTTTTTTGACTTTAGTTACCCTTTAAATATGGCTGCCACCGTAATGGATAAGTAGATCAGTAGGGTGTGTACCTGGTCTGGTTGAGGGGTATGTCTTTTTTGTGTTTACAACCATAAAACTATTTTTTATTGAGAATAAATCTAAATTTTTTTTTTTTTTACTTTAGTTGTCCTTAAGTATGGCTGCCACAGTAATGGATACAGTAGATTATTAGGTGTGTGTACCTGGGTCTGGTTGAGGGGGTATGTCTTTTTTGTGTTTACAACCATAAACTATCTTTATTGAGGATAAATCTAAATTAGTTTTTCTTTTACTTTAGTTACCCTTTAAATATGGCTGCCACAGTAATGGATAAGTAGATTAGTAGGTGTGTGTACCTGGGTCTGGTTGAGGGGTATGTATTTTTTGTGTTTATAACCATAAAACTTTTTATTGAGGATAAATCTAAATTAGTTTTTTTGACTTTCGTTACCCTTTAAATATGGCTCCCGTGGGAAGGATAAGTAGATAGTGGGTGTGTACCTGGGTCTGGTTGAGGGGTATGTCTTTTTTGTGTTTACAACCATAAAATTATTTTTTATTGAGAATAATCTAAATTTGTTTTTTTTTTTTACTTTAGTTGCTCTAAGTATGGCTGCCACAGTAATGGATAAGTAGATTAGTAGGTGTGTGTACCTGGGTCTGGTTGAGGGGGTATGTCTTTTTGTGTTTACAACCATAAAACTACTTTTATTGAGGATAATCTAAATTTTTATTTTGACTTTAGTTACCCTTTAAATATGGCTGCCATTGTAATGGATAAGTAGATCAGTAGGTGTGTGTACCTGGGTCTGGTTGAGGGGGTATGTCTTTTTTGTGTTTACAACATAAAACTATTTTTTATTGAGAATAAATCTAAATTTGTTTTTTTTTTTACTTTAGTTACCCTTTAAGTATGGCTGCCACAGTAATGGATAAGTAGATTAGTAGGTGTGTGTACCTGGGTCTGGTTGAGGGGGTATGTCTTTTTTGTGTTTATAACCATAAAACTTTTTATTCAGGATAAATCTAAATTAGTTTTTTTGACTTTAGTTACCCTTTAAATATGGCTTCCATGGGAATGGAAAGGTAGGTCAGTAGGTGGGTGTACCTGGGTCTGTGTGGGGGGTTGAGGGTATCACCATTTGTATTTATGACCATGAAAAAACCTGTTTTGAAATATCCACATTTGAGGATTGTTACCATTATAGTCTATGGGAAAAAATGTCCGGAAATTCGCTGATAACGCTGTAACACTTCTGCGGATTCCTTAGCTAGAAGATAGCACACTTCTCCTATATGCCCCGCACGTCTGTACCGAATTTCATGTCTCTAGCTCAAAAACTGTGGGAGGAGATACGGTCCAAAAAAGCGGAAGAATAAAACGGAAGAAGAAAAAGAAGAAATAGAAAGAACAGTAATTTGGCTTTTTCAAGCCAAATTAATTAAAATGGATCGATAGGTTGGGCAGTATGGAACCACATGGTCTTAATGATGTTTTTAGCTATAAATGCTTTTTATGAATATACTGATTTTCATATAGGAACTCTAAGTAAGTATGAATGCTGTACTTATGTAATCTATGTATCTCCTTTTTTGTTACAGATTGGACTGTGAAAGCTATTCCTGTGGATATGATTGATTTATTGAATTTATCCTGCTACTATGCCTTTTGAAATATTCCTATGGTGTAAGATATTGTGACAGATTATATGGGTATAGTAGTGTTTATTATTGATGGTGTAAATATTACTTCTGACCTCTGGCCACTAGATGGAGCTGAGGGTTATCTGTGTTACATAGTGTATATAATGGTGTTGGGCATGTCATTTCTGTAAATGCACCTGAGGAAAGACCACACTGGTCTCAAACATGTCATGCTGGTATCTCCAATAAATCACTGATAGCACTGTCTTCTGGCTCTTGTGTGACAATTTGTTGCTATTTATAAGTTTCAAGTGATTGGTGAACCCTTCACACAATTTGAGCCTGGGTACATATATTTGAGCCTGCTGCCTGGGTACATATGTTTGTTTTCTGTACTAGATACAATGTTGCAGGTTACAGCTGAACAAGGAGAGCAGGTCTAACACAGCAAGTAAAAGCTGACAGGGAGATGCTAGGAAGAAGAATTAGGTGCTCTGGATCAACATAGGCACCCTAGTTCTTTGCCAGGGGAGGACTGTCCCAGTAGGCTGAGGGGCAAATACCCCCCGGGCTGGTTTCCAATTAAAAATTTGGGCTGCCACAGAAGCTATCAGTAAGTAACGCCTCAAACATGGGCATAAGTCACTCCTCTAACATGGGGAAAGAAACAGGAAACTCATCCTCCTTCAGATTGTTTACCAGTCAGCCCTCCAGTTTATTAGCCAGTGTTAGTCAGCCCTCCAGTTCGGTAACCAGTGTCACCAGCCCTCCACTTCAATAGCCCGTGTTGTCAGCCGTCCAGTTCATTAGCCAGTGTTGTTAGTCCTTCAGATCATTAGCCAGAGTAAGAAAAAGCATGCATTTTTCTTCACCTCCTCTTTTCCTAATACATTGACAAAAAAACAATCTTGAAAGACTGTCCTACTGAATGATAGAATATGAAAAGTATAGAGCACATTATATAGTTCAAAATAAAATATACCTTTTTTGTCCTTCTGTTTGTCAGTCAATGTAGGCCATGTATCCCCAATTAGCTCATGTTTTTCCAAACTTGCTTGGTCCAGTGAGTATCCTTGTATCTTATGTGTCATAAAACTCTGGGTGGTGCTGAACTTTTGCAATGAGGTCCTCTGTGGCAAAGGAAGACATTTTGTGCGCACTTCACAACTGCTATAAAATAATACAAAAATACACAACAGCACAGTAGCCAACATCCAGTCTGCCATTCACCTTTTTTTTTCCACAGAAGCAGAGGCCTGCACTTCCTTCCACTCATGCCCCGGCGGTCTTGGTTCACATTGGTGCCAATGACAAAGTTAGAGGTGGAGGTGAGGTCCTTAAAAATGATTTCCGAGAATTAGGGGCCAAGTTAAAAGCAAGGACCTCCAGGGTAGTGATTTCAGAAATACTACCGCAGCCACGTGCTACGCTAGGGAGGCAACGGGAGCTCAGGAGTATAAATGCGTGGCTAAGAGAGTGGTGTAAGGAGATGGGGTTTGGGTTTTTAGAGAACTGGGCTGACTTTTCTGTTGGCTACAGGCTCTTTAGTAGTGACGGATTGCACCTCAATGGTGATGGTGCAACTGTTTTGGGGGAGAAGATGGCTAGGGGGTTGGAGGAGATTTTAAACTAGGTATGGGGGGGAGGGAACGTTTAACTACACAGGGGTAGATAGAGAAGTTAGGGATCTGGGGGCTAGTAACACAACGGAGGGAGGAGAAGGAGGAGGGGGGAGCATAGAGGATAAGGAGGCATGTACGACCATGTATGGAAGTAGAACAATTGATAATCTAAAATGTATGTTTACAAATGCAAGGAGTCTGGCTGGAAAAACCGGCGAACTTGAAATAATAGCGTTAAAGGAAAGGTATGATGCAATTGGTATAGCAGAATCATGGCTTAATGATTCACACGACTGGACAGTAAATATTGAAGGGTACTCCTTATTTAGACATGACCGAGTTAATAAGAAAGGAGGAGGAGTATGTATGTATGTTAAACAGGAATTGAAGCCAAATTTAAAAGATGGAATAGATGGGGGAGAAAACGATGCGGCAGAAACATTATGGGTGGAACTGTGTACAGGAAGCAAGAAGGTAGGTAAATTAATTGTTGGAGTGTGTTATAAGCCGCCAAATGCCGGGGAAGAGGTGGAAATGAATCTCCATATGCAGTTGGCGAAGGCTGTTGGTATGGGGCATGTTCTGGTTATGGGGGATTTTAACTACCCTGAAATAGATTGGAGTAATGGAACTGCCAGCACCTCAAAAGGTATAAAGTTCTTAAATTTCCTATATGAGCATTTTCTTTCACAGATGGTAGAAGTTCCTACTAGAAAGAATGCGTTGTTGGATCTGGTGATATCTAATAACCCAGAGCTCATTTTGGAGATTAAGGTAATGGGAAGCTTAGGGAATAGTGACCATGATATAGTGTCATTTAATATAGGTTGCAGAAAACTAAAGTGCACTGGCTTAACAAAAACTTTTAACTTTAGGAAAGCTAATTTTATGCTTTTAAAGGAATCGCTCCTGCTCATAGACTGGGGGGAACTGTTTCTAGGTAAAGATACTGAGCAGATGTGGACCACTTTTAAAGGGATATTAAACTATAACATTCCCAAATCGGTACCTTTAGGAAACAAGTGTAAAAAAATTAGGTCCACTCCTGCATGGCTTAATGCTCAGGTAAAAAGGGAAATGGAAAAAAAGAAAAGGGCTTTTAAAATTTTGAAAGCAGAAGGCACAGAACAGGCTTACAGGGACTTCAAAAGTTGTATTAAAGAGTGCAAGAAAGCAATTAAACTAGCTAAAATAGAAAATGAAATACGGATTGCCGAACAAAGCAAGTCCAACCCCAAGATGTTTTTAAAGTATATAAATGGTAAAAAAATGAGGACTGAGAATGTGGGACCATTAAATAATGGAGCTGAGGTGGTTGTAGAGGATGCCGAAAAGGCTAATCTGCTAAACCGTTTTTTTACATCGGTTTTTACTGTTGAGAATCCTTACAGTAGGGATTGTAACAATGTGCAGGGAGGAAATGAAGAGTTTTCACATTGGATAACAGAGGATATGGTACGGAATCAATTAGACAAAGTTAATATCAATAAAGCGCCAGGACCAGATGGATTGCATCCTAGGATTTTAAAAGAGCTTAGTTCAGTTCTAGCAAGACCACTGTGTCTCATCTTTTCAGATTCGCTTTTGTCTGGGGATGTGCCGCTGGATTGGAAAAAAGCCAATGTAATACCAATATTCAAAAAAGGTAGTCGTTCACAGCCTGGTAACTATAGACCTGTAAGCCTAACATCCGTGGTAGGGAAGGTGATGGAAACTTTGTTAAGGGATCATATCCTTGACTTTGTCTCCAGAGATCATCTTATTAGTAGTAGTCAGCATGGATTTATGAGAAATAGATCATGCCAGACAAATGTAATTGTTTTTTATGAAGAAGTGAGTAAGAAGTTAGATTCAGGCACAGCTGTGGATGTGGTATATTTGGATTTTGCAAAAGCCTTTGATACTGTGCCACATAGGCGACTAATGTATAAACTGAGGACTGTTGGCCTTGAAGAAAACATTTGTTCATGGATAGAGAACTGGTTATTGGACCGCAAACAGAGAGTGGTGGTTAATGGAGCTACATCTATGTGGGCTAAAGTTCTAAGCGGAGTTCCTCAGGGTTCTGTACTGGGGCCGCTTCTGTTTAATCTGTTTATAAATGACTTAGAAGGGGGCATTGAGAGCAAGGTCTCTGTGTTTGCTGATGACACTAAATTATGCAGAGCTTTGGAAACTTCCAATGATGTGCAAGTGCTGCAAGCAGACCTAGATAGATTATCAAAATGGGCAGCAGAATGGCAGATGAGATTCAATGTTGATAAATGTAAGGTGATGCATTTGGGATTTAATAATCCCTGTGCCACCTACACCATAAATAACTCTGTGTTAAGTGCATCTGAAATGGAAAAAGATTTGGGGGTTCTGGTAGATAACAGACTTAGCTGTAGCAAACAATGCCAGGTAGCAACAGCTAGAGCTAGCAAGATATTGTCTTGTATAAAGAGGGGAATGGAATCAAGAGAGAAAAATAATATTCTCCCTCTTTACAAGGCACTGGTAAGGCCACATTTGGAATATGCGGTGCAGTTTTGGAATCCCATATACAAAAGGGACATCTTGGAAATTGAGGCAGTTCAGAGAAGGGCAACTAAATTAATAAGGGGAATGGAGGGGCTTGAATATGCAGGCAGATTAGACAAGTTAGGGCTGTTTACATTGGAGAAGCGGCGGTTGCGTGGGGACATGATAACCTTATACAAATATATTAATGGCCCATACAGTGAACTCTCTGGTGCATTGTTCACTAATAGGTCATATCAGAGGACTCGTGGACATCCTTTAAGGTTGGAAGAAAAGAAGTTTCATCTTCAGGTTAGGAGAGGTTTCTTTACAGTGAGAACGGTGAAACTGTGGAACTGTCTTCCAGCGGAGGTGGTAATGGCAAGTTCATTGAATAACTTTAAAAAAGGCCTGGATAAGTTTCTAAAACTAAAAAATATTGAGAATTACTGGTATTAATGCATATAGATCTGGTTGATCCAGGGATACTTTCCGATTGCCGTTTGGAGTCAGGAAGGAATTTTCCCCCCCCTTTTTTAGCTGGGGTTTTTTTGCCTTCCTCTGGATCAACTGTTAGGTAAAAAAAAAAAAAGATAGGTTGGACTTGATGGACGAATGTCTTTATTCAACCTTAATTACTATGTTACTATGTATAGTGTGGCCTAGCCCTTAGTCAGATTTTGAGGCTCTTAACCACTCTTGCGTGTCACCTGCACATAAAATGCAAATAAATCCCCATTTATCCTATTTAGTTTGCCACATGTTTTAAATAGAAATTAGAAATGAGCATGGTTTTGGAAATGGAGTTTTTTTTACAATGACTCTTTTTAAGGCACTGTTATTGCAAAATACATCTATCAGATTGATAGAACGAGTCTTGTAGTTTACATTGAATCAATTCCACCAGTCTCTGCTTTCTCTCCCAGTGTAATATATCATTCAGAATACTGGAGCAAACTGACATTCTGTAATGAGCATCCCAGCTTGCTTTATACTCTTGTGCATTACCAGATTCATCAGTAGATAAGCAGGGGACAAAAATCCAACTCTGCTTCCCAGTCCAGCACACATTCCCAGCATATCTGATTTTAACCAGGAAACCACAAAAAACAATAACAAGGCAGGGTAATAGGGTAATATGTGTGTGTGTGTGTATGTGTGTATATATATATATATATATATATATATATATATATATATATATTTATATTTTTATTATTTTTATTTTATTTTTTTCACTAGGTTAGGGCTGACACTGGGATACTGCCGTGAAGTGGCGTGTCAGCTAAGCATGTTTGTACAAACAATGTAACTAAAGGTATCCATTTGAAATTAAGTGCAGATGATTTGCCTTCATTGCTTGCATACATGTCTAACTTTTACCCCATTCATTTATAATTGCATGTGTAGTTGAGTGCTGGAGACTTTTGTGTAATGTATAAATTGCCGTTCCTCGGTTGCACCGCACCAGAAAGTGTTTTTTAATTAAGGTTTAATTTAGTATATATATATACTTTGTTTGTTATTTTGAAAAAATCCAGATGAGCGCTCCGAATTTCCTATATATATATATAGATACACACACAATATGTGGGAAATATGGCGCACCCAAGGGACTTTTTCAAAGTATTCAAATATTTATTCAAACATAGTGCAACACAACACAGTGTATTAGGTTGTTATAGTTACATTAATATTTTCTGCCTCTGTAATATATGGGACATTATATGATGCTGAATTTCGGACCCTTTATTCTGATCTTTGTCAGTAGCTGGATAAGTTCAGTCCTATACACGAATGTCTGTAGAAAGGTAGGTGTCTATTCATTCCTGCAATGGTTTATTATATTTGTTTGTGTTTATTCACATTCTAATCTACTGTCCCCCCACTCCTACAGTTTTGATGATCTGCTGGACATTATGAAGGATGTACTAAAAAAAGTAGATACAACTTTTCAAAGATGTACAGTATCACCCATTGAAAGGCTTATGGTTCTCCCTGTGGGTTTCCTCCAGGTACTCCGGTTTTCCCCGCAATCATAAAGCCATACTGATAGGTTGTATGTGTCAAACAAATGTGCTTAGATTGTAAGCTCTTCAGGGCAGGGCCTGATGTGAATGTATACGTATATGTAATTGTAAAGCGCTACGGAAGATGTTGACGTTATATAAAATCAATAATAATAATCATAATGTAGTGTGTGTGTGTGGTAGCTTGTGTGTATGGGTGATAGTGTGTTTAATAATGTGTGCACGGCCTTTTCGAGCCATTTTAGTGCCCTAGGCCCCCCCCAAAAAAAAATTTGGCAGCTGGGTTTCCTCCTTCTGCTTCTGACACCTTCTAGTGCGACTGTTCTTTATAGTGGAACCGCTTTATTAGTTGGCACACGCTGTACCAGGGGAGGCGGGCGTGTATACATACTTTTGTGCGTATGCAGCGACACTGGCCACAAATGAAGGACAGGATAGGTTTCAGTGGATGTGCGGTATGTGGCACCAGTGTTCTCCCCAGAAATCGTTTCCAGCCGGGTAGGGCAGAACAGGTAAATTTGGTGAGAGCCAAGATGTTTTACTCTTTCCGTGCTTTTCCAATAATATTGGCATTAATAATTTCAGAGCCAGCAGAACATTAACCCTTTAGTGCCAGCAGACTTTACTATTAATAATGCCAGCACCTTTCCAGAGAATTGATATTAACCCTTAAGTGCCAGCAGACTTCCCCATAGTATTGCCATTAACACTTTCAGTGCCAGAAGAGTATTACCATGAACCATTCAATGCCAACAGACTTTCCTATTAACACTTTCAGTGCCAGCAGAGTATTATCTTTAACCCTTCCAGCTGCCAGCATTGACATGATATACAGTATGTACCTGCTTTCCATGTCTCCTCCATTGAATTGTTCCCTCCTCACACACACTAAGTTCTAATTGGAGAGTTGAGTGGAAGGAAGAAAGAGGCAGGGATAGGGATCTCATAGCTGCTAGTCACAGGGGCCACTGTTATAAAGTCTGCAGCAGCTTTTACCTGGCATTTTAGAACTGAACTCCTCAGTAAAATCTTTAAAAGTATCTTGCTTGCGCTTGGGGGTATGGGTAGGGGAAGGGTTAAAACAAGAAGTAAAAAATAAAAAATAAATAGGTTTAGATCAAGATCTCTGTAAACAAACCAGTTTAAAATGACACTTCCATATATTAAAATTAAAATTCAACCACTCACTTGTGTCTATCCACCACTAGGGGTAATGCAGGCTTTACTCTGTGCTGTTCTGATGCTTGCTTGGTCTGTATAGTTCCCAAAAACCTCTGCACACAGGGATAAGGTTGCCAACACACTTTATTATAGCAATTAAAAACAATAAAAAGCACTAAAAAACCTTGCAAAAAACGTCCATTAGCAGGGATCCCTGATGAAGCTGTAAGGATTAAAACAGCGAAACGCGTAGGAACTACCTCACAAGCCACGACTTAAAAGGGGCCACACCATAGCAGAGAGGTGCAACTTCAAAAATCAGGGATCCCTGCTAATGGACGTTTTTTGCAAGGTTTTTTAGTGCTTTTTATTGTTTTTAATTGCTATAATAAAGTTTGTTGGCAACCTTATTGATCAAAATTAATTTTTTTGACTTAAGTTACCTGCAACAGTAATGGAGGGGTAGGTCAGTAGCTGTGTATACCTGTATCACGTTGGGGGTTAAAAAAACAAAGTTTTTGATTATTGATCAAAATTTGCTTTTTTGACTTTAGTTACCCTTTAAATATGGCTGCCACCGTAATGGATAAGTAGATCAGTAGGTGTGTGTACCTGGGTCTGGTTGAGGGGTATGTCTTTTTTGTGTTTACAACCATAAAACTATTTTTTATTGAGAATAAATCTAAATTTGTTTTTTTTTTTACTTTAGTTGTCCTTTAAGTATGGCTGCCACAGTAATGGATAAGTAGATTATTAGGTGTGTGTACCTGGGTCTGGTTGAGGGGGTATGTCTTTTTTGTGTTTACAACCATAAAACTATCTTTTATTGAGGATAAATCTAAATTAGTTTTTCTTACTTTAGTTACCCTTTAAATAGGCTGCCAAGTAATGGATAAGTAGATTAGTAGGTGTGTGTACCTGGGTCTGGTTGAGGGGTATGTATTTTTTGTGTTTATAACCATAAAACTTTTTATTGAGGATAAATCTAAATTAGTTTTTTTGACTTTCGTTACCCTTTAAATATGGCTCCCGTGGGAATGGATAAGTAGATCAGTAGGTGTGTGTACCTGGGTCTGGTTGAGGGGGTATGTCTTTTTTGTGTTTACAACCATAAAATTATTTTTTATTGAGAATAAATCTAAATTTGTTTTTTTTTTACTTTAGTTGCTCTTAAGTATGGCTGCCCAAGTAATGGATAAGTAGATTAGTAGGTGTGTGTACCTGGGTCTGGTTGAGGGGGTATGTCTTTTTTGTGTTTAAAACCATAAAACTATCTTTTATTGAGGATAAATTAAATTTTTATTTTGACTTTAGTTACCCTTTAAATATGGTGCCATTGTAATGGATAAGTAGATCAGTTGTAGGTGTGTGTACCTGGGTCTGGTTGAGGGGGTATGTCTTTTTTGTGTTTACAACCATAAAACTATTTTTTATTGAGAATAAATCTAAATTTGTTTTTTTTTTTTTTACTTTAGTTACCCTTTAAGTATGGCTGCCACAGTAATGGATAAGTAGATTAGTAGGTGTGTGTACCTGGGTCTGGTTGAGGGGGTATGTCTTTTTTGTGTTTATAACGCATAAAACCTTTTTATTGAGGATAAATCTAAATTAGTTTTTTGACTTTCGTTACCCTTTAAATATGGCTCCCGTGGGAATGGATAAGTAGATCATGGTGTGTGTCCTGGGTCTGGTTGAGGGGTATGTCTTTTGTGTTTACAACCATAAAATTATTTTTTTATTGAGAATAATCTAATTTGTTTTTTTTTTACTTTAGTTGCTCTTTAGTATGGCTGCCACAGTAATGGATAGTAGATTAGTAGGTGTGTGTCCTGGGTCTGTTGAGGGGTATGTCTTTTTTGTGTTTACAACCAACATAAAACTATCTTTTATTGAGGATAATCTAAATTTTTATTTGACTTTAGTTACCCTTTAAATATGGCTGCCATTGTAATGGATAAGTAGATCGTAGGTGTGTGTACCTGGGTCTGGTTGAGGGGGGTATGTCTTTTTTGTGTTTACAACCATAAACACTATTTTTATTGAGAATAAATCTAAATTTGTTTTTTTTTTTTTACTTTAGTTCCCTTTAAGTATGGCTGCCACAGTAATGGATAGAGTATTAGTAGGTGTGTGTTACCTGTTCTGGTTGAGGGTGTTGTTTTTTGTGTTTATAACCATAAAACTTTTTATTCAGGATAAATCTAAATTAGTTTTTTGACTTTAGTTACCCTTTAAATATGGCTTCCATGGGAAGGGAAAGGTAGGTCAGTAGGTGGGTGTACCTGGGTCTGGTGGGGGGTTGAGGGTATCACCATTTGTTTATGACCATGAAAAAACCTTTTTTGAAATATCCACATTTGAGGATTGTTACCATTATAGTCTATGGGAAAAAATGTCCGGAAATTCGCTGATAACGCTGTCACTTCTGCGGATTCCTTAGCTGAAGATAGCACACTTCTCCTATATGCCCCGCACGTCTGTACCGAATTTCATGTCTCTAGCTCAAAAACTGTGGGAGGGATACGGTCCAAAAAAGCGGAAGAATAAAACGGAAGAAGAAAAAAGAAATAGAAAGAACAGTAATTTGGCTTTTTCAAGCCAATTAATTAAAATGGATCGATAGTTTGGGCAGTATGGAACCACATGGTCTTATGATTTTTTAGCTATAAATGCTTTTAATGAATAACTGTTTTCATATAGGAACCTAAGTAAGTATGAATGCTGTACTTATGTAATCTATGTATCTCCTTTTTGTTACAGATTGGACTGTGAAAGCTATTCCTGTGGATATGATTGATTTATTGAATTTATCCTCTACTATGCCTTTTGAAATATTCCTATGGTGTAATATTGTGACAGATTATATGGGTATGTAGTGTTTATTATTGATGTGTAAATATTACTTCTGACCTCTGGCCACTAGATGGAGCTGAGGGTTATCTGTGTTACATAGTGTATATAATGGTGGTGGCATGTCATTTCTGTAAAGCACCTGAGAAAGACCCACACTGGCTCAACATGTCATGCTGGATCTCCAATATCACTGATAGCACTGTCTTCTGGCTCTTGTGTGACAATTTGTTGCTATTTATAAGTTTCAAGTGATTGGTGAACCCTTCACACAATTTGAGCCTGGGTACATATATTTGAGCCTGCTGCCTGGGTACATATGTTTGTTTTCTGTACTAGATACAATGTTGCAGGTTACAGCTGAACAAGAGAGCAGGTCTAACCACAGCAAGTAAAAGCTGACAGGAGATGCTAGGAAGAAGAATTAGGTGCTCTGGATCAACATAGGCACCCTAGTTCTTTGCCAGGGAGGACTGTCCCAGTAGGCTGAGGGCAAAATACCCCCCGGCTGGTTTCCATTAAAATTTTGGCTGCCACAGAACATCAGTAATAACGCCTCAAACATGGGCATAAGTCACTCCTCTAACATGGGAAGAAACAGGAAACTCATCCTCCTTCAGATTGTTTCCAGTCAGCCCTCCAGTTTATTAGCCAGTGTTAGTCAGCCTCCAGTTCGGTAACCAGTGTCACCAGCCTCCACTTCAATACCCGTGTTGTCAGCCGTCGTTCATTAGCCAGTGTGTTAGTCCTTCAGATCATTAGCCAGAGTAAGAAAAAGCATCATTTTTCTTCACCTCCTCTTTCCTAATACATTGACAAAAAAACTCTTGAAAGACTGTCCTACTGAATGATAGAATATGAAAAGTATAGAGCACATTATATAGTTCAAAATAAAATATACCTTTTTTGTCCTCTGTTTTGTCAGTCAATGTAGGCCATGTATCCCCAATTAGCTCATGTTTTTCCAAACTTGCTTGGTCCAGTGAGTATCCTTGTATCTTATGTGTTCATAAAACTCTGGGTGGTGCTGAACTTTTGCAATGAGGTCCTCTGTGGCAAAGGAGACATTTTGTGCGCACTTCACAACTGCTATAAATAATACAAAAATACACAACAGCACAGTAGCCAACATCCAGTCTGCCATTCACCTTTTTTTTTCCACAGAAGCAGAGGCCTGCACTTCCTTCCACTCATGCCCCGGCGTTCTTGGTTCACATTGGTGCCAATGACAAAGTTAGAGGTGGAGGTGAGGTCCTTAAAAATGATTTCCGAGAATTAGGGGCCAAGTTAAAAGCAAGACCTCCAGGGTAGTGATTTCAAATACTACGGCAGCCACGTGCTACGCTAGGAGGCAACGGGAGCTCGGAGTTAAATGCGTGGCTAAGAGAGTGGTGTAAGGAGATGGGGTTTGGGTTTTTAGAGAACTGGGCTGACTTTTCGTTGGCTACAGGCCTTGTAGTGACGGATTGCACCTCAATGGTGATGGTGCAACTGTTTTGGGGGAGAAGATGGCTAGGGGTTGGAGGAGATTTTAAACTAGGTATGGGGGGAGGGAACGTTTAACTACACAGGGGTATAGAAGTTGGGATCTGGGGCTAGTAACACAACGAGGGAGAGAAGGAGGAGGGGGGAGCATAGAGGATAAGGAGGCATGTACGACCATGTATGGAAGTAAAAACAATTGATAATCTAAATGTATGTTTACAAATGCAAGGAGTCTGGCTGGAAAAACCGGCGAACTTGAAATAATAGCGTTAAGGAAAGGTATGATGCAATTGGATAGCAGAATCATGGCTTAATGATTCACACGACTGGACAGTAAATATTGAAGGGTACTCCTTATTTAGACATGACCGAGTTAATAAGAAAGGAGGAGGAGTATGTATTTATGTTAACCAGGAATTGAAGCCAAATTTAAAAGATGGAATAGATGGGGGAGAAAACGATGCGGCAAAAACTTATGGGTGGAACTGTGTACGGAAGCAGAAGGTAGTAAATTAATTGTTGGAGTGTGTTATAAGCCGCCAAATGCCGGGGAAGAGGTGGAAATGAATCTCCATATGCAGTTGGCGAAGGCTGTTGGTATGGGGCATGTTCTGGTTATGGGGGATTTTAACTACCCTGAAATAGATTGGAGTAATGGAACTGCCAGCACCTCAAAAGGTATAATTCTTAAATTTCCTATATGAGCATTTCTTTCACGATGAGAAGTTCCTACTAGAAAGAATGGTGTTTGGATCTGGTGATATCTAATACCCAGAGCTCATTTTGGAGATGAAGGTAATGGGAAGCTTAGGGAATAGTGACCATGATATAGTGTCATTTAATATAGGTTGCAGAAAACTAAAGTGCACTGGCTTAACAAAACTTTTAACTTTAGAAAGCTAATTTTATGCTTTTAAAGGAATCGCTCCTGCTCATAGACTGGGGGGACTGTTTCTAGGTAAAGATACTGAGCAGATGTGGACCACTTTTAAGGGGATATTAACTATAACATTCCCAAATCGGTACCTTTAGGAACAAGTGTAAAAATTAGGTCCACTCCTGCATGGCTTAATGCTCAGGTAAAAAGGGAAATGGAACAAAGAAAAGGACTTTTAAAATTTTGAAACAGAAGGCACAGAACAGGCTTACAGAAGTAACAAAAGCTGTAATAAAGAGGTGCAAGAAAGCAATTAAACTAGCTAAAATAGAAAATGAAATACGGATTGCCGAACAAAGCAAGTCCAACCCCAAGATGTTTTAAGTATATAAATGGTAAAAAAATGAGGACTGAGAATGTGGGACCATTAAATAATGGAGCTGAGGGTTGTAGAGGAGTGCCGAAAAGGCTAATCTGCTAAACCGTTTTTTTACATCGGTTTTTACTGTTGAGAATCCTTACAGTAGGGATTGTAACAATGTGCAGGGAGGAAATGAAGAGTTTTCACATTGTAACAGAGGATATGGTACGGAATCAATTAGAAAAAGTTAATATCAATAAAGCGCCAGGACCAGATGGATTGCATCCTAGGATTTTAAAAGAGCTTAGTTCAGTTCTAGCAAGACCACTGTGTCTCATCTTTTCAGATTCGCTTTTGTCTGGGGATGTGCCGCTGGATTGGAAAAAGCCAATTAATACCAATATTCAAAAAAGGTTATCGTTCACAGCCTGGTAACTATAGACCTGTAAGCCTAACATCAGTGGTAGGAGTTGATGGAACTTTGTTAAGGATCGTATCCTTGACTTTGTCTCCAGAGATCATCTTATTAGTAGTAGTCAGCATGGATTTGAGAATAGATCATGCCAGACAAATTAAATTGGTTTTTATGAAGAGTGAGTAAGAAGTTAGATTCAGCACAGCTGTGGATGTATATATTTGGATTTTGCAAAAGCCTTGATACTGTGCCACATAGGCGACTAATGTATAAACTGAGGACTGTTGCCCTTGAAGAAACATTTGTTCATGGATAGAGAACTGGTTATTGGACGCAAACAGAGAGTGGTGGGTTAATGGAGCTACATCTATTGGGCTAAAGTTCTAAGCGGAGTTCCTCAGGGTTCTGTACTGGGGCCGCTTCTGTTTAATCTGTTTAAAATGACTTAGAAGGGGGCATTGAGAGCAAGGTCTCTGTGTTTGCTGATGACACTAATTAGTGCAGAGCTTTGGAAACTTCCAATGATGTCAAGTGCTGCAAGCAGACCTAGATAGATTATCAAAATGGGCAGCAGAATGGCAATGAGATTCAATGTTGATAATGTAAGGTGATGCATTTGGGATTTAATAATCCCTGTGCCACCTACCCCATAAATAACTCTGTGTTAAGTGCATCTGTAATGGAAAATTTGGGGGTTCTGGTAGATAACAGACTTAGCTGTAGCAAACAATGCCAGGTAGCAACAGCTGAGCTAGCAAGATATTGTCTTGTATAAAGAGGGGAATGGAATCAAGAGAGAAAATATTATTCTCCCTCTTTACAAGGCACTGGTAAGGCCTCATTTGGAATATGCGGTGCAGTTTTGGAATCCCATATACAAAAGGGACATCTTGGAAATTGAGGCAGTTCAGAGAAGGGCACACTAAATTAATAAGGGGAATGGAGGGGCTTGAATATGCAGCAGATTAGACAATTTAGGGCTGTTTACATTGGAGAAGCGGCGGTTGCGTGGGACATGATAACCTTATACAATATATTAATGGCCCTAACAGTGAACTCTCTGGTGCATTGTTCACTAATAGGTCATATCAGAGGACTCGTGGACATCTTTAAGGTTGGAAGAAAAGAATTTTCATCTTCAAGTTAGGAAAGGTTTCTTTACATGTGAGAATGGTGAAACTGTGGAACTGTCTTCCACCGAGGTGGTAATGGCAAGTTCATTGAATAACTTTAAAAAGGCCTGGATAAGTTTCTAAAACTAAAAAATATTGAGAATTACTGGTATTAATGCATAGATCTGGTTGATCCAGGGATACTTTCCGAATTGCCGTTTGGAGTCAGGAAGGAATTTTTCCCCCCCTTTTTAGCTGGTTTTTTTTGCCTTCCTCTGGATCAACTGTTAGGTAGGGTTAAAAAAAAAAGTGAATAGGTTGGACTTGATGGACAAATGTCTTTATTCAACCTTAATTACTATGTTACTATGTTACTATGCCAAATCTAGCCTTCTGTCCCACTCACGTCACATGTAGACTCAAAGGAATTGACAGGACAGGAAGTTGTTGAGTTTCCAGATAAAAACACACAACATGTTTTAGTGCTCCCATTGACTTTCATTACATGCACTTCTTTATGATGCGATAAAAGAAAGCAGAAAAATGGTGATTGCATGCGTGACAAAAAAGCACTTCAACAAAATGCATTGTTATGGACGTAGTGTGGCATAGTTCATGCTTTTTACATTCTAAAGCTACACTTGCAAATCGCAAGCGGAGAGGCAAATGCGAGTGCACAGAAAAGCACACACAAAATGCTATAGTGGGGCCTAGCCCTTCAGGGATACTTATCCATCTGTACCAGAATTCACTGTTCCCCCAATTATAGCATATTGGAGCATATTGGCACTTTAAAGGACTTGTTGGTTTCTTCAGTGATGCACTCCAGAGAAGATACAGACTAAACATTAAAGTCATGTATCCTTGCCTTCTTGAAGTCTATTTTGCTGAGAAATAATGGGTCAATCGTTCATTCATCCAGGCATGAAAGACTTTTTTTTATTTTTTTACTTATGCCAAAATATGCTCTATATTGTTTAACTTATGCTTGTGGCTTAATCTATGTGAGAAAGATCACCCAGACCATCAAGGGTAAAGTCTGCCAATACAGATTGAACATAGTTAAAACTAAAAAATACACCAGTTTCTTCCTACTTTGTAAGATGGTCACAAAGATAGTGACCTTGGATTCATGGTTTTGGAGTCTGCCACTAGACCAATGAAGGGTGGGGATTGGGAATTATCTTTAAGAAAACATGAGGTGTGGTGGGTTCATAGATTAGGCTCATTACACGCAAAAGGTTTAATTATTTATTAAAATCCATGTTACATACAGAGCCGGTTTAATTTTATCTATAGTCAGGGGTGTTCCAACTTTTCAATGCTGCCTGTCAGAAGATGGGGGGGGGACACGTGAAGTGGGTGTGGCTTCATTGGGGAACATAGGTGTGGCTTATGGAGGTGGGTATAGTGGGCTGACACACTGACTGGTGAACTGGAGGGCTGACTAAACACTGAATGGTGGACTGGTGCTGGTATTGCAGGAAGGAAGCTTCATGGTAGGGGCACCCCTGTCTACTCTCTAGGGGGCTGGAGGCCAAAAGATAATACTTATTTTATCTTACATTAAACAGGCAAAGTTGGAGAGTCGTATAACAAGGCATAGGATTGGATGAGTACTTTCAAACCATGTGACTTAATCTCTTGTAGCCACTTTGCAAAATGAATGCAAAAATATATCTTTTCTTAGTTCCTTAAATCCTATTTCCTCCTGAGACCTTTCTAGGTACTTGTATATCCTTTGGGAAAGAAAGAACAGTTGCTCAGCAATGTCACCACAGAGGAAGGTCAAGGATAATGCAAGGACAGATGATTACAGGAGGCAAGGACAGAAAGTGTAAGATCGTTAAAGACTTTAAAGTTCTAATCTAATAAACAAGTCTTCCTGCTCTTCCTTAACATGCAGCATTTGTGGTGGTCAGATGTATCTCATATATTCACTTCTTTCTCTTTTTAATAATTTGCTTTTTGCTTTCAGGAATAAAATAAATGTGTAGAAATCTCACCATGTCTAATTAAGAGGTTCAGAAGGAAGGCCTCACAAATAACTTTTTGGGGATATTTCCTATCCTGTTAGCATTAGATCTATGGGAAAATAGGTTAGCACCTTTGCAATTGATTTTTGCTGAGGCTCCTCTGACAATTGACATTTGCTCTGTCCGTTGAAAACTGTATATGTGGTTCAGAGCCAAACATGTTCCAAGTGTGGATAAAGTGATTGCTGACTCCCTGTGAAGAAGGCCTTTTGGAATAGTGGCTTCCCTACAAGAATTTACTTTCAGCTTGGATTAGTCGGATGTATGCAGATGAGGTTTCCAAAGCTACATTGAACATTAGAATATCGGATTTCTTTTGGTTTTTGTGCTTCTAGACATGAAGATGTGACAAACGATGTACTGGTTTGTCAAGAGTTAAAGGGTTACAGAAAACCTGGGGTGACCCGAGATAGGCCTAGGCCAGTTTCGTTCAGTTTATTGGGATTACTTTTTGCTACTTTAGATAAAGTTTGTGTTTTTTGGCATGGCTTTCTCTTTGGCCTTTTTTGTGGCTTTTAGGATTAGCGAGTTGGTAAGCCCTTGTAAAATGCGTGGGTGGTGATTAGCGAGTGTTTTTTCAGCGATCTAAAACCAACCAGTCTAGTTCAATGCTTTAGGCAGTGTTTAGCAGTCAGACCCAACTCTTCCTAGTTCATACGGATGGCTCCTTTTTGTACAATTTTTAATTCAGGGCTATTTTCTGCTGGTAATCAGCAAACTCACAATAGGGTCCTCTGCACTCGTCCAAAAATGGGTGCTCACTCCTCCAGGTAATCCAACCCTTAAATGGATATATGATACAGGAAACAGCAAAAAGCGAGGGTAGCACTCCAAATTAAAACTTTAATTATTGTAGACCACACAACATATCACAACGTTTTGGGGGGGAAAACTTGCCCCCTTCCTTCACCTGAGGTTTTAATTTGGAGTGCTACCCTCACTTTTTGCGGTTTCCTATTTTCTGCTGGTGTCTAGTAGCATTGGGGGTGGAAACGAAGGAGTACGGATGTCATTCATTCAAGATAGGAGCTGTGACAAAGGCCGCATGTTGGGGCTTATTTAATAGTACTATAAAGGTGATAGGTGGATGGGAATACAGTTGTTTTAGATGCTATATTTGTCTGGGGTGAGTGGTAGTGTAGCCTGTGACTGTTCTTTGGAAGGAATAATACAAACTAAGAATTTTAAGAATTAATGATACTTTCCACTGAACTTTCCCATTAAAGGGCAAGTCCATCCCCAAAACTATAATTGTATGTGTTATTGGCCATGATTCTAGCTTTAAAACAAGCCATCCCCCATCAAAATCCATTCAGCCAATTTGAAGATACATGCTTTTTGCCAACCAGGAGCAGCTCACTGTAATCTGACGTCACCTTTCCCGTGCCTTCAGCCTCCCTTGGCACCCACCCTCCCTCCCACCACCCAGATCCATCCTCGGTTCCCCTGCATCCTATTGTGAAATCCTTTTAGGGTGTGATAGAGCCCCCCCTGCCCAGACCCAAACGCCGTATTGTTTTTAAAAAAAAATGTTTGTAGCCTTACCTACAGCCCTTCGTTCCCGCTGCGCTTTCTCATGACATCAGCCATGGGGCTCTATCAAACCCTAAAAGTATTTCACAATAGGTTGCATGGGGACTGAGGATGGATCTGGATGGTGGGGGGGGGCACCTCTGGATGGTGGGAGGGGGGGGGCACCAAGGGAGGCTGAAGGCACGGATTGGATTACAGTGAGCTGCTCCTGGTCTGCAAAAGGCATGTTGGAAAAACTTATATATCTTTAAATTGGCTTAACGGATTTTGATGGGGGGTGGCTTGTTTTAAAGATAGATTTATGCCCAATATAAAACATATAAATTTTGAGTTTTGGGGGTGGACATGCCCTTTAATGATGGGAGTTCAGGTCAATTTAGTTTTCCTAGCGCTATCATTGCTAACTTGTAACTAGCTGATTTCTGGCTTTCCCAAAATAACTAAGCAAGCAATTACTCTATTTGTTATTCGTACACTATAAAGCTTACCCTCCAACGTTCCCAGTTTGTTTCCCAGTGTTCAGAGTCAGACAACCATTTTGCCATTGACATTCAGTTGCAAAATGATTTGACCAAGACAGGGAACATTGTGGAAATTTCAGGAGGTAAAATTGCCATTATTAAATGTTATTTTAATATTAAAAATTAAAGAACTTGTAGGTCACTGTCATCTCAAATTTTGCAAGCTCATTTGTTAGGTCAAGCAGTTATTGGCTTCAGGATAAGGGCATCTTCAAATATATTTAAAGGAGCCATTAACTATTTCTCCAAAATCTAAAATGGTATTGGAGGTAGGAGCAAGTAAAGTAGGTAGTCATAGCTGAACTCTTCTAACACTATTAACTCTTCAAAGACAATAAAATAGGTGGTAGAAATATTTGCATGTAGAGTAAACAGAGCACTGGCAGTTAAAATGCCTAAAGCTATTAATTAACAGCAAAATGAGAAGTTGGAGAGCTTGATGTATCTGTTTCTGTGCCTGTAAAATTTACATAAAGTGGTGCAAGAGTTTCCTAATCTTGTATAAATTATGATGCAGGAGATTTGCCATATTGCCTATAGGCTGTGGCATTTAATGCATAATAAAAAGGGACCTGAATACTTGGTATGGGCAGTGGGAGGAGGTTTGTATAGTGTGGGAACAGTGTAGACCTTACGAAATATGCAGTAAGGGAATGTGGCATTTGCAATATTTTAATGTGTTGCATTCCGCTTTATTGGATTGCAGGGTACAGACCACACAGACAGGTTTAGTATAATATAAATACAAGTATTTTAGTGTCTATGTGCAAAGGATTCATTATACTGTTTGTTAGAATTTTTTCAAATGGCTGACTGATCTCTTGCTACACTGTAGATTCAACTGTCAGGCAACACTAGGATTTTCATTTCAGCTTAGTCTAGAGGGCTGCAAGTCAGACATTCTTGGTTTAATGAATTAACTACATCACAACCACTAGTCTGTCACATTATTCCTGTGTGGTGTAGGCCATTTAAATTAAGTGAAAATGCATTAAAAATTAAGCTAAAAATGAACAACTGTGCAAATTTAAATATCACAGCAAATGCCATAGACCATTGGGAAGTGTGGAAATGTCAGAGAGTTACAGTCCTGTAAGTCTCCATTCAGGCATGCTAATTTGACTTAAAAGGCAGAGAATAAGCTGAAAATCTTTGAAAACAGAAATTTCATTGTAGGCAAATCACTTTACCCCCAGAATATAACCTTCCTTATCACTGGAATACGGGAAATGGCACCAATAGAAATGGTACGCAGGTTTAGCAAAATAAGGTTAAATACTGATCAAAGCCCAGTACTGTATAATGATTATATGTTTAAGGAGTTATACCAGTTTGTAGAAAAAAAGCTATTTTATTATATTTCTTTTCTGTGCCATTATTTTTTTTTTTATTAAACCGGTCAATTAGCTATACATTATATGACTATGAGATGACAATTCAAATATCTTTTACACAGCAGTGGGACACTCTGATGTGTACATCATTTCATTGAATAGCTTTAAAAAAGACCTGGATAAGTTCCTAAAACTAAATAATATTGAGAATTACTGGTATTAATACATATAGATCTGGTTGATCCAGGGATACTTTCCGATTGCCGTTTGGAGTCAGGAAGGAATTTTTCCCCCTTTTTAGCTGGTTTTTTTTTTTGCCTTCCTCTGGATCAACTGTTAGGAAGGGTTAATAAAAAAAATTAAAAAAAGAGGGTGGTTAGGTTGGACTTGATGGACGTCTGTCTTTATTCAGCCTTAATTACTATGTTACTATGTATTTACATCCAGTCTGTACCAGGTGTCCAACCTTCTTTATATTAAGTTTATATAATATGCACATGCTGTAACTATATACTTTATAGTCCTTATTCATTCCTTTTGCTGTTTCCAGACCGGAATGTCTGGACTATACTGACACCTGTGTTATGCTCTTTTTCTGGTCAATTGGCAAGTAGCTCACATTATGTGTGTACTCGTATTTAAAGAACATAGAGAGAAGTCAGAAGGATTTTGAAGACTGTCAGCTCAGGGACATAGCAGTAAGTGAAACATCATGTATCAATATTAGGTAACTTATTAATGCATCCTACTGCCATTGATCTGTAAGAGAGAAAGAGATTTATGACTGGCAACAGATTTAGGGCACCTTTTGATATATTTTGTCAAAATTTAAAGGAAAACTGACTGAGGGAGATGCACAAGTAAAAAGTATCTTGGCCTCTACTGGAGGTGTACTGTATGAACAAGAACAAGCAATTCTATTCATTGGTCATGTGATATAAAAGTCTGTTTGTTTAATGGATAATATGTACAAAGCTTACTACAGTATTACAAGCCTGTTTATATATATATATAGGTATTCAATAAATAAAGAGGTGCTCGCTGTAAGTGAAAAATGTCAAAATGAATTGTACCAACCACAAAGCACAATGTTTCGGGGAGCTATCTGACCCCAAAACGTGTTCTTGGCACAAGATAATTTTCACTTGCAGAGTGTACTTCTTAATACATTGGAGATATTTTCCATAAGTGAATGTGGATAAAAACATTCGCTTTTTGTTACAATGGATACATTAGAGCCTTGCCATCACTAGATATGCACAGGATTCTAGTACTGTTGTGTCTGCCAGTCAGTTTTATTCTACTGTTTGCAGCAATGCTGCATAAAAATAATCTTAAAAATCAAAATCTCTTAAAAAAACATCCTCCAAGGGACCTTTAACCATTGGAATGCTGAGCTAATAATGTCAAATAACTATGGCCAGTGCTTCAAATTGTGATGTTTCTATACCCATATGTCATGGCCTAGGACTATCCAATGAGGGTGGGCATATGTTGTATGATCATGTTGGAAAGAATGGAATGTAGTTAGAGGTGAAGCCATTGGTAATGATATTTTCCTTCCATTCCCGAGTCTGTAATACAGTCTTTGGGATTCACCATTTGCCACCCCCTCTACATTTCTAGTAGCAGAAACAATTTATCTGCTTACAAATAACTAATTTAATGAGACACGCTAATCTAATTTAAAAAAACCCATAAAGTAAGTATGCTATTGATAAACTTTCCTTGCCCATACACAAAGTAGTTACTGCACATGCAGGCTGTGAAAAAAACACTGCAAAACAGTGCTAGTGCCGATATCAGGTTTCACATTGTGTAGTGACATGAAGGAAATCCAGGTAAAACGCAGTAAGAATCAAACCCAGGACATGATGATATAAATGATGATATAAATAAAGTGCAATAATGCTAAATACATCAGTGTACTAAACAAATGTGAATGGAGATTGCAGTTTCAGACATTTTATTAAAGATTTTTAACAGGATGTGGAGCCTTTGAGATTTCATTTTGCAATTCTCCTGGGTCTTTTCTTTACATGTTCAACTCAAAGGAGCTAATGAAAAAGGCATGTCACATGAAGCAGAAAAGTGCTTGTTTTTAGATAGATCGCATATGCAGAGTGTGAAAACCCTCCCCGGTTTTCTCTGTTCCCAAGGTCGCTTCTCATAGTCAAGGTTACTGGGTGATTACTAACTATAATCTAATGCTGAAAGCTTCAGAAATTGAGGCCATTTCTGCTACACGTGTTTGAATTTTAATGGGTTGTTCATGGAAGCAAGCAGTGGAATAGGGACGATGTGCTGAGTTCAGTGGCTATGTAGTGCATAAATGAAGGAGCAGAGGGACCTATTTAAATCACACATATTTATTGGGTTAAAAGGTCATTCCTGTATCAGAAACCACAACCTCAACACAGTGAAAATTCAATGGGTTCAAGGTTTAGCTGTCATGGGAGTTATGCAAACCCAAAGAGTGTGCAAAGAACTCTGACTTGCCTCAGTCTTGACAAATGACAGTAATGAACAGGAAAAGACTAAGGATTAACATTACTAGGCTAACCAGAAATACACAATACGGAGGGCAAGAATAAAGCCAACACAGGAAACAAACACATTGACAAGGAATATCTTAGAAACATAAACCACTAGGAACATAATAATGAACAATATGCGAGTAGTTTGATACACGGATATAAGGACATAGCTACTAAGTCCCAAAAGCAAAAAGATTAAATAAAACAACACCACCATAACGTGTATATACACCGTAAATTGATGGGTTGTTGTATTCTGCATTTATTTGAAAAGCTGGGATAGATGAACATGGAGATATTTATAAAAGGAATTTTCTGCTGAGATATTGGAGAAGCTTTCAGAGATTTTAGTTTTAAAGGATGTAAAATGGTTATCACTGAAGCATATGCTGCATTAGACACACAGCTGAGTACAGGTAGTAGGTATTAGGACTTGTCTGTGCGTGTTTGCTGTGTTAAAAGACTATTAATACATCAGTGCATCCATAGTGCAGCTGCCTGTCATTTCATCCAATGTATTAACAGACTAAATTTTCACCATGGATGACCTGAATTTAACATTAATATTATGGAATTTGTTTTTTCAACAAAATGTAATACCATTTAAACAACTTTTTTTTAATAGTCTTTGTTTAATTGTAAGTGATATTACAGTCTTGATAAAAGGCCAATGATCACTTTTCTATTCTTATCCTCCTTGACCTATCCTCTGCTTTCGACACAGTCAATCATTCCCTCCTAATGCAGATACTTCATTCTTTGGGCTCTTCGACCAAACTTACTCTGTATCTGTTGCCAACACCTCTTCTCCGGTTCCTCTTAATGTGGGGGTACCGCAGGGGTCTGTACTTATTGTTCTCCCTCTACACTATTTCCTTGGGAGATGTCATCAGCTCTTTTGGCTTCAAGTATCATTTATGCAGACGATACACAAATCTACTTGTCTACACCTACACTCTCTGACTGCCTCCTTGCCATCTCCTCCTGGATGTCTCAACGCTACCTCAAATTAAATCTTTCTAAAACTGAATTGATAATTTTTCCACCTAAACCTGTTCCAGTCCCATCTTTCTCCATCTCTGTTGACAATACCCCCATTTTGCCTATCCAATCGGCACGCTACCTAGAGGTAATTATTGACTCCTCTTTCCTTTTCTAACCACATTAACTATGTTGTGAAAACTTGACGCTTTTCCCTTCGCAATATAGCCAAAATCCGCAGGTTTCTTTCTCTCCCGACCACTGCTAAGGCATGGTCTCATCCCCTATTTACTGGTCTTCCAGTTCCCCAGCTCTCTCTCATTCAGTCTATACTTAACTCTACCATACAGTTGAAGTCAGCTTCAAGCATCCAGGCCACACAGGAGAAGCTGTCAGCTCATGTAGCCAAAAAAGCAAATACCAGTATTTTAGGACCCAGTTAAAGAAAGCAACCTTGATGTGGTGACTGGGCTTAAAATAATTTGGCCAACTTATGGAACTAATTGCTTTTATTTATCCAGGGTTTAGCAGACTGTAGCAGCAACCTTATGGAGATAGGCAATATGCAATTAGAATTGTTTGTGCACTAGAATTCTATTTTTTGTATGTATTGTATTTTTGGTCTCTAGTTGCACTTTAATATGAATGTACAACAGCCCAATTTTCTATGTATTGTCTGCCACACATATTGTTTTGCTCTCTAATAAACAGGATACCAAATCTCCTCTGTACCGGACAACAACCTGGCTCCACATTAAACAGCGCATTGTATACAAAATCCTTCTCCTAACTTTTAAAGCCCTTTGCTCTACTGCTCCTTCTTATTTTCCTTCTCTAGTGTCCCCATATGTTCCTGCCCGTACCCTCCGCTCATCGCAGAACCAGCTCCTGTACAGACCCCCACTCGTACCGCTTCCTCTCACCTTAAACCTTTCTCTATTGTGGCTCCCATCCTCTGGAATTCTATTCCCCTCTCTTTACATCAAGAAACCTCAATTAGCAGGTTTAAATCTACCCTTACATCCTACCCATCTGGAAATCAGCACAGTATATGATTGTTTTATTTGCACTGCATACATCTCACTCCAGCACTTATTCCCACTTATTCCATTGTATCTGTGTGTTACCCATTTAACTATATTGTAAGCTCTACAGGGCAGCACTTCTATTTATATAATTTATATATTTAAGTACTGAACTATCTATGTATTTATCCCCCTTGTATGACTTTTTTTGTATTTTGCTACTGTACAGATCTGCTTCCCCAAGTGGCCCTTTGCCCTTTATAAATAAACTATACATACATACATACACTTTGGCCCCAATATTAAAAAATAATGGTCAAAAAGAGTTAAACCACACTACCCAGTGTTTTCCTCGCTATATTTTCAATGGAGCCACTTAGGAAGATGTTTTACCTTCCGGAAAGAATGAAGCCTGTTTGTGTTACTTTTACAAAACCCACCGTTATGTATATGAAGTGAAAAAATAACACTATTAGTAGGCACTCAGACATTATAATATTTATGCTTCTAGATGTTTCAAATCATGTATATATTAAAGTACAGTCCAATTTTCTAAAATGAGAGTTTAGAAAATGCTGTTTCCTATATTGTTTTAATTTCCCCATTTAGAAAAGGTCTGTCCAATCTAGCATGTTCTCAGTAATTTCCAAATTACTTGCTTATGGTGTGGGAAATATTGCCCTGAAGGCAAATATTGCCCTGACATGTATAAAAAAATGCATGTTGCATGACTTTGTAATGAGCTAAACTATAACCATCAAGCTTACTAACCTAGCCTTTTTTTTCCAATTTTGGATGAATACCGTATATACTTGAGTATAAACCAACCTGAATATAAACAAAGGTACTTATTGTAACTGATAAACAAGGAAAACTGCTTGACTCAAGTATAAACTGAGAGTTGTCTTTCTCCCATACGCAGCCCCCTAGATAGTCCCATACACAGCCCCCTAGATAGTCCCACACACAGTCAGATAGAAAAGTCCCATACACAGCCCCCTAGATAGTCCCACACACAGTCAGATAGAAAGTCCCATACACAGCCCCCTAGATAGTCCCACACACAGTCAGATAGAAAGTCCCATACACAGCCCCCTAGATAGTCCTACACACAGTCAGATAGAAAGTCCCATACACAGCCCCCTAGATAGTCCCACACACAGTCAGATAAAAACGTCCCAAACACAACCCCCTAGATAGTCCCACACACAGTCAGATAAAAAGTCCCAAACACCACAACCCCTAGATAGTCCCACACACAGTCAGATAAAAAGTCCCATACATAGCCCCCTAGATAGTCCCACACACAGTCAGATAAAAAGTCCCAAACACAGCCCCCTAGATAGTCCCACACACAGTCAGATACAAAGTCCCACACACAGGCCCATAGAAAGTCCCACACACAGCCCCATAGAAAGTCCCACACACAGCCCCATAGAAAGTCCCAAACACAGCCCCATAGAAAGTCCCACACACAGCCCCATAAACAGATGTGCCCTGCATACCTTTCTGTGCACCCTGTTTGTTGAATCCTGTTACTTCTGTCATTTTTCCCCACTTCCCTTGCAGTTTGGGCTGATCTGAGTGAGCAGGACAACAATTGCCTAACCCACTGAAATCAGGAGGATTCTCTGTTACAGGGTACAGCTTTTGTTTTCCCAGGATTATGTGATTATGTCCATCTGCTCGATTAAGCTTCAACATCAGCCCAGACCTGAGTATAAGCCAAGGGGAGACTTTAAAGGCACAACCACACTGCATCGCAAACGCAATCGCACATGGAATCGCATGCGATTTCATGTGCGATTTCGTTGCGTTTGCCCATGCGTTTTCTTCATTAGATATAGGAAAACGCAAGCGATTGCGATTAAAAATGCGGAACGCAAATCATAATCGCAACTCATCCGCAAACACGCACTTTCGGTGCGTTTCTGTGTTTTCAATGATTTGAAAAAACACAAGAGCAAACGTATGCACAAACGCAGAAAAATTGCAGCAGTATGGCCTTTACCTTAGGATGATTTTAAATGTAAGATTTCTCAGTTTATACTTGAGTATATACGGTAATAATTATGGCAAAGCACAGCAATATTTCCAAACATACCAAATACATATCTATTGGGCCCTAGGGTAAAGGCATACATTACAACTCTCCAGAGCAGGGACCTCACATTTAATGTGTCAAGGCATGACACACCTACAATCTCTATTAATTCATACTGTTTGTATGTGTATTCTTTACCTATTTATGGAACTTTGTTTTATTACTATTTTTTATTTATTTGTATAATTGCTTACACTTCTTTTAAATTTTATATTAGTATAGTAGTTGAGGTTGAATAAAGACATATGTCCATCTAGTCCAACCTACTCAGCAATACCACATTTCTTGCGTAGCAGTTGATTCAAAGGAAGGCAAAAAAAACCCAAGACAGTATGTAGGGAAAAATTACTTCCTGACTCCAAGTGACAATCAGAGGAAATATCCCTGTTGATCAATAATCAATTCCAACTATATTGTATCAATACCAGTAACATGAACACTTATTCAGAATGTTTGTTTTTACTATACAATGAACCTGTCATCACAATATTGAATGGAAGACCCAGTGAAAAACCCTTTCCGAACTTGAAGACTAAATTTTTTTTTCTTCCAGTCTTAAGCGATGTCGGCAAGTACTCTGACATATTCTATTGGTGAAAAATAAACAGTGTGTTTAAAACATGTCCACCCTAGTCCACCCCCGACTGCCATGTTTGTTTAGTTAAAAAAGAAGTATAAGTCTACTTACAGACCGGCAACTGTGTCTGTGATTGGCTGAGAGGCAGCCAATCACAGACACAGCTGCTGACAATGGAAAATTATGGGGGAACAAAGCAATGTAATGCGCATGCCAGAAATACATAAGAAGACAGAGAGAAAGCAGGGACTGGATGACTCACTGCAGGAGAACCACTTGGAGCATGGATGTAAGGTAAGGATTTTATAACACTACACAGTGGGGCCAGTAGTGGGTTAAATTTTTGGGGGGGTGGACATGCCTCTTCACTTTCATTCCATTTTACACACAATATGGAAGATTTGGGTGGGAAAAGGGCCCAGATTTTTTTTTTTAAATTGCCAAATCTATTTTATTTATAACAATGGTCTAAGGCAGTATCGTGGGATACATGGGTTTGACCATTTTCCTTTATGACTGATAAGATGATTCTTTAAGCTGGGTACACACAATGAGATATTTCGGTCGATCGGACCGAAATTATCGCATCCGAATATGCCCATGTCCGATCGACCGTTCGTCCGAATCGGATGAAAGGACGATCGGACATGGTGGAAAACCTCGTCCGATCGTGCGGTCCTCTATGGAGCGCACGCTCGGCCGCTGTAACTATCGGATGCAGCTGCTTTTGCCGTGACCGACAGTCCTTCCTCCTGGCCGACTGGTCGAAAGTATCGAACGGTCGGTCAGGAGGAAAAATCGGTAGGTGTGTACCTAGCTTTAGGCTAGGCCACTACTACAATGTAGCAGCGTAGCAACTTGCTGATGTACTTTAATGGGATATCTACTGTATCACTGCAATAAGTTACAATTCATCACAATTTATGTTAAAAAACATTATATATTTCAGGGGAGTAACAATGTGTACACATGACTGATGCATCAGCCCTCTCATATACAGTCAGCCCTGTGTGTAGTGACCAACAGTTATATTTATAAAGGAGCAAATTTACCTCTCATACCAGTATTATGTGACTACATTTGTATTTGATGACTGAATTACAAAATACCGACCATGATGCAAAATACAGTAATCAAGTGGTCAATAAATCAAAATGGTGCTCAGAATACCAGAGCACATCTTGGAGAACGAAACACATTTGTAACACATCCCTCTACAAAGGGGATGTGTCGTACTTAATTTTTTGTGAGACCCCTCATGTATACCTCTCCGTGCACAGACATTTAGTCATTGATGACTTTGATAGAGAAGTATGATGGGGTATACTGGGATGTGTCCTACCACTGTTCAGTATCCAAGGCACATCCACTCCCTGGATGCTAAACAACTCCTAGGAACCTCTTACCCCAGAGGTCCAGCAATAAAGCAACAATAGAGTGTAGTACACCTAAAGTAAAGTGAAAAGATAGTTTGTGTGCTACACTCCATTATTGCTTTATTGTATCTTATACTAAGATGTAATTTACATTTATAACAGGTGCTTACCAAGTATGCTGGGGAATCAGACTGGGTTTGCCATCTAGAGGGGGTGATGTGTGATATATTTTTTATGCTTTTTATTTACATTTGTTAGCAATAATATCCCTTATAATTAAGGGTTTTATCAGGAGACCCTTCTGTTTCTTTATTGAATGACCATTTAGGGGTCGCAGTGCTATAATTATGCTGGGTGAACCAGGCAATAGTGTTTTTGATTGTGCTCTGAATGCCGATAGCGATAGGTATTTTTTTTTTTATCCAACACAGAAAATAGTGATCATGGTGATAAAGAAGAAATATCAGTATTTTCCAATATTGCTCCTTTATTAAAATAGACTTCACTTTCATTCTATTTTAAATTACATCTTAGTATAAGATACAATAAAGCAATAATGGAGTGTAGCACACAAACTATCTTTTCACTTTACTTTAGGTGTACTACACTCTATTGTTGCTTTATTGCTGGACCTCTGGGGTAAGAGGTTCCTAGGAGTTGTTTAGCATCCAGGGAGTGGATGTGCATTGGATACTGAACAGTGGTAGGACACATCCCAGTATACCCCATCATACTTCTCTATCAAAGTCATCAATGACTAAATGTCTGTGCACGGAGAGGTATACATGAGGGGTCTCACAAAAAATTAAGTACGACACATCCCCTTTGTAGAGGGATGTGTTACAAATGTGTTTCGTTCTCCAAGATGTGCTCTGGTATTCTGAGCACCATTTTGATTTATTGACCACTTGATTACTGTATTTTGCATCATGGTCGGTATTTTGTAATTCAGTCATCAAATACGAATGTAGTCACATAATACTGGTATGAGAGGTAAATTTGCTCCTTTATAAATATAACTGTTGGTCACTACACACAGGGCTGACTGTATATGAGAGGGCTGATGCATCAGTCATGTGTACACATTGTTACTCCCCTGAAATATATAATGTTTTTTAACATAAATTGTGATGAATTGTAACTTATTGCAGTGATACAGTAGATATCCCATTAAAGTACATCAGCAAGTTGCTACGCTGCTACATTGTAGTAGTGGCCTAGCCTAAAGCTAGGTACACACCTACCGATTTTTCCTCCTGACCGACCGTTCGATACTTTCGACCAGTCGGCCAGGAGGAAGGACTGTCGGTCACGGCAAAAGCAGCTGCATCCGATAGTTACAGCGGCCGAGCGTGCGCTCCATAGAGGACCGCACGATCGGACGAGGTTTTCCACCATGTCCGATCGTCCTTTCATCCGATTCGGACGAACGGTCGATCGGACATGGGCATATTCGGATGCGATAATTTCGGTCCGATCGACCGAAATATCTCATCGTGTGTACCCAGCTTAAAGAATCATCTTCTTCAGTCATAAAGGAAAATGGTCAAACCCATGTATCCCACGATACTGCCTTAGACCATTGTTATAAATAAAATAGATTTGGCAATTAAAAAAAAAAAATCTGGGCCCTTTTCCCACCCAAATCTTCCATATTGTGTGTAAAATGGAATGAAAGTGAAGAGGCATGTCCACCCCCCAAAAAATTTAACCCACTACTGGCCCCACTGTGTAGTGTTATAAAATCCTTACCTTACATCCATGCTCCAAGTGGTTCTCCTGCAGTGAGTCATCCAGTCCCTGCTTTCTCTCTGTCTTCTTATGTATTTCTGGCATGCGCATTACATTGCTTTGTTCCCCCATAATTTTCCATTGTCAGCAGCTGTGTCTGTGATTGGCTGCCTCTCAGCCAATCACAGACACAGTTGCCGGTCTGTAAGTAGACTTATACTTCTTTTTTAACTAAACAAACATGGCAGTCGGGGGTGGACTAGGGTGGACATGTTCCCCAGACAATTTCCCATGTGGTGCCACAGCCATTTACAGTAAGTTACCATTGCAATTTTACTGTATTTAATACAAATTTTTCTAACTATTTTTTCACATAGACTTTAATGGGTTTGTTTTCGAACTACCGAACTTTGCAGAATAATTTATTTCTGGATTTTTTTGTAGCATTTATTTAAAAAATGTATTCAAGATCTTGTTTTATAAACAGGGAATATCAGGGTATATCTGTCACTTGTGTATATAAATTTCTCATCTTAATTTGTTTCATTCCAAAAATCACCAGCCCACTAAAGTAAGACTTTTTTCCAAAATATTTTGGGCTGGTAAATAATGCTGTCGCTGTGTACGGTAATATTCTGTATTATATGTGATGGCGTCCTGAGACATATTCACATCTTGCCAAATGTAATTAACGTTGTCCATTTGGTAAGAGTGTGGGGGAAGGGGCCTCAGGTGATTTTAATCTGACAAAGTTTATGAGCTTCATTTATTAGTATTGTTGAGAAATAGTGTAGCGAATACAGCCTGTTATAGTTTTATACTGAATATTGCTGTTCACAGATAGACAGATAAATGATAGGCTGATGGAGACATTTTTTATATAGTCTCTCTGTGTTGTGTGACTAGAATAACAGAACGCTGTGAGCTCTGTTTATCTCTGGCCCTGTCATCCATAGATGTAATAAGATTAGTATGCTTCATTTGCCCCAGTTTTTGTATGTGCTTCCATAGAACAGAAAATACACCATACACTTCATATAAATTTTATACCTGGATGACATTAACAAAGTGTTGTTTTTTTTTTTCATTTGTTTTATCTGATAGCCAAATAGCGGGGAGATTGATCTATTAAACCCATGTAAACCAGAGCAGATCTTCGATTTTGGATCATAAGTTCATACATTCAATTCAAATAATACATTTGAGTGGGTAGAAATACCACACATTAGCAGAAAACATATCCAAATCTATTTTAATTGATTTCCTGACATACCGATCTATTTTTTCTGGATCCATTAATCAATAGGTGGATTAGTGTTGGCAAATTTTATTATCTGTGAAATGCAAAAGCAGCATGTAGTGATCTAAAATAATTAACTCCTTTACATCCTAGATGTAGTGTGTATGCTCAAGGAACAAAGAGGTGATCAGCTGTCTGGCACCACAATCAGATGTTTAAAACAGTAAATACGTTTGCACTTTGCGATCCACCTGACATTTTATTTATAATGTAAATCACAATAAGTAGGCGAAGTAGTAATTTTATTATGCATGCGATCACTATTTTTGGTCCATTTTTGTCAAAATTGCACTTAATACAAGTCCATAGAAGTGCATAGAAAAGCGCACACAAGAAGCAGACAGAAGTGGACACAATCAACATGACATGTGATTTTCATTTTACCCATAATCCCCTGCGAAGTGCGAACGCATGTAAAAGCGGATACAAGCAGATGGCAGAAGCACAGAAATGTTTTTGCGTGCACTCAAGTGGAGCCTCAGCTTTAAAGCCCAGTAAATGAGTTGGTAAAGGAGCTGATGCAGATTTTTCTGTCTGATATACTGATAGTGTTATTCAAAAATTGCTGAGGTTTTATTACTCTCCTTTCTATAAATATACATTTAGTGCTAAAGTGTGATTCACCAGTAGGGTAAAGGGGTGGGGTTTATACAGGGCCAGATTTACACCTAGCGCCCTTGGCCCCACCACTAAACACAGACCAAACCCCCTAAACCACACTCATTTTCTCTTTTTGGGGGAAGACAATCTACTATATAAAGTAGAAATCTTGTACATATATATGCCAACGCTTTGAAACAGCGTGACCCCAAATATCGTGACCACCAATTGTCACGTCCAAGCCTCCTGGATACTACAACATCACAGACACGCCCTCAGACCGTCCACACCCTAGAATGCCGTGCCCCTGCCCACTGCAACATCGCAAACATGCCCCATCCACCTACTCAAACCAGGGTGGTTGGGGGGTATGGCACTACACGGGAATTACCTTCATTGGACTTAAGTACCACTGCCCACATGTCACGCATTTCACAGAAAGTTACAACTAAAAGAACAAATACATCATGGCACTTTCAATTCGGACCAGAAACTAACTAAATTTATCTAATAGTCAATATAAAGTGGTCCTTCAAAAAGGAAAAAGTGTTAAAAGTGCAAACAAAGTAAATAATAAAAACACACAGAGCTCAGACAGCGCAACAGAATGAAGCACAGCTTTAACAACACAGAGAAAGAGCCTACAAGTCACATGCTTCAGAGACACTGAAGCCCGTCAGTCATTTAAGGTTTGTGGTATTCAGTTGCAATAAACATGTTTTCCCCACGGCAAATTCCATGTAGCATGTTCACCACAACATTTATATATTTATTCTCCAATTAGAAAAACTGGTAATGTTGTATATAAAGTTTGCTAAACATATGTGCTATATGTCCTTCAAGTAACGTCACCTCCTCAACTCATAACTATTTAATGAGAGCCACCTCATTTTAAAAAACTCTTACTGCAAGAATTAAAAAGCTCTTCAGTATTTTATTTTAGGGTCAGTAATCCTTTAAAATAAAGTCGTCTTATAGTCAAGCATTATGGCATTGTCTTGGTGCAGCAGAGTATGATAAATTGTTGAATACTTTGGTCTGGGGGTGTGGCTTTTTAAAGAATACATGGGCTGTGGGTTGTACTGGCAATAACATGGAATTCTCCTTTGTTACAGAATCTATTACTTACATGTAGAAAATACAACTAACTAGAGAAGAATCTTACAATATATAGGTGTTCTGTGGAGAAAAGCTTTCATATTAGGGAAAAAAAAGGTTTATTTCTGCTTTATGAGTCTCACTGGCCCTTTAAGTGTCTGTGACCAATCTAACTGACTGTTCTAACCCCCTCACATAAAAAACTGGAATGTTTTGCAGGCCACCTTTTTTTTGTAACATGAAAAAAATCTTCTCTCTATTATGTCACAATCTCCTATCCAGTTAAAAGGTAGGTACATCTGACAGAACGCCAGCCTTTGGGAATGCTCGGACCTGACCGAAAATTTCCCTCAGTCACAGTTGACCGTCTGTACTAAAGAGACTGAAGGGAATGTGTCTGTACATAATGGGCTCCCCATACTTTATACAGGGAGAACACTTGGGATTGTGTGTAGTTTGATCTTTAAAAAATGACAGATAAAATTAAAGATTGTTATCTTTTAAAGATCTTAACGGTATAAATCCAAAGCTCTAAGCAGCCGCATCATTGTATCTTTTACTTCAGATGATGACCTTGCTAATAAGCAGAATGTTAAGCTGTCTAGGAGATTGTGATTCATGACGGGCAGTGAAAAACTCTCACATTCAAATTTGTGGACCCTCGAATATTCAATATGGAACCTCGAAAATTGTTGGAACATTAAGAAAGATGGTGTGTGTGTGTGTTTTTTTACAAGTTTTGGTTATACAGTATATACATGTTCCCCAGACCATTTCCCAGGTCCCTGAGCCAATTACAGTAATTTACTATTTCTATTTATACCTTATATTGAATCAGACTAAATTATATAAATGAATACATTGTTAATAAGACTAATGAAGACTGGCATACTTTCCATTGATTAGTCACAGCTACTGTATGTACAGTGTTTTTAATAACTGCCATCCAAATAAAATCTACAACATACAAAATACATGGTAGTTTTATCTATTGTTTATTATTATTAATAATAATAATGGTATAAGTTTTATTAACTACAAATAATGTTTTTACAGATAAAGTTTACAGCATCAAAGACATCTGTGCTCTTAACTTGTGATTTTTTAGCCTTGTGTTTCTTATATTTGTTAGTTACTAATCAGGTTACCATAGTAACAAGAAACAAGTGCTCTTTGGCACAACATTGGTCATTGGTTTAAAAAATCTAATGAAAGCCAGCTATTATACATTTCTCACAGTCAGTATGAATTTCAGGAAAATTGTAACCAATAAAAGGGTATTCCTACAATTTAATGTACACAGTGCTGGGCATTTACATATATTAGATTATACACTAGTTATGTTACTTACTGGGGGATTAACAGAAATGCAGTTGCTCCAAGTTAGGGGGTATTCTTTTTTCCTTAGTCATGCTAACTTGTTGTAAATTGTATAGCATACGTTAGACAGTTAGACAGCAATCAGGACTTGTGAGCACTATGGCTCTGCATAAATATTCTTATCAGTATTTATAAAAATAAATTTTATATATACATATAAACAGCACCATTAAGTGTCTTGAGACCTTAAACAGGATCCAGATTAACATGCTATGTTCGTACTAGTTTTAACCATGGCAAGTTCCACATTTATAGCTGCTTATGTTACGACTTGGGAGCACAGGATACTGATTAGCTTTATAGGTTAATATGAGGTGGGGTTAAAGGAGCTAAAATCTCCCCACTGAGTATAAAATGAAATGGAGCTATCTTATAACAGTAGGTACCTCACAGTCTCATGTTATTATACTAGCATTGCCCTAATAATCTAACATATAAACACATATTTCTCTCTCCCAGCTGTCCTAGAGAAATGGATGGGGACATGCAAAGTATCATCCTTTATATCCTCTTTCATATATACACATCACTTACTGTGTAGCATACAGAAAAGTTTATTTTGATTGGCTAAGAGTTTAACAAACAGCACATCATTGGATGTTATCCTGACATTATCACTTCCTTTCAGTATCCACATGGAGACCCCTTAGCAGTCACAGGGATGTGGTTTAACCTCCCATTTGACTATCCCACATTAAAATAGAAATCCTAGCTCTGTAAGTAAGTTTTTATATTTTGTCTTGTACCTAAAATAAGTCAGTGCTATACTTTATATACATTTATTGATGATCATTTAAATGGTAATAGTGAGATAGTATACACATAGATATACACCTTTCCTATATGTAATATCATATATCAGGGATGATGAAAAAAAAAACACATTTTCAGTTTAATTAAAGAGAGGGAGGTAAAGGAGCTGTGTCTTACCCCCCGTTATTCAAATAAACGATCAGGAGCCAAGAACAAAGGGAGGGAACTTACTCTGTATCGTGCTCCTACGCTGTTCTTCTGACAGGTCTCGACAGAGCTTGCATTTTATGCGCATGAGTATTCCTGGCTCCTGATTGTTTAATTTAAGTACGGGAGGTAAGATATAGCCCCTTTACCTCCCATTCTTCAATTAAATTTAAGAACCCAAATTCACTTTTGGCAGTGGAGATACCCATTAATATATTTGTATAAAGTAGTCATATTGTTGCGCATTTGCTACTTCTCCGTGTTAACAGCCCTAACTTGTCTTATCAGTCTGCATATCAGTCTCTAACTGGCCTAATACAGTTTAAAAACAAAACCAGTCTCTGACAAAAAAATAATCAGGGTTATTCAATAAAAGTTCTTATCTTTAAAAATGGTGGTAATTTTGCCCCAACCAACCATAAGATGTTAGCTAGAGATGGCCGGTTCGCGGATCTGAACCCAGATCCGCCGCGGATTTATCCCGTTTGCGAACGGCGGATTTTTCCGGATTTTCCGCCTTCCGAACTTCCGAACCGCGGATTTCTCATATTTTCGGAAATTTTCGAAATTACGAGGATTTCCCGTATTTTCGAAAATTTTCAAAATTACGAGGATTTCTCGTATTTTCGAGGATTTTTTTCATTTTAATGGGTCCGCTCGCGAATTTTCGAATCTTTTTCGAAAATTCGCGGATCCTCGAGCGGACCGGATTTTGCGTTCGGACATCTCTAATGTTAGCTTTCAAATGTTAAGTAATATCTGATTGGAACCATTTTTACTGAACTTTAATTGAATTTCCCTAAATGTGTCTAGCTCCTGGTCAAAGGTTACTAGAGGTGGCTGAACTTCCTAATGTTCGGTTCATTTTTGAGTCAATGGGGACAAATAGTTCAAAACATTTGGATTAAAAACAGTTAAAATAGCAATGGTAACTTACTGTAAATGGCTCTGGGACCTGGGGAATTATTTGGGGAACATGTCACTATCACCAAAACTTGTTTAAACACAAACTTTTTCCATGATTGGGCAATTGTCCGGTTTCCACATTGAACTTTCAAGGGTTACTGAAATAAAATACTATATTCAAGGGTTACTGAAATCGATCACTCCAATCGAGGGTTACTGAAATCAAATGCTCCATTGAGGGTTACTGCAATCGAACGATAGTTTCGAGGGTTACCGAAATCCAACGCTATGAGGATTATTGAACACCACATTCTAGGGTTATGGAACGCTAAAGTTGAGGGATATTGATTTAAATGTTTGATAATTATCAAAAATGTAATAATGTATGAAATTTCGGAAGTTTCAAATCCAGAATAGTTTGAAAAGTTCGGCTCCATTCCAACTGTTTAAACTTTTGCTCAAACTTAAAATGTATGTGATGCAGTCCGCTTTGGAACACAATCTGTTTTGTAAATTGCTCGTATACTGCTCCCCAACATTTTTTGATGCTGTGCGATCCATTTTCTCAATGGTGCATGCATTGAAATTTTTGCTGTGTATTGCATGCATATTTATTGTAACTGTACAAATGGCAAAATGGATATACAGGGTCCATCACTCTAAAATGGCCCTACTAATCCAAAGGTGTATCATGATTTTTGGTGTGGTGTAGTATAGTAGGGCCTAATTCTAATACTACCAGCATGAACCTGGGTTAACATTATGTCTACAATAGAACAATCTCACACTTTGCTGTACAGTTATCATGTAAAGAGAGTTAGAGGCAGAACAACAATATATAGGACAGTATCCATTGTATATTCTGCAAGTGTCAGTTGGGGCAGTTGTTGAAATGGTGATTAAAATTGTTTCTGAGGGTTCAAGCAGTAGCAGGAAACAACAGCTAGAGACAGCAAGGAATTGTATTATAAAGATGAGTATGGATTCAAGGGAGAAAAATATTATTCTCCCTCTTTACAATACACTCGAATCCATGCAAATGTGAGCAATTGGAGCACATGAGATCTGCAAAAAATGACAATCGTATGCGAAAACGAATCGCTGTGTGGCCACTAACTTTATAATTGCCCGGCATGCATTTCTCCCGTTTTTCCCAAACATCTAGAAGCCCACCATTTGAAAATCCCTGTTTTATACAGTACCTTTTAGGTACCCCTGTTTTTCTCTGATTCCACCCTTAGATTATTTTGTGAACCAGGAAATTACTTTTCACATATAATCTTACCAACTCAATCCTATTTAAACCCAGATTACATTTTTAGCTGTGAGGTATTTCCCTGCTTCATATATTCAATAGTTAACAATAAAAAGTGCTACCCCTACAAATCCATATACATGGATCTGCAGTTAATCCCCTATGCATGATATTCAGTCCATAAGTAAATGTACTCTCTGCAGTGTTCTGTATTGTATAGATGTCTTAAGTCTCAACAATACTGTATAATGTTTTTAACTAGCCTTTTCTATCAGCTTCTAACAGTGTTTTGTTAAAGGGCATCTATAGTGGGAAAATGAACTTTTTTTTCCTTTCTTTCCATGTGTTCTATAATTCTCCCCAACCCCCAGAGTGTCTTTACTTTCCCTCTCGGTCCTGAGATACACAAATTAGAAGAAGACGTGATTGTATTCCTTTACTCTTACTTGTATTGTCAATCAAATCCCTGTGACGTGACCCTCTTCCCTGCTCAAGTCCCTCCCTCCTCCATGCTCTGTAACAAACCTAGAGATAAGAGCATTAGCAGGGGAGGAAAGGTAGCTTTGATGGCAGAGATAAGGCTGTCATCAAAGCATAAGACCCCCTTCTTGATAGCTTTCACTGATGATGGGTCACAAAGAGAGAGATCATATTGCAGCAGGACACAGGGAGATCCGTGTCTCCAGGACAACTTGCTTTCTATTGGTCACTGTGCATGGTTGTGTTTTTCAGGATGTTGAACTTAACTCCTCCTGCACATAAGAAGCTTGTCGGGTAGCCGGAGTTGAGACATGGAGGAGGTAACAGAGGGGAGAGGGAAGGGGGAAGGGGAGAGTACTGCAGAGAGATCTGACACCATGAAAAAACAGAGTCACTGACAGAGGTAGGAGAAAGGCAGCACAGAGTACATGGATTTAACTTTGCAATGGGGCAATTTGTGTTTTTCACTTTAGATGCCCTTTAAAATATCCAATCTTATACTGTAATAGGACAGTGGGAGCACTTCTTAGGGTAAATTACAGTTCAAATCAGTGCTACCGATCTGGTCAATAATGCATACACGTCAAGGTAACCCCAGTTAGGTTACTAATTTTTAACCTAGCAATGTGCATTGATTATCTTTTCTTTGTTTACATCCAAGTTTATAATATTTTGTGGAAGAAAAAGAAGAATATTACTTTTCTAAATTACAAACGTCTATGGTTTACTGAACATTGGAATGTTTCCTATTGGGCATACAGAGTTGTTAAGTGGCTAAATACGAGGGCTGGTGTACCCTGCGCTACAAGTTTGTCAGAAAGTTCTAAGGGGGGTCTTTTTTCTTTTGCTGGTTCTCCTTTTATACGTCTGGATCAGTTGCATGGTCCAATCTTGAATAATAATTTGGAACAATAAACTTATTTGCCTTGTTGATTTAGAGGCAGTATACCGTATATACTCGAGTATAAACAGAGTTTTTCAGGCTGAAAAATCAGCCTGAAAACTCGGACTCGGTTTATACTCGAGTCAACCATTACCTGGGCATTCCGGCAGCCGCGCGATCTTTTCTGCACGGGGCGCCGGCCTGACGTCACTGCCCGGCGCCAAGCGGCCGGGCGGCAGTGACGTCAGCCGGGCGCCGGTACAGGAATGGGCGCGCGTGCCGGAATGCCGATACCGTACTGCAGGATGATGGAGCAAGAGCCCACAGATAGAAGAAGAAAGTCGTCCACAGGGAGAAGAGTCCACAGGGAGAAGAGTCACAGGAGAAGAGAGAAGAGTCCACAGGGAGAAGAGTCCAAGGTACAAGCTGACTGAGGGGGAGGGGGGCATTCAAGATGTTTGGGAACTACAACTCCCAGCATGCTTTATTAGCCGGGAGTTGTAGGTTTCAAACATCTTGAATGCCAAGTGAGGGTGGCATTCAAGATGTTTGGAAACTACAACTCCAGCTAATAAAGCATGCTGGGAGTTGTAGTTTCCAAACATCTTGAATGCCACCCTCACTTGGGCATTCAAGATGTTTGGGAACTACAACTCCCAGCATGCTTTATTAGCTGGGAGTTGTAGTTTCCAAACATCTTGAGTGCCAAGTTTCTACCCTCGGTTTATACTCGGGTCAATAACTTTATTAGGATTTTTAGCTGAAATTGGGTACCTCGGTTTATACTCGGGTCGGTTTATACTCGAGTATATACGGTAATTATTCTGTGATAAAGATAAAACCTGCTTACAGATAAAATACAAAACATGTAAAAAAACAAAACACTATATATAGTGTCCTCATAGCTGCAATCGTTCTTAATTTTTAGCCACAAACATAGTGGATTTATACTACCTCTCCAGATGTCTGAGTAATTTATCTCCATTGAGTAGCAAGTAATCAATCTAAATAGCTTGGTATAATTTTCTCTTTGTACAGCAACCAATATTTGACTGTGATGCAGAAAAACGTGATTACCAGTATTGTAATAGTGAAAGGGGATAATTTCCTGGGTAGCTTTCTGTTTTCTTACTACAGAAGTGTGAGATTTTTGACACATTAGACAATTGTTCAAATCCTTCTGCTTCTTTTGGAAGATTTTAAAAGTCACCTTACAAAAAAAACCCCAAACTCTTTTTTGTTTCAACTATTAGAAGACCTAACAATGAAGATCTTTGTAGCAGGGCAAACCCAGGATTTCCAAGGGGGGATTTCTGAAAGGATATGAGGAGTGCAATCAGCGCATCATAAAAATGTTTGGTTTTTTTGCCTTATGATTGTTTTCAATATTTCTAACTGTGACATACTGCAGCAGCCAATGATGAAGTGGCTCCCCAACTTAAGAGATTGTGTCTTTTTTTCTGCAGACAACAGGACATTCTACTGGATGCATGAAAAGGAGGACAAATTGTTTAAGTCTGGTGCTGTCCCACGTCTTGAATATTTGGCAGTGATGCCCCTAGGCTTTTTGCTGCCTAATGTAAATGGCCAAAACAGTGACCTAACCTTCAAGCTAACTTATGCTATCAAGATCTTTGGTATATAGTGAATAATGTACCCCCTATTATATAATATAGGGTATTAGAAGTCACCAATTTGTTCCATGACCATATACAAGTTAAAGGAATGTGCATGCTTATATCTTATATGTATTATATAAAGTATTCTTCTATGCTTATTACAGAAACAAAAATCATTATGATAAAAAAAAATGTCATTTGTTTTCTTGTTCCTTTCTGTCCCTGTGTAAGTGCTAAAAACAGTGGGCAGTATTTAACATAACATTTTCCAGTTCAGGTTATGCTAATACTATTACTAGGACATGAAGGTGACAAGTGTATGTGTTTATTTGATAAAAACAGATCTGTCAATCTCATAGTATGCATAAAGTACTAAATTTACTTTGGCCTCTATTATCCCTAGATCCTGTTTTTAAGGATTTGTTACCAACTAGACCTAAAGTACTATACAAAAAATCTGAGGAGTTTCGTCCCGTTTTTTGAATTTTCGAATTTACAGTTAAATTCGAAAATTCGAGTCTATCAATTTGAAATTCGAAAGTTTCTATTAATTTGAAGGGTGAAATAGTAATAGTAGGTTACTGTAAATAACACAGGGACCTGGGGAATGGTCTGGGGAACCCGTAAATATAAGTAAAATTCATTTAAAATCTATCTTTCCTCACAATCGGGCTGTTTTCGAGCTTTCGCGGGCTATTTTCGAGGGTTACTGAAATCAAACATTACTTTCGAGGGTTACCGATATCACAAATTCGAGGGTTACCGAAATCAGCTTGTACATTCGAGGGTTGGCGAAATCGGCACATACATTCGAGGGTTACCGAAATCATCTACTTTCGATTTCGATAATCATCTACTTTTGATTTCGATAATCATCTACTTTCGATTTCGATAATTATCGAATTTTCGATAAAAATCGAAAACTCGGAAAATTTGAGTTTCAAAAATCCGGGAGTTCCGAAAGTTTCGTCGGGACTTCGAAACCACCGGATTCGATTCGAAACTGGGTTCTATTAGAACCCAAAGTACATCCCTAGTTGCACCGAGTCAATGAAGAAATCAGGCCATAAGCACAACAACTAGAAAATCTTGGCTTAATACAAAGGGGCCATTTAGATGTGGTTATATTATATGCAAATGTTGCATATACTGTATTTTAAAGTATCATATAACTTCACTAGTTTGTACAGAATTCAAAGCTATATTAACTGTCAGAGAATTATGTGGTATATTTAGCTTCATGCAGCTGTAATAAATAGTATGTGGAAATGTCGACCCAAATGTTAAAAAACAAGCTAGAGATGGTCTATTTACTCTTTTCTAAACAACCAGACACCAACTCTTCCCATCGGCATTGCTTTAAGTTTTAGGTTATTGAGTAATATTAAAAAAAACATTTTAAAAAAGTGGGGGGGGGGGGGGGGGGGTTTGACCGAAAAGGGATTTTATAGTAATTATCATTAGTGTATGGATGGATGGATTTATATAGCCAGAACGATCTTCCTTTGTTTTAAAGGTGGTGCTGCAAAGAAATCAAGTTGAATCAATCACTACAATCACTGTGTGTATAACATCTTACTGGCAAAAGAGACTGAGGAAGAACACCTGCGTTTGTTAAAGGAACTTTTTCTCTTACACCGTCAATCTGAACTCAAGGGTAATCCTAAGAAGTGCCAATTATTGCAATCTGCTGTCACCTTTCTTGACATAAATAGAAAATAGTGGATTCCATACAAAGACTTTATTTTCCTTCATCTAAAAAAGCACTACGATCCTTCCTAGGTCTTGTTCAAGACCAAAGGGACTTTATACCATTCTTTGCTGACAAGGTGAGACCGCTTTATGATTTATTAAAAAAGGATGTCTCAGAGGATGTTATTAGGCATTATTGGGGAGAACTACACACCCAAGCTTTTAACTCTCTGAAACAGTCTCTGATGGAAGCAACTGCTTTACTCCTGATCCAAAGAAAAGGTTTCACTTAGAAGTGTCTGCAGGAGACAGCACACTGGTTGCTGTTCTTTGTCAGGAGCAATATAGGAAGCTATGCCTTATCGCATTTGCATCGAGAGTTTTGAGTGCGGTGGAGATAAAATATACATCATGTATATTTCAGCTACTTTCTGGGCAATAGAACATTTCACTTAAATTACTGGACTACAAAGTTTAGCCCTTCATAGTCCACATACCCAAATAAACCTGTTTATTTTAAGCTGGGAGATACAACTCTTTTTCTGCCTGGCTGTCATGATGGACATTAATGCTGATGCAAAGGGATCAGGACATTACATCCTGGTGATAGTTTTGAGCCAAAACACGTAGGACAGACCTCTCAGTTTTTAAAATATCAGCAACACAGTTAGAGGGATATTGAGCTCACAACATGGAAGTTCCATGTGTAGTGAAATCCCTAACAGAGAGTGTGGAAAAGTCCTGTACAGGGTTTATACGTCACCAAGGTTTCTTTCTTACACGTTCTGGAATCTCTGATCTGTCTCTGGGAGTGCACCTGTCTCTTGCAATCAGGTAGTGTGAAAGTGTCCTGAGCCTGGGGAAGCAGGTTGTCTCTCTTTCCTAGAGATAAGGTCAGTATGTATCGATGTAGGGAGACCTACAAGAATTAGACTTGTTTGTCTTTTGGCTAGATAAGTTACTAACTTAGTGCCGGGACGTGGCTAGGTTTATTATTCTGTTCATTTATAAAGGAGACTGTGACTCCTTTTGTGTACTGTAACCAGCACCAAATAAACCAACACTGTTTGAAAAAGATTTCTCCCAAGTCGACTTCTGTGCCTTCAAAAACACTACAAGCAAAGCAGTTTACCCCAGGTAATACAACAAACTCCACTTGTTGTATTCACACATGTAATAGTTACCTAACGTGAGACCGAGCCACTTTACCAAGTTGCTGCCACAGGCCATACGGATAAAGAATCCCCTGTGCTTATAAGGCAAGCCACCATACAGAAAACCCAGAACGCCAACAGTTACCTTTTGTTACACATCGGATAGGAGCCGCAGCGTTGCATACACCAAACAAGTAAAGTGTACTGCTTAGATTTTTGCACTTTTTGATTCAGTGTGCTGACACATATATTTCCTTTAATCTTATACAGGGAGATTCCATAAAAGTTCTTATTGTTAAAAGTTGTGCTAATTTTGCCCCAACCAAACATTTGAAAGCTAACATCTGATTGGTTAGGGCAAAATTAGCACAATTTTAAACGATAAGAACTTTTATTGAATCTCCCTGATAATGTTTTTAGACATTTTGTATCGATACAATTTGGAATAATACTTTTGCTGTTTTTTGCTATGCATCAACCATACTGAATAATCTGTAGCTTGCAATATAAAACTCACTTCACTGTGTTGGACTAAAGGATTACCCATTTTTGGAACTTTCCTGAATTTATACTTATACTTATATGAAGAAAAAGTGTCTTCACCAGTTGCCTGGGCACATATACACCTGCCTCTACTTAGAATATTAGCAACAAGAGCCTTGCTCAAGTGTGTTATAATAGGATATAAGAACACTCTTTATGGCCTTACTGATATTAGCAAGTAGGATTTATCTAGATTTATTAAGGTTCAGCACATCTTTATATATCAGCAAACGCCAAATTCTTAAAAGAATCCCCCCCTTCTCTTTCTACCCCCCTTCTCCTCCTCGGCTTATCCAACGGCGCAAGGACAGTGGGGGGAGGGTTGATGACGTGGTGTGCTCGAGCTTCTGCATTCGTGATCCACATTCTTTACACCTGTCTTTTAGTATATAGGATATATAGTGTATAGTGTGTGTGTATATATATATATATATATATATATATATATATATATATATATATATGTATAGTGCAATGCAAGGAGCACTCCTGGGACATATTCAAACAGGTTCTTTATTAGTGAACTGTGCAAACAAGCAACTTCACGTTAAATACATCCTCAACTCCTCCCCCTCCCCCATAGTGACATCCCTGTATACTTAAAGTGCATATAAACTATAGATTAGTGATAAAAATGGTGCTAAAAATGTTGCAAACATAAGCTTGTGAAGGTTCTCATTCATCCAGGTCATGGTATATCTGTTGTATTCAATTAGATCAACTGGACTTGAAGTTTAGTTCTTGAAGACGTTTCGCTAGTCATCCGACTGGCTTTCTCAAATCAGAATGACTTGTACAAGAATCTTTGGCAATTATGTACCCTGGAAAATCCCAATTAGCATATCACAGCCAAGTGTTAAGGGCGTGATTGGATAGTGGCTAAGAGGTGTTATAGGAACGCCCAGAGTAAGGTGTTAAAACAGCATTGTACAGGCAGACAGTTGGTGTCGAACCCCCCCACCTCTATTTAGGCTTGGTTTCTTTATTTTCACATAAATGGCCTCCTTAACACCTCTCTTGAACCAGTCACATTCCTTTGCCAATATGTTAACATTACAATCTTCAAAGGTATGTCCTTTATCCTTAAGATGCAGGTACACCGCTGAGTCCTGACCCGAGGAATTGGCTCTTCTGTGCTGGGCCATATGTTGATGCAGTTGCTGTTTGGTCTCCCCCACATACAAATCAGAGCATTCTTCACTGTACTGCACTGCGTATATGATGTTGCTTTTCTTGTGTTTCGGTATTGGGTCTTTCGGATGTACCAATTGCTGCCTCAGTGTGTTGTTTGGTTTAAAGCAGACAGGGATACGGTGTTTTTTGAAAATTCTTCTTAATTTCTCGGAGACCCCTGCTACATATGGGATGACCATGTTCTTTCTCCTGTCTTGCTTTTCACCTTCAATGTTGGTATTCGTGTTCTTTTCTTTCCTTCTACAGGACATACATTTGAAGATTGTAATGTTAACATATTGGCAAAGGAACATGACTGGTTCAAGAGAGGTGTTAAGGAGGCCATTTATGTGAAAATAAAGAAACCAAGCCTAAATAGAGGTAGGGGGGTTCGACACCAACTGTCTGCCATGTACAATGCTGTTTTGACACCTCACTCTGGGCGTTCCTATAACACCTCTTAGCCACTATCCAATCACGCTCTTAACACTTGGCTGTGATATGCTAATTGGGATTTTCCAGGGTACATAATTGCCAAAGATTCTTGTACAAGTCATTCTGAATTGAGAAAGCCAGTCGGATGACTAGCGCAACGTCTTCAAGAACTAAACTTCAAGTCCAGTTGATCTAATTGAATACAACAGATATGTTGCAAACATAACTTCAAATATAACTTTTTTCATATATATAAGTGCAATACCATCATATAAAAGTGAAATACCATCTTTTTTTTTTTTAAAGATAAAATGGTTGTAGCCGTATTAGTCCAGTAGCAAGCATATACTAAGAGATGAGTACTGTAGGATAAGGTGATACCTTTTTATTATGGACTAACAGTTCATTTTTACAGACAAGCTTTCGAGAGAAACACTTCTCTCTTACTCAGGTCAAGCAGTACTAAGAAACACAGGTACATCACATCTTTAAAGTTGATAGAGTTACAACCTTTTGTTTTGGAAATCCTGTTATGTTAGAAATGTAAAACAAGGATAAGCATATAGGGTAAACTATAAGCAGTAAAGCAATAAAAACAACAACATTAGGGAACTGTAAATAGGACATAATTAGTGAAAGTAATAAGTTGGATACAGACAAGGTACAAGCAGACAGGGAGGGTGGAAGTGGGAATGGATCAAACATATTTCTGATAGTGGCTGAGGAATCCCATGTCCCTATTTAATGTTTAGTGTTAAATAAGAGGATCATTCGAAGTTCAAAGGTTTTCCTTTCCTGGGCGTTTTTAAATTGGCCTTTAAGTATCAATATTGAGAGGTCCATGTCAGAATGATTAGGAAATGGTGTAAAATGGTGTCCGACTGGTGTGCAGGTTGCGTTGTTATCCTGGCAATTGGATTTATTTTCATGAATTTTTATAGTGTGTCTGTGGTGATCCATTCTCTGGCATAATTCTTGTCCTGTTTCCCCAATATAACATGCATTGGGACACTTGTTACAGTGGATCATGTAAACTATATTAGCGCCATTTTACTTCCCATAACAGTCCCCATGAGTTGGAGGTTTCTTTGTTGAAAGTAAAATAATTATGAGTAAGAATAAATTTGATTAGTTTGGTGATTACAGCAGTACTATGTTTAGTATTATTGGAGGATAAAAGAAATTTACGGCAAGCGTTAATGCCGTCTTTGTGGGGGATATTGCTACTATGGATTCTACATCCATAGTGACAAGACGTGTACCAGGTGGAATTATTCTTAATGTCTCTGAGTTTATAGAGAAAATCTGTGGCAAATGGAAAGTATTCTCCAACCTTTAGTACAAATAACTCCCAGTTTCCTACAAGATACCACAGATTTTCACCACAGTGACATTAAGAATCTTCCACCTGGTACACTTCTTGTCACTATGGATGTAGTATGGATGTTGAGTTTTATATTATTTGCCTAATAAATGTGAAATTTGGCTAGTATCTCCAATCTCTCAATTCTGTAGAGGTATGAGAAACAATTCAGATAGTGTAATCATTGTAAAAATCCTGGAGTGCTCCATTGCTTTTGACATATATATAAACATAGAAAAGATAATCAATGCACATTCCTAGGCCCCATACAATATCATATTATCTGCAAACTGGCATACTTTATAAACAAAGGGGTTTTATTATACATTACTGTGATCACATGAACGAAAAACCTTCAAACCACGTCAAGGTAACCCCAGTCTGGAAGGTCCTAACTTCTAAACTTTTTACATTTCTTTTACTTCAATTACAATTAGCAAACCTTGCATTTCTCATTCTAACACACTGGATCCATATAACAGGCACTTTCACTTCCCCCCCCCAGCCCTTTGGCTTTTTAAAATGAGGGAAGAGGCCATCCGGTGCTTTATATTAAAGGCATAGGACTGCCAATAAAAGGGGCACATTGGGGGTGCCATTACCACCTATAAATACATACAGCACAAGGATTGCGGAAGCACTCCAATTAGGCCAACCTACAACTACATTTAATGGAAGTGCTACTGATCTGGTCAAACATCTATACAAACATAGGAAAGATAATTAATGCACATTCCTAGGCCCAATACAATATCATATTATCTGCACACTGGCATACTTTATAAACAAAGGGGTTTTAGTATACATTACTGTGATCACATGAATGAAAAACCTTCCAACCACGTCAAGGTAACCCCAGTCTGGAAGGTCCTAACTTCTAACCTTTTTACATTTCTTTTACAATTACGATTAGCAAACCTTGCATTTCTCATTCTAACACACTGGATCCATATAACAGGCTCTTTCACTTCCCCCCAGCCCTTTGGCTTTTTAAAATGAGGGAAGAGGCCATCCAGTGCTTTATATTAAAGGCATAGGACCGCCCATAAAAGGGGCGCATTGGGGGTGCCATTACCACCAATAAATACATACAGCACAAGGATTGCGGAAGCACTCCAATTAGGCCAACCTACAACTACATTTAATGGAAGTGCTACTGATCTGGTCAAACATCTATATCTTATACGTGATCTGAGGGGGGTATGCAAATTCTTGAACTGATGGGAAACCATCCCTAAATAGGTTCCAATGTTTATATAAACACTTAAAGATTTGTGGAACTATTTAGAGGATATAGTGACCAACTTTTGACTTAAGCTCTAGGCAGGGCTTAATCTACAACTTTATCTTACAGGATCCATCATATTCTACTTAATAATTGGAATATTTTGCTTTCTGATGAAAAAAATGGCAAAAACGCTTCCTAATAGACCAACTATTTGCTTACAAGAGGGGTAAAAATGTAAATGACCTTTTTTCTAAGACTGATCCAGTTGCAAGTTACACAGTGGGAACATGGTTACCAACCCAGGCAAGCACAATAGCACATGCACTACTACACATGTGGTTTATTTGGCTTCATGCCCCTGTGGGGCATTTTATGTCGGACCAATCTTATGCTCCGGATTAGAATTGATGGCCATCAAAATGGCCTTCAGAGATGGCAAAACGATAAAGCATGTTGCTAAACACTTTTTATAACATGGACATTCAGTCTCTTCTTTCAAATTCAGGGCCATTGATCATGTCCCTATGCCACGCCGAGGGGGTGATAGAACTAGGACTCTATTCAAAAGAGAACTTTTTTGGATAAAGACTTTAAACACATTGGCTCCTAATGGACTTAATGAATCAGCCTCTTATAAATGTTTCCTTAATGAACGCAAAGATGTTTCACTTTTTTGAATTCAGCTATATACCTTTTTTTATTGTTTTTTTAACATTAATATTTTATAATATAATATATAAGCACCTTATACATAAGCAAATTATAAGAGAGCAATTTATAACTTTATTGCAAAAACTTTCTATTGCCAATTTCCAGCACCCTTTTAATAATTAAATTGTCAGTTTCTTTTAAAAAGATATGGGTATTTTAACATTTGCACTAAAATGTTAACATATGGCACAGGTACTACACATGGGTATAGGATTATTGTGTGATGTCACTTTTTTGAAGTGTAGCCTATAGGCTATAAGACTGCACCTGAGTTTGTTGTTTCACTTGGCTTGATAAAGCCCTCATGTACAATACAAATAAATATTTAAAATTATAAAAATCCTGGAGTGATCCGTTGCTTTTGACATATTATATATATATATATATATATATTATGGTTCTGAAGACGGCCCTGCTCTTGGGCGGAAACATGTAAACTGTTTTGTTCAATAAACCTTGATCGTTGTGAAGACCTGTGAGTGCCTCCGTTCATACTGATACATATAATTTTGGATTGGCACCCAGGCAAGTGACGTTTAGGTGTGCCCACCGACTACCAGATTGCTATATATATATATATATATTATATATATTATATATATATAAAGATAATGTAAATATACCGCACACTGAAGTTCATGCAATTCTCCTTTATTATGTGGCTCGCTGCAAAGCAGGGCTACGTTTCGGGAACGGCGTGTCCCCTTTATCAAGCCCACAGCGTGACGGCCATAACATAATACAAACAGTATATAATTCACATTACTGGTATATCCCATATATACCCCTCCCATCAAGTCTGCACCCTTGTTGGGCCAATCCCATGTAAAGTCACATTAAAGGTTCTTAAAGGCAGGTACAAACAATATCATACAGGTATTTGAAGGAAGCAAGAAGAGACATCATGGCACCATATGTGGATCCCTGAAAAACATTAAAATTACACAATTCAATTACACAATTGCAAATCATAGTCATGGTTGAGCCCTAGAGGCTGGAGGGTACCCAACCTATGTACCCACTCTTTTCTTAAGCAACAATTCCCTATCCCCCCCCCCCTGGTTTGGGTCTAGGGACAGATTCTAGAACTAGAAATATTAAATCGGACTCATCATGATGTGCTTCATGAAAGTAGATCGATACTGGTAATTTACTGTATATACTCGGTATAAAAACCGACCCGAGTATAAACCGAGGTACCCAATTTCACCTAAAAATCCTAATAAAGTTATTGACCCGAGTATAAACCGAGGGTAGAAACTTGGCACTCAAGATGTTTGGAAACTACAACTCCCAGCTAATAAAGCATCGGGGAGTTGTAGTTTCCAAACATCTTGATGCCAAGTGAGGGTGGCATTCATGATGTTTGGAAACTACAAACTCCCAGCATGCGTTATTAGTGGGAGTTGTAGTTTCCAAACATCTTGAATGCCACCCTCACTTGCATTCAAGATGTTTGGAAACTACAACTCCCAGCTAATAAAGCATGCTGGGAGTTGTAGTCCCAAACATCTTGAATGCCCCCCTCCCCCTCAGTTCAGTTTGTACCTGTGGGCTCTTCTCCTGTGGACTCTTCTCCCTGTGGACTCCTGTGGACCTTCTCTCTCCCTGTGGACTCTTCTCCCTGTGACTCTTCTCCTGGACTCTCTCCCTGTGGACTCTTCTCCTGGACTCTTCTCCTGGACTCTTCTCCTGTGGACGACTTCTTCTATCTTCCTCCATCCATCCCGGCAGGTACGGTATCACATTCCGGCAGCCGCGCGCCCTTCCTGTACTGGCGCGCCGGCTGACGTCACTGCCGGCGCCGGCTTGGCGCCGGGCAGACGTCAGGCCGCGCTCCAGTTGGGCAAGAAAAGGATCGCGCGGCTGCCGGAATGCCCAGGTAAGTGGTTGACTCGAGTATAAACCGAGTCCGAGTTTTCAGGCTGATTTTTCAGCCTGAAAAACTCGGTTTATACTCGAGTATATACGCTAGCATTTTTAAGTTTATTACTAGATTTGTGCTGCGATATTCGATTTTTTACAGGTTGTGTAGTCTCTCCCACATAGATCTTATTACATGGGCAGAGAAGGGCGTAAACTACAAATTTAGTTCCCCACGTAAAGTGACCTCGGAGAGGGAAGGTTTGGTTGGTTTCTGGGTGTACAAATTCCTTGGTTTTAATAAGGTGTTTACACTGCCTGCAACTCCTACATGGGAACACTCCTTGTTTTTTGAGTTGTACACAAATCGGATCACACAAAGAGATTAGCCAAAGTTTTGCCTTTCTTATACAGGGGGGGATGCAAATTCTTGAACTGATGGAAAACCATCCCTAAATAGGTTCCAATGTTTATATAAACACTTATTAATTAATGAACTGTGCAGCGAATATTGGGTAACAAAAGGTATACATTCACCACCTTTATTTCTAGATCTAGTGTTACCTCAAGAGGACTTCACAAGTGCCTGATCAAGAATCCGAGGGGGATACCCTCGTTCCTGAAACTTTTGATACATGTTAGTCATCTGTTGCAATTTCTTAGAGGGTTTGGACACAATTCTGGACACTCTTGTAAATTGACTGATGGGTAAAGACTTTATGGTCTTGGCTGGGTGGAAACTGCTGTAGATGAGCAGCTGGTTGCGATCCGTGGGTTTGGAGTATAACTCCGTATGAGAACCCTTTTCCTGAATCACCATCACATCCAAAAAATGAATACTATCGGTATGGTATTCTAGGGTATATTTAATGTTGGGGTGTAAAGCATTTAACTGTCTGTGGAACTCTGAGTGTCCCAATGTCGCCCTGCCACAGCACAAGGACATTGTCTATGTACCTCCACCAGGCAACATAGTGCCTGTAAAACAGTGGAAGTACATAGACAAGGTCCACCTCCTGCCGAAGCATGAAGGCGTTGGCATATGACAGAGCGACATTGGACCCCATGGCAGTTCCACGTAGCTGCTTGTAGAAGTCATTCAAATAGCAAATAGGCAAGAAGACACCAAGGCGCAAAGCTAAGTGTGCAAACGATTTATTCACCAACCAAACACAACATGTTTCGAACGCTCGTGCATTCTTTTTCAAGTGTTGTGTTTGGTTGGTGAATAAATCATTTGCAAACTTAGCTTGGCACCTTGAAGGATTTTGTTCAGTGTGGATGCGGCCACACTGCAGGAGTGGACACCAGGAGCAGCTGGAACACTTACCTGCTTGTAGAAGTCTTTATCAAACCTAAAATACGATTTGGTGAGTATGATGTTTAATAGACCCATGAAGAATTGAATTTGATCATTATTATAATTCGTTTCATCACATAACCTCTCACAAGCCGAAATACCCTCTACATGGGGGATAGCTGTATACAAGCTACCTACATCCAATGTAGCCATCAACACTGGCTCATTGGTAGCCACCTTCACCTCGGCTAACTTGGTGAAGGTGAAACTTGCACCTAACTACCACTATATGAAGGAGTGTGGCATTTTCTACTACATATATATATATATATATATATATATATATATATATACACACACACACACGGATATATTTATTATTGTTTATGTTTTTAATACTGTAGTTGAATACATAAGATATTTTTAACATAAGTGGGACCTAGTTCACCTATTTATTTATTATATAGTGAATAATGCACCCCCTACTGTAAAATATAAGGATATTAGAAGTTAGAGAGGGGATCGGTGACCATATAAAATCACAAGGCCTTATATCTATATCATTTTTAGTAGGGGGTACATTATTCATTATAATTCACCCCAGTACAGCACCTTTTTGGGCATACCCATGCCATCACACCCTTAAGTATAGTGACCATACCCTCCCCTGCCCTCACCCCCCAACTCACTAGCCCACCTTGCTGTCACTAGAGATGGCCGAAACTCACCAGTTTTGTTCGGTTTTCGGATTCCTGGATCTCGCTAAATTCCCAAAAATCCGAAAACGGAACAGATTTTTGATTATTATCGAATGTTCAATGCTATTTTCGATACTTTTCAAAAAAAGCCCTTTAGCGTTCAATAATAATTGAAAATACGATCGGAGACTACTTTCGAGTTTCCGATCGTGTTTTCACAGACTATCGAACAGTTATGGCTATTTTAGAAAATCATCGAAAATAGCCTCAAACATTCGATACTCCAACACGGGATTCCGTGTTGCACCTACCTCCGGCTGCTGCTAAAGGAACGATCTTCCGGACGGGTATGGGAGGTGCGCAACAGGCAGAAATGTTGTTTTTATTATTACTTTTACTATTTTTGAGATACACTTATCATTATGTTATTGCGTGTTGTTTTTATCCATTCATGTAAAGTTTTGTACAACTTTTCTGGGGTTTGAAGGATTAAGTTCCAACTGATCCATTGGGCAGCACTGGCAAACATTTTCAGGGTTATTCAATAAAAGTTCTTATTGTTTAAAATGGTGCTAATTTTGCCCCAACCAATCAGATGTTAGCTTTCAAATGTTAAATAAGATCTGATTGGTTGGGGCAAAATTAGCACCATTTTAAATGATAAGAACTTTTATTGAATCTCCCTGATAATGTTCAAACTATTTGTACATATGAAGTTTGCAATGCAACTTTTCTTAGTTTTTAAACCTAGTGATGAAATTAGCAAAGTATGGTGGAAATTTAAAAGTGGTTAAAATATAAATAAATCTGCAGAAAGTGCTGTCCTGGGAAATTTTGCATTTTTTTTTTTTAATAATTAATTTTTTCCCCAGTGTTTTAGACATAATTTTGCCATTTAGTGCTGAAGCACTTAAACATTTAAGAGGTCCTACAGTGCCAGTTCCTAACAGGTTAATATATTATGTATTAGGTTTTCTTCAGACAGAAGCTTTCTTTTGTTGATTGTTTTATGGTTATTTTGGTCTCTAGGGACATTGAACAATTTCCTTATTTAGTATATCTTGATTGATATCATGATAATATTTAATATATCATGATTAATAAAACTAGCCAGGAAGATATTGGGGTTACATGTTTTGATGGTTTCCCAGATCAGCTTTAATCCACTAGTACAGGTAGATTGCTGTCAAAGGTAGCAATGGAGACCATTGACCAATTTATTTTTATCAGGGAAAGACTTTACAAAAAAAAATCTACATTTACATTTTTTTTTAAAGAGTACACAACCTAAAATACAAAAACAAAAACCTTTAAAGGGAACTAAAGTCATCAGAAAATATTGTCCCAAAAGAAACATCAAATTAAAAAAGATACAACAAGCTGTGTCTCACCACTCATTTTGATGAGGGTGCTGGATGATTTATGAAATGAACCTGTGTGTTTTATGGGTCAGAAGTCACAGTACACTTTACACACTCTCTAAAACTGTTCTTCAAAACAAGAAAAATGCAGCCTTGCCCCCTAGAAACTGAAAGACAATTATGCTACAGCCAGTGGCGTAACTACTGCCCTGCCACCCCTGCAACCGTGCGCAGGGGGTGGGAGGGCCAACAACCTCTGCCACAATCAGCCATTTTTAAACAGCTGATTGTGCGTCTATAGGTAACATATGCACAATCAACTATTTAAAAGACAGGACCCAAACTTCCGGAACTGAAACTGAAATTCAGGTTCGGTCTTTTAAACAGCTGATCACAACGTTTCATTCATTCATCAATCAGCTTTTAAAAACAACTGATTGTGGAGGGGGGTGGGTCAGGGGTCTGGCCTCCAATCTCACAGGGGGAGCCGGGCCACTGCAAGTACGCCCCTGGTTACAGCTCAGATCTTCTTCCTCTCTATAACACAGAACAAGGATTTCAATGTATTTTTTTGTTGGTATTCATACAAAAAAAGAAACATATTCTTTGTAGAACCCAGTAAAAAGTCTAGGGTTGAACCTGCAGCCTCCTGTACACAGTCTTTCTAAAAAGCAGTGCCTTTTTCCAGTATCCCACCAGACCTACAGTAAAATTAGTATATAGTGAATAGTGAACCTCCTATTATAAAATATAAGGATATTAGAAGTCACCAAGGAGTTTTATCATCATATCAAAGTTAATGAAATAGGTATGTTAGATCTCATAATCGTAAATAATTTTCTGTGCTTGTTGCAGGTGCAGACTACATTATGGTAACAATATTGTCCCATATTTCCTTATTCTTTACTGTCCCTATTTAAATGCTAAAACAGTGGGCAGTATGCAACATGTCACTTTGCAGTTTAGGTATTGTTAAAAACGGATATCAAAGCAATAAGCATTAAAGTGACAAGTGACAATTTTTTCCATTGCATGGGCTCTATCAATGTTTATGTGGCCAATATCACACTTACTTTTCATGCCTGTATATTGGCTCCTATTGAATGTAATATTAGCAGCCTTGCACTTTTTGATGACCTCAGCAGGAGGCTCAGCAAGATGCTAGCAGGGGAATTCAGGGCAGAGTTTATCTGAAAAGCCAGAACAGCAGGTATCTACAGTATGTGCCAGCAAAAAATAAAGTTTTTTCCCACCCCCATCCCTCCCCCCATGTGTAAACCAGTGGCATAACAATAGAAATGTACACAAAAAGATCCCGCGCTACTGAAATATGAACCAAAAATAAACCCTGAATATACACCTATTTATTAGCATACACATAAAATAAAAATTTAAAATCTACCTTACCCAATATCCTATATAGCTATAAACCTTAACAAGCCCCTTGCCGGCGAGGTATTAATAACTAAATAATCTAAATAACCCCTAAACAATATATGTATATAACTCTTTACAATTTAAAAACACTTATAAATATACCAATATCTAAAACACATAATAATCAAAATCCCAATGTAATAAATAGGAGTTAATCCGTGTTCCAAATGAAGGAGATATATATTATTATATCAACTGTTGCCAGATGATACTCATATATAGCAATCCTTTTAGAGCTCTTTTGTAAATTGGTGATTGTTTATATGAAAAGACTAGGGCTAGCCCAATTATGCAGTGTATCACTCTTATGGAAAACAATACAACACCTTGTCTTGTTTGTTGTCCCAGCTGTCCTGCGGCTATATGTTTGCTTACACTGGCCTTTGCTTGTTAGCAAAGGCTAGCGGCTCCACACTGGGAGCTCCGGTGTTGTAGTTAACCACATGATTTGAAGAAGGGAATATTGGGGGAGTGTCCTCCTACGCGTTTCGGCACACTGCCATCATCAGGGAAACCTTCCCTTTTTATGCCCCTCTGTTCATTCCGAACTTATGTTTAACTCTTTCCTTGTGCTCCCATCTATTTAAAGGGATATTTAATTTAATTTGGTCGATTGTTGTATCCATATTATCCTTTGTTTGCATTTTTATTTTTCAGTTTGATCCTTATTTACTCTTTTGTGTTCTCTCATACCCCCTTCGACTGCCATCATCAGGGAAACCTGCCCTTTCCAACACTTCCCTTTTTATGCCCCTCTGTACATTCCCAACTTATGTTTAACTCTTTCCTTGTGCTCCCATCTATTTAAAGGGATATTAAATTTAATTTGGTCGATTCTTGTATCCATATTATCCTTTATTTGCATTTTTATTTTTCTCCGACTAGACATTATAATGATCGCCTCATTGATGCTTAGTAATAAATAGTTTATAAGTAGATTAAATAAATAAATTAATTCTAATCATCATAATGTTACAAGTCACCATGTTATAACCTTCTTCTATTTTATTATGTTATTCTCTGTATATAACCACATGGTGAAAACATGATAAGTATATACTTACTTATACTACTTTGATCTGTTTGATTAATCTGAGGCTATCCTTACTATTAATTACTTATAAAAGGAACTCTTTAATTATGATTTGATTATGATTATGCATTTTCATTTTTTTGTTATTTACTCTTTTGTGTTCTCTCATACCACCTCCAACTAGACATTATAATTATTACCTCACTGATGCTTCGTTATAAATAGTTTATAATAGATTAAATAAATAAATTAATTCTAATCATCATAAAGTTACAACTCACCATGTTATAACTAGAGATGCAATGCGGGTTCGAATAGAATCCAGTTTTGAGTCGAATCGGAGGGTTTTGAAGTCCCGACAAAACTTTTGGAACTCCTGAATTTCACAGAGCCCGGATTTTTAGAATTTTTGATTTTTAGCGAAAATCGAAAGTAGACAATCATCGAAAATCGAAAGTAGACAATTTTCGAAAATAGACGATTTTCAAAAATTAAAAGTAGACGATTTTCAAAAATCGAAAGTAGATAATTTTCGAAAATCGAAACTTGAACTTTTGAACTTTCCAAAAATTTAAAAAATTCTAAAACGGAACGAAACTCAACAGTTTCGAACATCTCTAGTTATAACCTTCTTCCATAATATTATGTTATTCTCTTTATATAACCACATGGTGAAAACATGATAACAAGACATGATAAAAAAAAGACTACAAGGGCCACCATAAGACAAGTTGGCTAAATAAAATTCCGAAAAGCCAAATTATGAGAAGTTACAGGAATTGTACTGATGAAGACTGTTTTAAAAATGAACTCCTCATTAATAGATTTAGAGAAAAATGATATCCAGAAAATTTGCTAAATAAAGCTGTAACAGAAGTGAACACGACAATCAAATAAAGCACACAAAAATACAGATAAGTTAAGAGGACACAGTGAGTGATTTATCACATCATATAATGCCCAATATAAACAAATTATTAAAAAGCATTGGAATTTATTAAGAGGAGACCCATGTCTAGAAAATATTATCAAACAGGGACCCAAATTTGCAGCTAGAAAAATGCAATGAATACAAAATTTGGTGGCCAAAAGTAGTACATTTAAAGAACTTAATAATGCTCCAAAAGGTAAATACATTAAGGGTAATAAAGAAAAAGGAGGAAACTTTCAATGTAATAAACCTAAATGTGGGACATGTGTGTATATACAGGAAGGAAGAAGAACCTTTATATATGGTGACAAAATGAGTAAGATGTTACAAAAAACACAGATTGCGAAACCCAGGGCTGTATATATGGATTAGATTGCCCCTGTGGTTTATTATATATAGGTAGAACCATCCGGTCAGTACGTACCAGGGTGGGAGAACACAAAAGAGCAGTTATTAATAAGGAGTGCAATTACTCCATTCCGGTTCATTAGAAAGATTACCATCAAAGTAATTTCTAAGGTACAAAAGTAATAATCATAGAACAAGTTCTGATTAATAATAAAGTTGAAGGTAATAGGGCCCTCAACAATAGAGAGGCCTATTGGATATATTGCTTTGATAGCCTTATACCCGGAGCACTGAACGAAAGATTAGAATTAATTAATTAAATAATACCATAGATACAAAATATGCTAGTATCACCAGCACATAGCGTTTAAATCATAATCTCCATAGTGTTACTTTTATAAGTAATCAATAGTAAGGATAGCACAAACAGATCAAAGTAGTGTATGGTTTATCAAAATAATTATGAATGAGTATATATATATATATATAGTTACGTTTTTGTTTTTTTTATCATGTCTTTTTTTTGTAATCATGCCTTGATATCATGTTTTCACCATGTGGTTACATAAAGAGAATAACATAATAATATGGAAGAAGATTATAACATGGTGAGTTGTAACATTATGATGATTAGAATGATTAATTTATTTATTTAATATACTTAATATACTATTTATTACTAAGCATCAGTGAGGCGATCATTATAATGTCTAGTCGGAGGTGGTATGAGAACACAAAAGAGTAAATAAGGATCAAACTAAAAAATAAAAATGCAAACAAAGGATAATATGGATACAACAATTGACCAAAGTAAATTAAATATCCCTTTAAATAGATGGGAGCACCAGGAGAGAGTTAAACACAATTTGGAATGTACAGAGGGGCATAAACAGGGAAGTGTTGGAAAGGGGAGGTTCCCTGATGAAGGCAGTGTGCCGAAACGCGTAGGAAGACACTCCCCCAACATTTCCTTCTTCAAACCATGTGGTTTACTACAACACCAGAGCTCCCACTGTGGAGCCCCTAGCGTTTGCTAACGAGCACAGGTACGGCAGTGTAAGCAAACACATAGCCACAGGACAGCTGCCGAGGCCATACCAAGTTTACCCTTAACCTGATACCCCTGAAAACGGATTATGGGAACATCAACAGCTAACATTCACTGACTCACTACAAAGGAGACGATCGCGGAGATCCCGCACTTGGGACAACAGACAAGACAAGGTGTTGTATTGTTTTCCATAAGAGTGATACACTGCATAATTGGGCTAGCCCTAGTCATTTCATATAAACAATCACCAATTTACAAAAGACCTCTAAAAGGATTGCTATATATGAGTATCATCTGGCAACAGTTGATATAATAATATATATATATATCTCCTTCATTTGGAACACGGATTAACTCCTATTTATTACATTGGGATTTTAAATCACAACATTTAGACTTACTATTTTTAACCTAAACTATGTGTGCATTTTAGAAATGGGTCTCTACTGGAATTTTCCGGTTTCATTTTTCTAATGAAAAGTTCAGTTTTAAAAGTTTCAAAAATCCATTTGATCCAGGTTTGTTTTGATACCACGAATCATCACTAAAGGTCATATAAAATCCACGCAAGAAATCTTTCCATGACCCCAATTTTTGTTAAGGTGCAAGCATTAGCAGGGAGATTTATTAAAAGTTCTTATCTTTTAAAATGGTGCTAATTTTGCCCCAACCAATCAGATGTTAGCTTTCAAATGTAAAATAAGATCTGATTGGTTGGGGCAAAATTAGCACCATTTTAAACGATAAGAACTTTAATTGAATAACCCTGTAGGTTTCTTTTGAGCATTTACGGTAAGCCTTGCTGCAGCTGCTTTTTTGAACTGGAAGCTCACAATCAGAACTGTGAAAACCTGGATACTGATTACAAGCATCGCCTTAATACCTTCTGCTGATTTATCTTCAAAATCTTTATATTAAAATCTGCTTTCCAATGATAAATTAAACAATGCACTCATTGTTTTCTTACTTTAGGTTTTTATGGAATTTTGGGTGTGATGATATCCTTCAAGCAGTTCAAACATTAACGATAAAGGAATGATTCCATTGGATATGACGGAATCACCCCTTATCAATAAAGTGTTTACCGTGTAAACGAGCATTCCTAGCGTGATTGTTACTGTTTGACTTTTAAGCACGCTTATGACATAAAATTGCACACCCAAAGAGAACAATGGCAAATAAATCTCACTGCCAGGACTGTATACAAAGACATATTAACACAATATTATAGGGATAGAACTAAACAGAACCCCTAATACTAGCACTCCTTTCCCTTGAAACCCCTAATTGAAAATACCATCAGTATATCATAAAAGCACCTGGTGCTAAGCACCAAACTATAAGCCCAATGTCCTATATCCTATAGGGTCTCCTATTGCAGTAAAGATAGTTATTATCCAACGTTATATCGAAGATGGTATCCAATATATGGAGATGTTGTCACCCAATCTTTAAACCGAATTGTATCCAGTGATATATCTATTTATCGGAGGGTTCAATATATAGGAACTGGACAAGGTGAGTATAGTTGTTATATTGGTAAAGACACATTGTGAAGTAATACGCAGTAACATTCATCGGGACTTATTATGGCATAAAGGATAGGGAGTCCTGTAACGATCCGCTATATTCACGGATATTATACAAGCTCAGGGTCTGAATGTTACTCTGTATTACTTCACAATGCGTCTTTACCAATATAACAACTATACTCACCTTGTCCAGTTCCTATATATTGAACCCTCCGATAAATAGATATATCACTGGATACAATTCGGTTTAAAGATTGGGTGACAACATCTCCATATATTGGATACCATCTTCGATATAACGTTGGATAATAACTATCTTTACAGCAATAGGTGACCCTATAGGATATAGGACATTGGGCTTATAGTTCGGTGCTTAGCACCAGGTGCTTTTATGATATTCTAGCCACATATCGGGCAAGCCCGATTTTTATGATCATATATATGATATATTGGTTTGTGTTATAATAAAGATATTATGTTTTCTATATTACAGTATACTGATCCGGTTATTCCCACTATTTTGGATTGCCAAGGGCTATGTGACTGATGGTATTTTCAAGTAGGGGTTTCAAGGGAAAGGAGTGCTAGTATTAGGGGTTCTGTGGGTGCTCTATTGCCCCGAGCACCCCCAAAATAAGGGTATCCCCAAACCCATTATATCTGATGGTATGTGCATCTAGACATTATATATATTATTGTATACAAAGACATACTAAGATAACCCTATTATCTTGCTATGGTTCTAAACCAGGAACAGACATGTGGTTGCAGGCATGACCTGTGATGCACAACTGCCCGATAAATGTCTGTTATGGACAATAATCAGTTTGTGTATGGATATTTGGTCTATTATCTCTGATGATTGGGTTGGATCATTAATAATGCCCCAACTGAACATCAATACATAAACCAATTGTCGCCCATAACAGACATTAGTAGGGCAGTTGTCATTAGTTGGACAGTTGTGCATCGCACGTCTGTACCTAGCTTAAATGTCCTGAATTGTTGGCCTAATAGCACCGATAAAGATACTGGGTCATTAAATCAATTAAAAAATGGCTTGTTTTGATCTTCTCAGTGCAAGATGTGTAGAAGTTTGAAGACATGAAATCAACCAAATGATTTAATATCTGTATAGATATAACATGTTTTAAAATATTGGCAGATATATTATTTTATATAAATGCAACATGAGCCAGTTTTGAAGAGACATCTTGTATGAGACATCTAATATGGCTATTTAAAATATAAAATTCATGGTTCAGTAACTGATTTAAAAAATATGTGTTTGCTTAGACAGCTTTGAAAGGCAGTTAAATATTTCTTCACTTGAACTATCGCTGTGTGCTGTAACAATACTAGGTATAAATGCTTCTAAATATTTTATTTCTACACTAGATATATGTGTGTGGCTTGTCTGAGCGGGCCTGTGTTAATGTTTGCCCTTGTAATTATGATGTTATCTTTAGCTTGTAACATTTACACTTGTATGCACAAGACTCATTGTCCTTCATTCAAATGTTTTTTTAAACATTTCTTTCTATCACTTGAGCTAATACACTGAACATTCTAATTTAATTGACAAAAAACTAATAGGTATCTTTGATAAAACCTCATAAAAGGTTCTGAGCAATTTGCATTTGCATATTAGCTACACATTTTCTTCCAAACAAGGTAGGTTTTTTTTTTACTAGTCAGTAATGTCTACTATTTATTTTTAATGGGTCCATTATTAGAGTCTTTGGAGATTTAAAATTGGGAGTCCTTATAAGTATATATAAATGCGACTTCATGTGACTTAAACCAGATATCCTGGTTTAGAATTTATTGAAATGGCCATAGAAGTGAATAGGGATATTGTGAGACAGTCCAGCTGCAGAGACTGAAGGACAAAATCCACAGCATACTATCATAGTTAAGATAAGCAAAATGTTGGAAAAAATAGAGGTTAGCGCAGGACGCAAGACTGTAGCTGTTAACAAAGTGCAGGTTTTCTTATAGAAACATGTGTGCTGCACTCCACATGTTCAAAGTGAAAACCAATTTTAGGCAAACAGGAAGTGGAATTCCCCTATGTCTGTCCTACATTCCCAAATGAAACCCTATAATGATTTTACTAGATAACAATTTACATAAAAACAAAAATACGCTGGAAAATACAGAGGTTTGTATTAGGAGCAGATTTAAGCTGGGTACACACTTGAAAGATTTTTGAAAGATGACAAATAGGGTCTTGCAGATCCTGTCATTTTTCAAAGATCTGCATACACACATATATGGCGTTCTCCTATAGGAGAACACTCGGGACAGTGTGTTTCCCTCGGCCATGACAGACTCTCCTATAGGGAGTCTACCGCGGCCGAGGCAAATTTTCCCTCTCTTCCGAATGAGCGATTGACTGACCTGAACGTTTGGTGGGCGTGCGCTTGTTCGGAAATGCAAGATACACACAGTACCGATAAAGATACCATTATCGGTACTGTTTGTTTTTAGCATTCCTAGACAATCCTAATCCCCAATAAGTCTGTATTTCATTCCGTTTTAGGATTTAAGGAGCTTGGAAATAAAAAAAAAAAAATCTGAAAATGGAATTTACCTTTGAGGGTTCTGAACGTATTTTTGAGGGTTACTGAATGTATGGGGTTATTTTCTGTAACCCAATGACCTTGTACTTTTGAAAAATACAATCAGGAACTACTTTCAAGGTTCTGGTCATTTTTTCGAGGGTAATCGAAAGTACAAGGTAATTTTCTAGGGTTAACAAAAATGTACCAAAAGTTCTGAAATCCGAACGGTCACAGATTTTGGAACTGTGTCTGAGTCAGACCTGGATCCCATCAGGTCAAATCACCTCTTTATGGAAGCAATTGTATTCTCAGCTGCTTCTTTGTAAATGTTTCTCTAAAATGAGTTTATGGATAATCCCATGATTTTATTATAAAGCCATCAGGAGACCCAGAAAACCAAAATATATATGGAGACCATGTGATCCAGATTAATTCATGTCTTGCCTGTGCAATGTCATTATATTTGGCCATACAAACAAAAAAAGGCTTGTTCCACATTGCAGAAAACTATGTTAATACAGGATAATTTGATTTTATAAAGGAATGAAAACATTTATTATGATCAATTATAGAATGATTTCTTTAATAGCAGATTAGCATTTAGTGTGAGTATTCCTTTAATTATAGTTTTTTTTTCTCCTCTGGAAATCACAACTGATTCCTTGAAATGTCACTGACATTAATATGTTTGGGTCCTGGGAGAGACCGCAATTGCCCCTCCTGTATATTTCCACAGCTCGTTAATTTGTGCAATAGAAATGTTTGGTTGCTTTGTTTAATGCTGGCTGTGCTGTTTTCATCAGCATACTCATTGAATGAAATGACTGTAATTAAATCTGAACAATGGAGAGGATGTGACACCAGAGGAGATATATAACTGAGTTGTGTTGTTTAGTGGATTGCTGTTCAGGGGGGATCTTCAGAAGTGGGCTGATGTTCAGCTGTCATATTGAAGCCCTCGCTGATAACATTACAGAGATGATATATAGAAGTTTGCAAGATGTTGTTTTTTTGAGCCATTTGGAATGAACGCGTACACTGGGGTGGTGATTTTTTATGGATATTTGGTATTTTTAAAGAAAAAAGTTTTTTATATTTGTTGGTAAGAAAATGTTTTTTTTTTTAAGAATCTTCTATTCTGGAAATGTAAACACAGTTTGCTTAGACAAAGAGACGGACTATAAAGAGATCACAATCTAAAGGTGATAGGGTTGAATTATGAGAGTGTCTGCCATTTTGTCTTAACCGCATAGCTGAAAGGATATCATTGGATTCTAGACCAAGATAACATGCAGAATTCAGAAGAAATATAATTGCTAGTCTGAAAAATACAAAAACCAGGGTCTGCACATTCAATTCAATTAGAAAATCTAAAAGAAAAGCAAAACTATTTTTTAGTTAGAAATGTAAGTTTTTCAAATTTATCGCCAGCATAATCAGTCAGTCTGTAAAGTATTTTTTTTTAGTTCACACTTGCAAATTCAGGGAGAAACACATTGTGCTTTTCGATACATGATAGATTTCTGCACCTTTTATTATATAAGCCAAGTAATGAGAGAGGTAATGAGCAGGCATACATTACATGTTCCAGCCTCAAGTCTATTGCTAATACATTAGAAGCCACATTTAAAAGTTTAAAGGAGAACTAAACCCAAATTTTTGCACTCCAGAATCTGAACATATACCTTCTAAAACACTAATAAAATAACAATACAGTAAATAGCATTTAAGTAAATGTTATCACTTGAAGAACTGAATGAAATAACTGTGTGTATATACAGTGACTAGCCACACCCCTGGTCCCAGTCACATGCTCCCTTGCCTATTTTGTTCTGTAAAATGATTGGCTAGAGGCTACTAGTGGGTGTGACCAACTGTAACAAGTTCCTGCAGTATCTTAGAACTGAGCATGTGTAAAGAACGTAATGGTCAGTGACCACAATTAGAGATGGCCAAACTTCCGAAAGTTCGGTCCATTTTTGAACTTTCGAGCTATATGGAAGGATCAAAAGTTCAAAAATGGACCCAATAAAGTCAATGGGAGTCAAATAGTTTGAAAAGTTATAATGAAGTACAATTAAAATATCAATGGTTACTAACTGTAAATGGCTCTGGGACCTCGGAAATGGTCTAGGGAACACGTTTGAATATCCAGAACTTTCAAAAAATCGATTTTAATTCTCACTCGCGGTACTTTTGAGCTCCCACATTCTATTTTCTATAATTATCCCATAAAAGATGTGAACATTCGATATATATCCCAGATACGATTCCAAGATCGTTCAATTTTCGAAGTCGATAATTATCGAAAGTTCAAAAGTCTGAGAAATCCGGGTCAGGGATAGTTTGAGAAGTCCGAATCCCTTCCAAATCGATAAGTTCGGCTCGAACTCGGGTTTAAGTTCTAGTCCATCTCTAACCACAATGTGCAATACTGGAATACTGGGAAATATGACCACATGTTAGAAAGTTATATTTCTCAACAACCATATTAAAATGAGAGGTGAGACACTGATTACTGCTTTTATAACAAGGAGACCTTCTAATTCAATTTTGTTCTGAGGCTTTTATTTAGTCCTTTAAACAGGAAGGGATGCACATTATTCAAAAAAACCCTAGTGGCTTGAAATCTGTGTAAAAAATAAATAGGGCGATGCACCAACGGGCGCATCGCTCCTGACTTGGAGTTTAAGTCAGGCTAACCAATGTTACATCGGTTAGCGTGACTTTAACTCCTTCCTTGCGGTGGCTGCGTGGCTAACATAAAAGTTAACAAGCGATGCTATATGCCGAAATCGGCATTTTATTGCGGCACTTTCAGCGGCAGCTAATAGCTGGCGTTGAAAGTGCCGAAATAGAACAGCGCCAGGTAACGATGTTCCGGCGCTCTGTGCATCCCCCTGATAGTGTATGTATAAACATATACACATATGAAGTGCTTAACATCAAATGGATAATATTAAAATTCCTTAACGAATTAGGACACACCATATCTTGTGAGTATACCATATAATGTAGCAACAATCTTACAATCACTGTGCAGACAGTGCTACAGTATATAAATGCAATGCAACACATTGGTAACAATTTTGGGGCTACCTTATACAGTAGATCACAGAGCTGTGTCTGACATTTTAATAAACATTGTAATAATACATGATAAAATCATTGTAATAATACGGAACTCAGTATATAAAGTGCATTAGTATAATGTGCATATAGCACTGCAAAAAAGAACATACATCTCAATTCAGGTTTGGTTTCTTTATTCTGACATAAATAGCCTTCTTGACACCTGTTTTGAACCAATCCAGTTCCTTGGTCAAGATTTTCACATTACAATTTTCAAATGTATGTCCTTTTCCCTTGAAGGGGAACTGTGGTCTCTATACAAGTGGCCTTTATCAAAAAGGGTACACTCCTACCTTTAAAATGACTCAATAATCATGCATATAGCTTTAGTCTATTCAAGGTTACAGCAGTATAAAAGGTGTTTTTTCGCTAGTACTGCGATCTCTGACATCACTATATTTTGGGGTCTGCCTCCAAGTTTAACCTTGGAGCATTCCCACTGCTAGGATAGAGCATCATCAGCTGCATCATAAGCTCTGTCCTTAAACTTCTAAATCATTTTTAAAGCTAGAATTTTTTTTCCCCGAAGGTGCTCATCAGTAGCTGAAAGAATAGAGAACAGTTACAGGTCTGTTACTACTGTAGCTTCAGAAAAGATTGATTTTGGGGGCTGTGGCTTCTTACATAGAACATCAAGTGACTGTCACAGATACTCAGACAGACAGGACAGACCAGGAACTGTAATTTTACAAGTCTATAACTTAAGATCCAGAAAAGCTAAAGACATCATTCAAGGCTTGACATGTATAAAGGAGCTCTGTTAAATAGTGAGCACTTGTACGGAGACCACAGTTACCCTTTACGATGCAGGTAGTCCTGACCCAAGGAATTGGTTCTCCTGTACTGGGCCATACGTTTTGAGCAGCGGCTGTTTAGTCTCCCCCACATCTAGTTCATAGCACTCGTCACTGTACTGCGTATATGTTGTTCTTCTTATTTAGGGTACCGTATATACTCGAGTATAAACCGACCCGAGTATAAACCGAGGTACCCAATTTCACCTAAAAAATCTAATAAAAGTTGTTGACTCGAGTATAAACTGAGGGTAGAAACTTGGCATTCAAGATGTTTGGAAACTACAACTCCCAGCTAATAAAGCATGCTGGGAGTTGTATTTCCAAACATCTGAATGCCACCCTCACTGTTGGCATTCAAGATGTTTTGGAAACTACAACTCCCAGCATGCTTTATTAGCTGGAGTTGTAGTTTCCAAACACTTGAATGCCAAGTGAGGGTGGCATTCAAGATGTTTGGAACTACAACTCCCAGCATGCTTTTATAGCTGGGAGTTGTAGTTTCCAAACATCTTGAATGCCACCCTCACTTGGCATTCAAGATGTTTGGAAACTACAACTCCAGCTAATAAAGCATGCTGGGAGTTGAGTTTCCAAAACATCTTGAATGCCACCCTCACCCTCAAACCCAGTTAAGTTTGTACCTGTCTCTCTTCATCCAGGATCTGTGGGCTCTCCTCCATCCAAGGGCTTCCTGGGACTGTGTGCTGGTAAGTTCCTCTCCATTCCGGCAGCAGCGTCCTCACCATTCCGGCAGCCACACGATCAGTCCATGTACTGGCGCCCCGGCTGACGTCACTAATTGGCGCCTAGCCCGGTGCCAATTAGTGACGTCACCGGCACGCCAGTACATGGACTGATCGTGCGGCTGCGGAATCGGAGAGACGCTGCTGCCGGAATGGAGAGGACGCTGATCTTCAATGGTGAGTGACTCGAGTATATACGGTATTTATTGCCAACGGATTCTTGTACAAGTCATTCCAAATTTAGAAAACCAGTCGGATGACTAGTAAAACATTTTCAAGAATTAAACTCCAGTCCAGTTAATCTAACTGAATACCACAGATTTACCATGACCTAGATAAATGAGACCCTTCACAAACACCCCCTTAATTAGAATGATTTACTTTGTCTGTGATTGGATAAATTAAGAAAGTTTCCATGTCAAATCTATCCAATCTCAGAGCAGGCTACTATTGGGGATAAGCATCTGTGCTATTTCTAGAAATTTGGAAGAGGAAAGAGAAAAAGGGAGAGGAGAAAAATGAAAAAAACAAACAGCCCCCCCAAAACATCCGATTACTTGCTGCCGAAACATTTTGCTCCTCCTTACATAGTAATTGAGGTTTAAAGGGCAATTCCAGACCCAAAATGAAAACTTACATACAGGTAAATCACCCCCAAAAAACCCTAAACTGTAATAGTTTGAAATCTGAAATCCTGAAAACCTGAAATCCTGTTTTCCCTGTTTCTGCTTCCTGGTTCTTCCAGTTAGCAACTGTCAGTTATGGATTTGACAGTTGACATCACAGCCAATGATTGAATGTTAATCCCCTAGCATCCTGAGCATGCCCAGGCTCAGTACAGGCTCAGTACAGGTTTCTAAATTGCTCATTTCCCATGAGGCATCCAGAAGCATAGCAGGCATACAGTAATGAATTCATAGGACAAAGTAGGATATATAAATATATTTTAAAGAGGCCATTCTTTCTAAAAGATGTTCTTATGAGGGTGGAGTTGTCCTTTAATAAAGACATATGTCCATTTATTCTCTTTGACACTCTTTAACCCTACCTAACAGTTGATCCGGAGGAAGGCAAAAAAAAAAACCTGAAAATGCGGTCCATTTGACTCCAAATGGCAATTGGAACGTATACCTGGATATACCAGGACTACAGCATATAAAGTAATACCAGTAATTCTCAATATTATTTAGTTTTAGTAGCTTATCCAGCCCTCTTTTAAAGCTATCAATCAACTTGTAAAGAAATCTTTCCTAATCTGAAGACAAAAATTTGTGTGCCTCCATACTCTGATATGACACATTAGTAAACAATACGCCATCAACTGAAAAAGAGCAACAGCTGAGATCAATATACCTCTTTGGGAAGAAGCAGATGCATAGAGCTTCACACACACACACGTGCGATCGCGGGTACCGCAATTTAATAGGGTTTTACTTTCTTTTCAATTGTCACTTGTTTTAATTATTAGGTAAAGCATTAATAACATTCTATCAGGGTGATTTAACAAACATTAAAAATGGTGCTAATTTTGCCCCAAGCTATCAGATGTTAGCTTACAAATGGTAAATAACATCTGATTGGTTGGGGCAAAATTAGCAGCATTTTTGAAGATAAGAACTTTTATTGAATCTCCCTGACAATGTACAAGATAAGTTACAAATAAATTGAAATCCTGTTGACTTACTATATAATCCCTCAGCTGCTAATGAAAACCTGGATATGATTGTTGATGTCACACCATTGTTTATTCCTAAGCTCCTTTGACATCCCCAAAACCACAGGTACAGATAAGTATTTACCACAGGACTCAAAGCAGGTAAACGTATAAAAAAGCTTTTATTGTGAGCCTGATATGTTTTGGATAAACTAGGTTTCTTTATCCATAACACTTGATAAATACTTGCCTGTATCTGTGGAATTGGTTTGATTTAAAGGGAATGAGGACCACCATTTGAAATCTACACAGCCAGCTATAGGATGACCTGTTAGGAGTTGCCTCTTTATTGCACAATTGCTGTGAAGTTGTAGCGAGTTGATTAACAAATGTAGGCACGGGGAAGCTGACTTTATAATGCTTCAATGATACCTGCAGTACCAGTAGCTAATTTCCCATTTATCTTTTACCCTTTGTTTTGGATACATTACTGCCTTTCTGTTTATAGGAAGGAAATTAGCAGTGTTTGTATAGTGTCATCCACAGTCCCTTTGATAAATAATATTTTCTATTTTAAATTAAAAACAAAGGGTACACATTTAATTCTTCCCATTCAGTAGATGTGCATTGCTGGAGCTGCTTTCAAAAGCTTGTGAGTTTCCTTTACACTTACTGGGAGATGCAGTGGTTTTCATCTTTGCCATTTACTTTCCTTCGATCCTGCGATGCAATAACACCACAAGCTCAGAGAAAATAAGCTTCTTCTACGCAACAATTAAGCAAGTGTTCCGTTTAGCTGTAAATAATAGCGCAAAACATAACTTTAAAGTTATTGCATCTGGTGCGCTGCGCTGTTTTAAAATATACAGAAAATGGTGCAAGGCTTCTGTTAAATAAGTGTTAAACACACTTTAATCCAATATTACATTAGATATTGTGGGTTTCACACTTATTTTCCTGTTGCATCACCACTTGATGAACATTGCTTTCTTCAACTATTAATCAAATACAGGTATAAACATATTATTGATTTTGGTATGATATTGATTATTAGGCGTATGAAAGCATCCGCAGCTAGAGATGGCCGAACTTCCTGAAGTTTGATACGTTTTCAGTAAAAGTTCGAAAGCATACCCATTTAAATCAATGGTGAGAAATATTTCAAAAAGTTTGGATTAAACACAGAAAAACTAGCAATGGTAACTTACTGTAAATGGCTATTGCACCTGGGAAATGGTCTGGGGAAAATGTACATATCACCAAAACTTAAACACTTCCTTCCCCGAAGATCGGGCAATTGTTTGGTTTCCGTATGCTACAATCGAAGGTTATGGACAATTCAACGGTTACCGGACTATACATTCGAGGGTTACCAAAATCAAATGCTACATTCGAGAGTTACTGAAATCGAATGATACATTCGAGGATTACCGAACAATATATTCAAGGGTTACCAAAATCAAATGCTACATTCGAGGGTTCCCAAATCGACTGATACATTTGAGGGTTAACTAACGATACATTCAAGGGATGCCAAAATCGAAGGCTACATTCGAGGGTTACTGATTCGAGATACTTTAGATAATTGTCGAAAATAAGTCGGGGATTGCAAAAAAAAAAAACTAACTAGTTCGGAGTTCGTACAAACCCCAAACTCGGGTTCATAAGCCTTGGGCTTAAGAGTGCAAAACTTGGAAATAGGTATATTGCGTAAAAGTTCAAGGTGTCTTTAATTCCTAAAAATATGAGCACTGTAGAATAATGAAATCCAAACAGCTTGGGGCAGAGACATATACAACAAATATATACAGCCTGTCGGCTGACAGATTGTGCTGTGAAATGAGATTCTATATGGTTCTCCACAGGGAACATTTGCAAACTATCCATGCCAGATGCACATATGGGCTTCACCTTGCAGAAATATATGAGCTCAGCATATATTCTCGCTCCCCACCAGCCATCTCACCTACATTCCAGCTTGTTCGCTCTCCATTTCAGCCTGATATTACTCGGTTCATCACATTTAGTTACAGTCATGCTGAAAAAAAGGTATTCATTGCTGGCAGCTGGCAGAAAAAGGTAAGAATTGTAGCTTAAGAACGTTTAAATGAGCACATTTAATGCCTAGGCCCTTGCAGCACAATTCAGAAAATAAATATTAAACGTGTTAAATATTTCTTTAAGCTATGGCAGTGCAATTTCTGTTGGATTTTCATTGTTTGGCCTTTGGCGATTTTAGGGGGATTACAGGTGCCGAGAAATCCCCCCCCCCTTCTGCTGGTTATTGTTATCTACATCAGAAAGTCAATCTGAAAGGGAATTTAAAAAATGGGAGCAAAGATTCAGACGGTTAGGTCCACTATACTCACCTTGCCCACTGCCCACTGATGTTTAGTACCTAGTACAATAATTTAGTGTAACAAATTAAAAGCATTGCGCACGTCACAACTCAGCAACATGGGGACCAGGAAAACTCCGCCCTATGCATTTTCTTGTGTGTAGGGAAGAGCTTTCCCAGTCTCCATCTAACTGATTTGTGATGTCCATGATGTTTTTAATTTGTTACAATGAAGTATGAAGTTTTAACCATACCTATGGGATGTATGTAGTAGGGATGAGCTAGAACTCGAACTCGAGCCCGAGTTTGAGCCAAACTTTATGAGTTCGGACGAAACTTGAACTATTTGAATTAGTTCGGGCTCAAGCTAGTTTGTTTTTTGGACTCGCGGCTGTATTTTAGATAGATATTGAAAATTCGATAATTATCGAATTTACAGGCTGTTCGATAACCCTAGAATGTACCATTCGTTTTTGCTAACACTCAAATGTACCATTCGCTAAACCTAGGAAGCATCGTTCGTTTTCAGTTACCCTCGAATGTACCGTTCACTAACCCAGGAAGGGTCATTCGTTTGTTTTTGCAAGCCCTCGAATGAACCATTCGCTAACCCTAGGAAGGATCGTTTGTTCATTTTCACAAGCCCTCGGATGTACCGTTCGCTAACCCTAGGAAGGATCATTCGTTTTCACAAACCCTCGAATGTACCATTCGCTAACCCTAGGAAGGATCTTCGTTTTCGATAATCCTCAAATGTACCGTTGAATGTAGCTTGTGCAAAACCCGACAATGTCGTCTGTCTTCAGGAAGTGTTTTAACAAGTTTTGATGACAGTGACATCTTCCCCAGACCATTTCCCAGGTGCCACAGCCATTTACATTACCATTACCATTGTTAGTTTAGCTGAAAATCATTCAGACTTTTCGAACTATCACTCTCTCATAGACTTGAATGGGTCAAAATTCGAACTTTAGAACTTTCTCTGAAGTTCAAAAGTTCGAAAACGGACCGAACTATATATAGTTCGTCAATCTCTACTAGGTAGCCTTCCAGACCATTCATAAAGACTTTATGCTATTTTAACCTTATTTTATTTCAATTTTTTTGTCCCTATTGACCTTAATGGGTCTAGTTTTAAGATTTTCAAACTTTATCAAAAAGTTCAGCCATCACTATTCAGTATTTGTTCTCCCTATAAGCTTATAATTAAGTTTTTTTTTTAATTTCCCTTGTATGTACTACACTGCTGTAAATTCATTGTTATTACTGAAATGATATAATCAGATAATAGATTTACCACCTATAATGTAGTTTAGCTAGCTAGATATCCTGCACAGACTAGGCCTTCCTGTTCTCAAACTTCAATCTCCTTGCCTGTATATATTACATTTTTAATGTCTGGATATTGTAACATGTATTTCTCAAATGTTTAACTGTTATAGCTTTAACATCAGATTGCATCCTCTAGTCTAAAAACGTATCTTCTGACCTTCATTTTTACTCTTGACTATAGATAACATGACTAGAGATAACATGAAGGTGTCAACAAGATTTCAGGAGAATAGCGAGCTCAAATGGGTAAACAGGAAGGGGGGATATATTCAATATAATTCAGATCATGTAGGAAGATGAACTATTCTCTTAAATTCAAAGACCAGTTTTATTCCATAATGCCTTTTTTGTTGGTTTTTTTTTGTTGTTTAGGCATGTCCAGCCTAAAAACTTTCTATTCTATTGTCCTGTTTGATCTATGCACTTTTGGTCAAAATGGCCATTTTTGATTAATGGTTTTAATTTCCCTCCCCTTCCTCTTTACTTACCTGTTATAAGCATACTGACTCTCAGGTATTTGGCCTCTGATGAAGTGACCGTGAGTCATGAAACACGTCAGGCTACACCTATGCTGATCCCAACCGCAGGAGGATGAGTGGTATGGATTGTTTGAGCACCACGACCGAAGCAGGGTTGCAGCTCCCGTAAGTGATTTCCAGGCTTTGTTGCGGTCTATTTCTTAAATTAAAGCCTGCAGTATTCCCTTTAAAATGAGCTGACAATCACACCTCTGGCTGGAGCCTGTTAGAAATTACATTGGGGTGAATGTTCAAACTTCCTGCTTCCAGTAGGTTGAGTGATATTACATGACCTCTGTCCCGCTCATCCACCCCAGGGGAGAAGCATGCTCAGTTAAGACTTGATGCTGGGGAAATCAGGAAGTACTTGGGGAAAAAATTGACAGTTGAGAAGGGAAACCTATTAATGTAGGCTGAGGCTGGTCACATGACTACAAGCTGGTCACATGGCTGAAAACAGGAAGTGTTTAAGCAGGAAGTAATATTGCTGAACGTCTCCAGCATATTTTATCTAGAGATGTGATTTAGGTTTTATTGTGAAGGTTCGATGGAAGGATTTTTATATAATCCTTACTAGTTTGGAAGAATTCAAGACCACAGTTACCCATGAATGATAAGTTATCTTCTGTTCTGACAAAGGTATCTGCCTTCTCCCTCTGCTTAACAAGCTTTTTATTAGCTTGAGCATGCGCAGAGGCAGCAGCAGTAGAAACAGCAGTCAATCATTGGCTATAATCTTAGCAGTCACAGCCTTAATTGACTGCATGGAAGGAGGGGCCAGCTTACTGTGCCAGAATGGAGGGAATAATTATCCTAAAATACCTGGTTATGCAGGTAATTAAGTGCAACATATATCAGTTGGGGTAACCGACAAATGAACAGTTTTTGTTATAAGGATGGACATGCCCTTTAATTACTTCTACCTTCATCTTGTAGTTGATCTTCTTGGGCCAGTTCTTAGGCAGAGCTTGTACCAGTGAGAGCTCACAGAGCTAACAATAATACTGTAAGGAGCGTTTTTTGCAGAATGAGTGCTAAAAAAGTAGAATTAATTTTTGAGCAGTAAGTTCTGGGATTCTGTACAGCTTTCTTAGTGGGTTACTTTAATTTGTGTGTAATCAGCCATTTCATACAGTATATTTTTTGAATAAATATAAATGAATTAAAGCATGGAATGCATTTTATTCTACCATTATTTGCAAACCTAGTTGTTTTAAAAAAAACATTCTTGAAGAATGAACAGCAATAATGTCTAACTATAAAGACGTAATCAGGATTTATTTACTGTTAAGTCCAAATTTGGAAAAAAAAATCCCAGTAGGCTTGGACTGTACATCCAAATAAAGATATGTCTCTAACCTTCCATTTATAAGAACAGTAATTGAGAAAGCAATTGTAATACAGCTGGAAACCTATCTGTCTAGAGAGGCAGAGGTGATTGATCTTAACACTCTTGGAACTCTTCACCATCTATTGAGTCTATAACATCTTAATACAGTGGCTTTAAAGCTATTTTAGATGTGGCGAAACAAATCTCAAAAGAAAAGGATTTCCTGTTTATCCAAGCATTAGATTCATTTCCAACTATCCTCCCATTTTAAATGCCTTCATCTGTTTAGCGGCTCTTCTGCACATCAGTCATCCTTTCTAATATGTAAAGAGCTTATCAACATGGGGCTTCATTATTACAGAAAAACGCAAACATACACAGGAAAATCCAAGCTTTTATTGTGCTTTATGTTTCCCTTTGCACTTGTTTTTCGATTTGTATTTATAAAATGCAAAGACACATGTCAATAGCCAGTAATGCCTGCAAGCAGTTTTTTGCAAAAATGTGTCCCATAGGAAGAATACTAAACTAGGTGTCTATGGGGAGAATATTTTACAGTTGTTATACTTTCCTTTTTTTACTGTTAGATTTTTAGTTTAACAATGTCCAGATGGCTGGAGTTTTTATTGGCATAATAGCCACTTTAGGCTCAGCACTTGGTTGCAGGGCCTTCTTGTTGTGCATCCCCACAACCGCAGTTATCATTATTACACAGCTTTGACATCGACTCCCATATATCTGATGCTTAGCCTGAAACCTAAAACATGCCAACATTCTGTATAAGACATTCACCAGTGGTCATTAATGGATATGGCTTAAAAATATAAATTTACATAAGGTAAATTAATCCAAATTAAGATTTTATTCTGTATTGCTGATGGCAAATGTTTTTTGAGTAAATAATTATTTTTGACTGCTTTATTATATCTGTTGTATTCAATTAGATCAACTGGACATGAAATGTAGTTCTTGAAGACGTTTCGCTAGTCATCCGACTGGCTTTCTCAATTCAGGCTTCTGAATTGAGAAAGCCAGTCGTATGACTAGGAAACGTCTTCAAGAACTACATTTCATGTCCAGTTGATCTATTGAATACAACAGATATACCATGACCTGGATGAATGAGAACCTTCACAAGCATATGACGGCTTTATTATTTCACCTACTAATCACATTTTTACAACTATACAGGGCACATGGGAGGTTGGGTTGTAGTTACCCTTAAATATGAGGGGTGTAATTAAATGGTGCAAGGTTTGTAGACTGTGTAGTCAAGATGACCACATGACTGATTGTTCGAACTATAAGTTCGAACAATCGTTAAATCAAAGCCTAACTTTAAGGCATTTACTTTAGATTTCAAATGAAATGTGTAGAAGTTAACACGTTTTGAATGGCTATTCTTATTATAGTTTCCCATAGTAGACTGCATGACTCACCATTTAATTAGCACGCATCATTGTACTGTGAAGGAAACTAAACAATGTTGCATATAATTTTTCATATGAAAAAGCAGTTCAAAGGCTGGCAGATGCATCAGGACTACATCTAATACATGTGAAGATTCCTTGTTTTGAATCAACATGCTGAAGGCGTTGTTTTTCCCTCCCACTTTTATTTTTGCCATCCCTTTTCTTGGTCTATGTTGCTTGCTACAATTCATTGCCTATAAATTCAGCAACTGGGGGGCCATTTATGTGAAAATAAAGAAACCAAGCCTAAATAGAGGTGGGGGGGTTCGACACCAACTGTCTGCCATGTACAATGCTGTTTTGACACCTTACTCTGGGCGTTCCTATAACACCTCTTAGCCACTATCTAATCACACCCTTAACACCTGGCTGTGATATGCTAATTGGGATTTTCCAGGGTACATAATTGCCACAGATTCTTGTACAAGTCATTCTGAATTGAGAAAGCCAGTCGTATGACTAGCGAAACGTCTTCAAGAACTACATTTCATGTCCAGTTGATCTAATTGAATACAACAGATATACCATGACCTGGATGAATGAGAACCTTCACAAGCATATGACTGCTTTATTATTTCACCTACTTAATCACAATTTTTACAACTATACAGGGCACATGGGAGGTTGGGTTGTAGTTACCCTTAAATATGAGGGGTGTAATATAAAGTGGGTGCAAGGTTTGTAGACTGTGTAGTCAAGATGACCACATGACTGATTGTTCGAACATATAAGTTCGAACAATCGTTAAATCAAAGCCTAACCTTAAGGCATTTACTTTAGATTTCAAATAGAAATGTGTAGAATGTTAACACGTTTTGAATGGCAATATTCTTATTATAGTTTCCCATAGTAGACTGCATGACTCACCATTTAATTAGCACGCATCATTGTACTGTGAAGGAAACTAAACAATGTTGCATATAATTTTTTCATATGAAAAAGCAGTTCAAAGGCTGGGCAGATGCATCAGGACTACATCTAATACATGTGAAGATTCCTTGTTTTGAATCAACATGCTGAAGGCGTTGTTTTTCCTCCACTTTTTATTTTTGCCATCCCTTTTCTTGGTCTATGTTGCTTGCTACAATTCATTGCCTATAAATTCAGCAACTGCCTTATCCAAGTTATCCACTTGGTTGTATTCCCCTCTGATCTGTTCTGCTTAGCTTGTTACGCAGTCAGATTTAATGGGGTGTGGGATTGTTTTTGGTTTAGGAGCAGTGTCCACTTTATTTACTTGTTAAAGTTCAACTATTGAGCTACCATTGTGAATTGCCAGAATGACAAGATTCCCATTGATATGCCTTTGTTTCCTATGGTAATACTAATGAAAATCACAGGCACAAAAGTATTTAGTTGTAGACGCTAGAAGCTATAATAATGAAGGAACATATACCACCAACATATGGACATATACCACCAACATATGGCAGCAGTCACTGAAAATAAATTTTAGTGCTGCAATGAAAGGCTAATGCCAACAAATCTTCATGCTGTCTGATTGGTAATTTCTAAAGTAAAATAACCATTGGTCACTTTCAAGTAGTAATGTAAATAATCAGAATGATTTATTCCAAAGCACGTATGCGCGTGAACGGAAAAGGCACGAAAAACTGGTGACATCCCCGTGCATTCTTTGATGCTGAATTTGTCCTGCACTTCAAATAGACCATTGGGAACAATATCTCCAGATTGGCAGCACGGATTTCAAAGAGGTATGGCTCATTTTTATGCTTGAATCAGGGCTAACAACATACTAAAACATGTTTTGGGGGGTGGACATTCCCTTTAAACATCAAATGTAGTCACTTGTACTTGCAGAATTGTTTATATAAATATGTGGAAATATTTATATGCACATTAAAATAAAATGTAATTTCACTGCAAATCTACAGCATTGAAAATGGATCGCCTTGTACTGTTGCAAGATACAGTTCTGCTTCATCGCTTTCCACCTCCACATAACTTCTCCCGCAGGCAATCAATAAAACAAACAGAAAATGATTACGTTCATTTACCTTGCAGCTTTGACCACTGGTAATCCCGCCAGTTAGAAAGCTGTAGAATTGCTTGTGTGAGATGTGGACTTTACAACGGGACTAAAACAAATTGTCATCTTTCAGTGTTGAATTTACATTTACAATAAACCACCAGTGAAATAAACCTGAGCAGATTCTGTATCTCCAGACAATCCTTTTTTTATTTCAGGTTTTCAGAAACAGGATGACATTCTTGTAAAAACGCAAAAAAAAAATCTATATATTAAATAAAGCATTGTTATCATTTAATGAACAGTGGGGAAAGATTAGTTTTAAAGGGGTTATAAATTGTCCTATAAAGAGAGAACCTACAGTAGCATTAAAGTCTAGAGATATCTTTGTTTTTCAAACATCAATATATTGGTGGTTTTAATATATTGCTAAAATATAAATATAAATAATGTTGCATATGGTTATTACTTCTGGAAATTGCAGGTTTAAACATTTAGGGCTAGTCCACACTGCTGCGATTTTTTTGCGTTTGCATTTTTTTCTTATCATTGAAGATTATCACAGCGATTCCGTGTGCGATTGCGTTTGCATTGCAGTGTGGCCGTGCCCTTATTGCTCATATTTGACTGCACAGCACAATTTTAGCAGCCAGTGTCCTTCCTTCTAATGTGAAACTCTACTATTAAAGTGATCATGTTTAAATGACCCCTATACTGAATTTTAGGTTATTTAAGTAGCAGGACAATAATTTATAACATGATATGAACTTCTCTGCTTTCTTGCACAGTTCTCATTGCCAGAATTTTACTGTTTTAGTCGCTAGAATCAACGTGTTGTGCTCCCTGAATGTGAGCTGCTGCAAAGCAGCCGTGAAGCAGGAAAGAAATTAAAGTGCAGCAGTGGTGATACAACCAGTTTATTTACAAAACAAGACCCTAAATAAACTAGCCAACCCCCAGAACAGAACCCTATGTATATATACACAAAAGACAAATAGGCAAGAACAAGGAAAAAGGGAATAATAATGAGAACAGGACTGGAACAAGGCTAAGCAGGATTCCTGGAAACAAGACTAGAGAGCAAGATACAAGGACTCTGGAACAGGGACTGAAGCAGGATGCCAGGAAACAGAACTAGAGAGCAGGACACAAAGACACTGGAACAGGGACTAAAGCAGGATGCCAGGAAACAGAACTAGAGAGCAGGATACAAGGACACTAGAACAGGGACTGAAGCAGGATGCCAGGAAACAGAACTAGAGAGCAGGACACAAGGACACTGGAACAGGGACTAAAGCAGGATGCCAGGAAACAGAACTAGAAAGCAGGAGACATGATACAAGGAGTCAAACCACAAACAACGATCAAGAAGGAAGTGAATTGGTGGTGTCCTTAAATAGGTAAACAGTTTGCAGGTGTAGGTGATAGGTTGATTGAAGCTGATCCACTGCTGGTGGTAAATAGACGATGGTGGAAAATTGGAAGTGCACGAGATCCTAACAGAAATAAACTTTAAATAAGTACCCGTACTAAAACAAAATGGGTCCTGCACTTTGCAACAAATGGAACGGTGTGAACAATAGATAATAAATAGAAGGGGTAAAAAGGAAAGTATATGAAATATAGGATTGTTCCTTAAAAAATAGTTTAATATCACAGAGATTACAGTAATAGACACATAAGGGTCTGTGATAATGGCAAAAATGCCATCCAAAATGGAAAGCTGCAAATGCAAGCTTCCAAGACAGCGGATCGTGTATAGCACAAATCTAAAAAGGCACAAGGGTTTACCTGATACGATGGCAGATGACAAGCAGATGACTAGCAACAGCAAAGCAGAAAACCTCCCACCCAAGTTCCCAAGGAAAGCATCCCCCACCAACCAAGTTCAGATGGACTGCACCGGCATTCAACTTCCCCATACTGAGCGTAACTACAGTAGAATGGAATCTGGGTCCGACTCGGACACGGATCTGACACGGAACCCCTCAGTTCCGAAATCCGAATGTTCTGTCTAAAACCAAACGGATCGTTCAGATCTTGGGACTTTGGAGTACATTTTTGATTTATCGAACGTTAGAGTTATTTAAAAAAATTCTCGAAAATAGCCTTGAACGTTATACTTAAAAATACAGTTGGAAACTCGAAAATAGTTTTCGATCGCATTTTCAAGGATTATCAAACATTCTAGGCAATTTTTAAAAATAGCCACAAGCATTCGATAAACGCAATAAAAATCCAGAATGGATAACGCACCTCATAAATTGCACTACTCGCACACTGAGTCTTCCGACTTCCTCTCTGTACACACGTGATAGATAATGGCCAATGCCAGTTAAGTCAGAGGAGGAGGAGCCTGCTACCTGTACTAGTACAGCGTGACCGAACGTAGGTAAGGATAAACTCTGTGAATAAGAGACTAAATAAAAAAACACAATAAAACACCAAATTGGTCACAATAAAATCTTTTCATAGAAAATGGATCTACAAAATTAACAGTAATGCTACGTGTTTCGTTCTTAAGAACTTCATCAGGCATGACCAATAGCCAATTAGATTACTTTATATATGAATGAGATGAACCATTAGATGTACAGAAACGATAGATAAGTCAAACTGTTTCAATATAATACAATATACAAAAGGGATACAAATAACCATATAAAATTGAAAACAGTTCAATCTTGTCTTATCAAGTGTCCTAAGGAACACATAGAACTGAAAGAATCCAATTCTCCAAGTATTATTACCTGACTGTTTTTAAAAGAAGCATTATGCTTGAGACAATAGTGGTTTTAAATGGACGGCACTATCAAATTATACCCCGTAGAATAATGTGTTTTGTTAATTTCACAAAAAGGCTCTTTAATTCTTGCATGAAGTTCTCTGATGGTCTTACCAATATACTTTTAGTCCGCAGGGGCAAGTAATCATATACATGACCATTTTGGACTTTTCATTTGGAATCATATACATGGCCATTTTGGACTTACATCTTTGACACTTTTTCCTAGAGGATTTTCTATAACCTTTATTTCATTTATAAATTTACAAACTTTACAGGGCCCACATTTGAATAACCCAATAGGGCCCTTCTTTACCTCTCCCTCCTCGCTTAGGGAAATAAATTCTCGGTTTCTCTTTTACCTCTCATTAAGGCCCGCATCATCCTTAATAAAGTGCCAATGTCTTCTTATAGATTTTCCCACTTTTCCCACATCTTTTGTGTATTCCAACAAAATTTTGTGAGTCTATCTCGTTCTTTTTCTTTATGTCCTGTTTTTTTGGGAATGTCCCTTGGTCTGCCTTTTCCCTTGCTTATATTCATTTTTTTCTCATTCATATTCCTTTTCTACTTGACCTGTTACAAGTCCCTTGTTATAAAGAACCTTATTATTAAGGACATAGAAAGAGAAGGGCATTTAATCATCTGATAGTTATATGGTTTGTGTGAAAGTTTGAAAATAAGGATTGTTTGTGCTGATAGTGTGCTGTGAAAAGGACTGGGTGTGAAGTAAGTAGATACATCTTTCTTCCAGTTAAAGAGGTGCATTGGGTTTCTATATTCTAGTATTGCACCTGTTGTAATTGCAAGCAGGTTGTGGAAGGGTTAAAAAGTGTTTTGTTTTTTTCCCCTCTTCCTGGCTCTTGCAGTAATTGGTGTGGGGGTTGGGGCCAATTAGTTAAATAGGATTCACATTGATTGGATCAGTGGTTTGTACCTGACCAAAAGAAAGTTTCCTGTGAGTAGAAACAAACTTGAGTAGAACCTGTTACAAGTCCGTTGTTCTAAAGGACCTTGTTATTAAGGACATAGAAAAAGAAGGACATTGAAATAAGAAGGGCAATAAAACAAGGTTGGTGTGTGCTGGTGTTTTGTATAAGAAGGGACAGTTTTGTTGGTACCATGCAATGTGCATCCTGCCCCATGTATAGGAACCAGGGGACCTATGTCTTTGTCAGGTGTGAGTGGGTTGACCATTTGGAAACTGAAGAGGAAAGTCTAAGGGGGAAGCTTGCAGCATTGCAGGGATTGGCAAATCTGGGGGTCAGCAGGCACTGGCTGCTGCCAGTATAGAGGTGGGTGACAGTGGGACAGGGAAGGTTGAGGGGGGAATGGGTTACTAGACATGGGGAAGTGGGGGATGGAAGGGTAGGGTTGCTTTTTCCCAGCTTGCCCATCCCAACAGATTTGCTGCCTTAGGTCATGAAGTGGAGGAGGAAAGCTTGGAATTAGCATGTATGGAGCGGGCTAATCACTTGAGCATCCAGGGGACTGCCATCTCTGATACAAGGGAGGAAGAACTTAGGATCAGGAATGCTAGGCAAGTGGTAGTGGTAGGGGACTCCATTATAAGGAAGGTAGATAGGGTAATCTCTAGCTAAGACCTTACAAACCGAACTGTGTGTGGCCTGTCTGGTGCTAGGGTTCTGTATGTGGTGGGTCGTGTAGACAGATTATTGGGTGGTGCTGAGTGTGACCCAGCGTTCTTGGTTCACATTGGTGCCAATGACAAAGTTAGAGGAGGAGAGGTACTTAAACATGATTTCCGAGCTAGGGGCCAAGATAAATGCAATTACCTCCAGGGTAGTTTTTTCAGAAATACTACCGCAGCCACGTGCTACACTAGGGAGACAGTGGGAGCTTAGGAGCATTAATGCATGGCTAAGAGGGTGGTGTAAGGAAGAAGAGTTTGGGTTTATAGAGAACTGGGCATACTTTTCTGTTGGCTACAGGGAGGAAGTGAGCCAGCTTCATATGCAGTTGGCAAGGGCTGCAAGTTTGGGGAATATACTCATTATGGGAGACTTTAATTACCCTGACATTGATTGGTGTAGTGGAGCTGCGAACGGCCCGTAAATTTTATAATTATTGGTTTTACAATAATTACTGAAAATACAGCCGTGATTCCGGAACTAGTTCAAATAGTTCGAGCTCATCTGAACTCATAAAGTTTGGCTCAAACTCAAGTTCGGTTTCGGGTCTATTTCTAATTTATACCTTTGGGAAATAAATGTTAAAAAAATAAATCTGTGCCTATGTGGCTGAATTCTGATTTAAAGAGGGAAAAGAAGTAAAATGCAAGCAAGCTTTCAGAACATTCTAGTTCCTTAGTGAATCATCTTGATAAAGGAACTAGAATATTCTGAAATCTTGCTATGATTAAAGGTATCACCTTTATACCACTTTCTTTTACAATTTTTTTTTAAATGTAAACATTAATACAACCCCAAATATTATGCACTGATTAATCATATTGGTCTATCTATCTATCTATCGCTCAGTCTGTCTATTATATACCTATCTATCTGTCTATTATATATTAATCTATCTATCTGTCTATCTATCTATCTATCCATATGTCTGTCTGTCTGTATATATGTGTCTGCCTGTCTGTGTCTGTCTGTCCATCTATCTATCTGTCTCAATATTTATCTATCTACAGGAGTGTGTCACAGGAGGGTCCCCTCACCAGCCTGTGTGCTTGCTTGTTAGAAGGGAGAAGTATTTCACACAGCAGCAGCCCTCCCCCACCCACTTTCAGTAGCATGTACTTGCCTGTTAGAAGAGAGGGAGAAAGTGTCTAACACAGCAGAATCCCCACCCACACTCAGCAGTGTCGAAAATATATGTTAATGAGCTTTTTAGTACAAATAAGAAAAGCGATGATCAATGCACATTCCTGGGCCCCATATATCATAATATCTATGCTAATGCAAACAGTAAAAACATCAGATCAGTAGCACTTCCACTATTTGTTATAAAGTAATTTTGCCACAGGAGTGCTCCCACACACCCCCTTTTGTGTGTACAATGAGCGGTTTAGTGTTGGGCTGTGAAGGCTCTTTATTATGTAAATTAATGTATCTAGTGCTGGATAGATTACAAGTGGGCAGTGACTAAGGGAGTGGGGGGGCAGTTAGGAGCAGTTACTAAACATTGAAAATTCACAACAAAGCAGGCACAGACACACATTTAAGAAATATCATTTTACAACCCTAACATTGTACTTTCAGATTATACAAAGTTGTTTGAGTAAGTAGAGTGACCCTTTAATTGTTAATGATTTCAATCTATAAATACAGAAATTCTATTTTTACCTTACTATTATTACTTAGAGGAAGTATTTAGATAGTATAAAAGTCACAATAGAATTTATGGGGGACACCCCTCCCAACCCCAGGATGACATCATCAATATATCTGTACCACAGGATACCATATTTTAGAAAATTACAATGATTATAAACAACCTCTTGCTTCCACTTCCTTCCACTAGGGATGGCCGGTTCACGGATCCGAACCCGGCTCCGCCGCGGATTTATCCCTTTCGCGAACGGCGAATTTTTCCGAATTTTTCGCCTTCCGAACTTCCGAACCGCGGATTTCTCAGATTTTTGAAAATGTTCGAAATTACGGGATTTATCGTATTTTCGGGAATACGTATTTTGGAAAAATTTCGAAATTACGAGGATTTCTCGTATTTTTGTCAATACGTATTTTCGAAAATTTTCGAAATTACGGGGAATACTCGTATTTTCGAAAAATCTGTTTTCGTATTCTCGAAAATTTTCGAAAATATGCGAAAACACGTAATTTCGAAAATTTTCGAAAATACGAGAAATCTCTTAATTTTGAGAATATTTTCCATTTTAACGGGTCCGCTCACGGATTTTCGAATTTTCAAATTTTTCCGAAAATTCGAGGATCCTCGAGCGGACCGGATTTTGCGAAGTTCGGACATCTCTAGTGAAGACCAGCGTAGTTCAGGGCCAGAGGGGTCCTCATCGCCGTCCCATTAGTGTGTATGTAAAATGCTTCACCAAATTTAAAATAATTTTTACCTAATACAAATTAAAATAATTTTTACCTAATACAAACATTAAACATTCCCCCAGAAAGTCAATCTTTCCTCTGGAAATATTTCATTGCTTCTGTACCTTCTATGTGGGAGATGACAGTGTACAATACAAGGATTGTAATTAATGATCAATTTTTCTTCATCCTTTAGAGATTTTCTTAATATGAGAACAAATTTTTTTTTTTTTGATTAGGATGAACCAGGGGAAAATGTGAACATAGTCGATAAAGGGTTATATAAACAGTTGGAAACCATGTTATTGAAATAAAAGAGATTGTGGTGGGATACATTTCTTTAGAGCAATCAGTAACAAGTGAAAAGAGTCCCCAGAGCTTTAAGGATTCTTAAAATGGTGAAACACAATGAGGAGATTGTGAGATTCATTAATCAATGGCAAGAGGTCCTTGACGAATGTTCCCTTAAACTAATGTGACTACTAATTGAGGTCTGGGAGGAAGAACTTGAGGGAGTGAGTCAGGAGATTAATGAGAAGGTACAGTATTACAACTTAAAGAGACTTTGGATGTAGAGACTTCAAACTGGAAGCTGATTTGGAAGGTATAGTTGCAGAGGCTGAGAAAGATACTATTGGGAGTAAAAAATCTAAATACCAAAGAGATAAAAAGGATTATGCTGAAGATAGGGTGTTTAACTTTCACAGGCATAATCAATTTAGAACAGAACCAGTTTACCGGGATTATAGGCATTATCACCAGACTTATAAGAGTACTGGAAAAGGAAAGGCTAGAAGATCATACTATAGCCCTGATCCCATCCATAAAAAGATAATGGTCAACCCACCTCCAAAAATTAGATCGACTTCATCCTGTCAAAAGATTAGGATTACTCTCCCTTTTCAGAATAATAGGAATTCTTCACCTTTCCAGAAATAATGGGATCTAGGAGCAAAACCCAAAAGGAAAAACCCAAAAAGGAAAGTGACAGTAGAAAGTAGAAGAAGAAAAAGAACAAATCTAAAGGAAGGGGGAAATTGGCAGCCAAAGTCTCCAGGGAAAGGAAAGCTAGATCAGTGGCTAAGCATACAGAAGGGCTAATAAGGGATGATATTTCTAAAGTAGGCATTTTCAATTTAGCGTCAAGACCGTTGTCCTCCAGTGAAACTAACTTTTTAAATTAGGGGTTAAATTTGCACCTGTTCATGCTGTTTAATAAATTTGGAGCCTAAATAGGAGTACAGAAATTCCCGAGACAATTGAGCCTTAAGATATTTTTTGCCCTAAAAGGAAGGGGGTGATAGCAAAACCTCATATGTTATGGAACAAACAGGGATAAATAGCAGAGATGAGATAGATAGACAAGCAGTTCAAGATCTAGTAACCCTCTTATATAATCATACTCACACTCCCTTTAAAGCTCAATCTAAATTCAATCCCATAGAATACAGAATGGTTCAATTGATTTGTTTGAGAAATTAGTGGTGAAAGATATTAGGAAGATTAAAGATGTGAATAAAAATAAGATCCGAGTCCTTAAAATTAGCAGGAAAGAAGAGTTTTAAAGACTCTAAGGATACTCTGATACAAGTGTTTTTATTAAACCAGCTGATAAGGGTTGTTATTTTAGATCATGATTATTGTGTTAATGAAGAAACTGAACAGTTGACGGATAGCAAGCCATATCAGAAGTTGCCTAATGATCCTAATAAAGTTTTTGTAGCAGAACTTAAGATACTGATATCTAAAGGGAAAGAGATGGGATACATCTCTAAAGATTAAAAAAATATATCATTAATAACAATCCTAATATATCACTTTACTAAACCTTGACTAAAATCCACAAGAATCTCACCTCACCCCCAGGTCACCCTCTAATTTCAGGGGAGGGTAACCTGATGCCAAATCTTTCTAAATTGTTGGCTTTATTTTTGCAGCCATTAATTAGCAAAACACAGTTGTACTTAAGAGGTACAATGGAAATTGTGAACATCCTTAAGGATTTTAAGTGGATCCTGACTATACCCTTGTGATGCTGGATGTCACATCATTGTACACGGTCATCCCCCACATAGAAGGTACAGAAGCAATAAATTATTTCCTGAGGAAACCACAAAAGCTGGAAGAAGGAAAGATTAACTTTCTCGAGGAATGTTTATTGTTTGTTTAAGGTAAAAATTATTTTAAATTTGGAGAAGCATTTTACATACAAACTAATGGGACAGCAATGGGGATCCCTCTGGCCACAAAATATGCTGGTCTTTAAGTAGCTTAAGTGGAAGGAAGAGGTAGTTTATAATCATTGTAATTTTCGCAGTGGTGCAGATATATCAATAATTTCATCCTGGCATAAAAAAGAATGGTTCAATAATATTCAATTGGGGCAGGAGATAAAGAAAAAGTTAAGAGGCTACATAAATTATGTTGGAATACACAAAAGATGTGTGGAAAGTGGTAAATTCTATAAGAAGTCATTGGCACATCATTAAGGAGGATGCAGGCCTTAATGAGTGGGTAAAAGAGAAACCCAGAATTTATTTCCCTAAGCCAAAGAGCTTGAAAAGTATATTGACCCACACAGCATTGAGAAACGATGGAGAGGTAAAGAAGGGCCCTATTGGGTTATTCAAATGTGAGTCCTGTAAAGTTTGTAAATTTATAAATTAAATTAAGGTTATAGAAAATCCCCTAGGAAAAAGTGTCAAATATAATAAATTTCTTAACTGTAAGTCCAAAATAGTTTTGTATATTATTACTTTCCCTGGTGGGGTAAAGTATACCCGTAAGACCATCAGGAAACTTCATGTAAGAATAAAAGAGCATATTCGTAAATTTAGCAAAACCCATTATTCTCACCGTACAATTTGACAGTGCCGCCCATTTATAACCACTATTGTCTCAAGCATAACACTTCTTTTAATAATAGTCAGGTAATAATCAGTGGCGTCGCTATGTTAAAACATTTGGGGCACATGCTCCGGATCTTTGGCAAAGTGCCCTAAATATTTTAACAAAGCATACCTAAAGGAAGTGCCCTGAATCAGTTATCCCAGTTGTACTTCACGGCTGCGCGATGACATCACAAAGCACGTCAGCGCTATGATGTAATCGCACACTCGCATTGAACTAATGGGAAAACGCACACCTGCACTACCTCTGCACCATGACCTGTGGATTCTCTCCTACAGCTGATGCACTGTACACTGCACATGGGTAAGTAATAGCCAAATAGCCCCATTAGGCAATTACCTATAATTATACTTTACCAAACACTGCCACTACCTGTCCTGTTATAGTGAGAGGATTGCCCTGCACATAGGGTAAGTAATAGCATTCCACAGTATATACTGAAAATGCCAGTTTGCTACCAGTATATACTGAAAATGACAGTTTGCTACCAGTATATACTGAAAATGACAGTTTGCTACCAGTATATACTGTAAATGTCAGTTTGCAACCAGTATATAATGTAAATGCGAGTTTGCTACCAGTATTTACTGAAAATGCCAGTTTGCTACCAGTATTTATTGAAAATGCCAGTTTGCTACCAGTATATACTGTAAATGCCAGTTTGCTACCAGTATACACTGAAAATGATAGTTTGCTACTAGTATACAATGAAAATGCCAGTTTGCTACCAGTATATAATGAAAATGCCAGTTTGCTACCAGTATATACTGTAAATGCCAGTTTGCTACCAGTATATACTGAAAATGCTAGTTTGCTACTAGTATACAATGAAAATGCCAGTTTGCTACCAGTATATTAAGAAAATGTCAGTTTGGTACCAGTATTTGTCATTAAGTTAAAAACTGAATGAATGATGGTGTAATTTCTATTAAATATAGTATTTCATCATCATAGGATACTGAAATAATAACATTATGACCTTTATATATTTTATAATTTCACAGTGCAAATGTCATCATGCAGCAGGAAAATGACCATGGCACAATCACCAGTGGCCATTTGTCTTTATTTTTACCAGAAAGACCAAAATATCATCCTGCGTGTATTAGCCCTGGGGAAAAAACTCCATAAATTTGGAGTGCAGGCAATTGCTGATTAAAGATGCCCAAGCCTGCTGGGTTTTGCTCCCCTGTGGGATTTTTAAAACAGTCCCCTGGTTTTGTGGAATCTGTAAAATATATACAATATCATCCTAATGTGAGTTTACCTTAATTAACATGCACAAATAAATGCAATGTATATTGTTAGGTGTATTTAAAATACACTAGAATTCAATACTGAATACTCAGAATTGATGAATTCTATTAATATAAATAAAAAATATTCTATATAGAAATATATCTAAAAGATTTGTAATAGTGATTCAGGCTTCATTAATTTAAATATCTTTAGCTTGCTGGCTATTCAGTTGTTGGACTTTTTTCATTAATTCTGTTAACTATTGCAAGGTCATAACCCTGCTGTAAAAAGGTATTTCTCTAGTTCCTGAATAATAGCCTATTTTACTTCCTAATGCACAGGGTATATAAGCTTGTGAGTGGCTAAAATTGTGTTAAACCTGAAACAAACCAGAGATGCTTGTCTATATGACGGACACAGATGGATAAATAAAGTGAATTGTTCTTATAATTGCAGTTTCTGACAGAATTCCTGTCCAATTGTCGTACCAATTTTGGTACAAATTGTCACCTCTCAGCCTGTAACCATAGATTAGTGACACATAAAATTACATTTAAATGGAAAGAAACTTGAAAATATTGTGAGAGAAACAAATTGTTTTCTTAACTGTCTCAGCCTTGAGTAACAGCAGTGAATGATAATGATCATATCTGTATAAACAGAACTAGAGAGTAGTATGTATCCATCATTTAGAGAGAGAATTATGTATTTATATTTATCCAAACTATTTGTAACTCTATTTGTAAGTTGCTGTCAAAGCCAAGCTTTTTAGAGTGTGGTTTGTCAGAATTCTCATTGTGGATGGTTTGCCTTGTGTCATATGTTTTGGGGGGTTTGGGGGTGCAAGGGTAGTGATAGACAAGTGAATGTGGAAAGGGGCATTGGAAGTTTCAGCAAGATACCTGATAAAGGGGTATTGTGTTAAGGTTTCAGGGGGATGCATGTGATGTCAGTAAAATGGTTAAAAGTTACAGATATCTGTTCACAAAGAGCTAAGAGTTACCATTGGGCCATATTTTATTATCCACAGACTTTTTGGAGCCATGCTAATGGGCCCTAGCTAATTTTAAAGTAAGTGGTAACTACCTTGCCCAGATTCTCTTCCAGTACAAACTGGACTGAGAAGTATGGATATATTGGCATATTAAACTAAAATACATATAAACATACAGTGACCAGTCTAATATACAAATTGTAATATTTAAAAGTCAGATCCTAGGGTGTGTATCTCTAGTGATCATATTTAAAGCATTTAGTGTTTGAGGTTGAATACAGACATAACTCCTAGTCCAACCTTCTCAGCAATACCAACATTTCCTGCCTAACTATTGATCCAGAGGAAGGCAAAAAACAGAATTATGAAGGGGGAAAAAATATTATGGTAATGAAGAACAAAAGTCCCAATTTAGCAACTTAATTATTGTATTTTGAGAGTAGAGTATGTCCAGGAATAATGTGTAAGTAATGTTATATACAGCACATCAGTGTCCACTTCGTTTTGTGTTATTTAACCTGTCTCTTAATTCATTCAATAAAAATAATCTTATCCCCAAACAACCTTGGAGTTACAATGTCAGATTAAGGAAAGTTAAACAATGTACCTTTTTTTAGAATAAATTTGGATATAGGAAACTTCCGCTAGTAATATAATCCCAATAATATCCGATTGGTATAGAGGCTGTCAGAGCCGTGTTAAAAACTTTTAGTAACCAAAAAATCTCATTCACACACTATTGTCCCCTGATATCTTGATACAGTAAGTTACAATGGCTCATATTACATTTGAATTTTATGGTACCTCAGCATGATTTCTTTATTATAGTTTGGGACATCGCTTGTCCTGTGGATTGTCTGTTTAGGCTTTGTATCTTTCAAGTTGAGCAGGAGGAGGAATGTATTACAATTTATGGCATATATTCTTAATTCTGTCATAGTATATGGTTCAGGGAACTATTTGCAGCACACTATTAATTTAGTTACTAGTTATGCAAGGTTTTATGCTATACAGATTAGACAAAAATCAGACAAAAATTTTGGTTTATATATTTATAGTTATTTTGGGTTAAAAAAAGACAAAAATCCATCATGGTTAGTCCCTCCATGAAATCTGAACGAGAACACAACCAATCACACATACACACACATGAATATAGTCACCAGCTGGAACCCTGAATATTCTAAGCCTCTTTGCTTTAAGTACAATTTGAAACACATTCAAGTATTTTCAGAGAAGGTGACAGGTCTGAGAACCACCAACGATGTAAGGTGCATAACTGAAGCCTATTGTCAGCTTAAGTGTTATTAAATAGTACAAAGGTATTTATTAGGGTAAAAATACATTTTTTCCAAATTTATTTCAGTGTTCCACATTTTATATCCAAACTATTGTCTATTAACAAAGCAATTTGTGTTACCCATTTCTGTGTTTGCATGATAGGGTGCTTAGATTGTAATTGCTTCAGGAAAGGGCCTAATGTGACTGGATAAAACATACAGGGAGATTAAATAAAAGTTCTTATCATTTAAAATGGTGCTAATTTTGCCCCAACCAATCAGAACTTATGTAACATTTGAAAGCTAACATCTGATTGGTTGGGGCAAAATTAGCACCATTTTAAACGATAAGAACTGAATAGACAATTGTGTTGAAGAAAGGACTCCAAATATTTGCACAGTAATCTTTTCAGAAACCTCCTCTGTGCAGCAGTTCAGCTTGTAAATAGCGATCTCTTTTTTTTCTGTCAACACAGGGTAGGTTCTTAGATTAGCAAAGCAATATTTGGGTGTAACAAATCAAAAATATCTGTATAACTATATACTCAAAAGCTAAATTATTGGTTGTTTTCATTATAGTTTTACTATAATTTATGGTTACTATTTAGAGCAACATTTAACATGGATTGAATTAGGATGTAAAAGCCTAGGAACATAATACTTACCTTACCATGCAACCACGATACAGTAACTGTTGCAAAGTGATCACTGCATCACTGGAGCTTAGTAAGGCAAAGTGTGCTTGGGAACAAAATTACATTCCTTTTTCCTAGGTATCCTACTCAATACCTATAAGATAAAAAGAAAAAAATACTTTAGGCCCACCCTGTCATTTAGACATGCAATATCAACCTCGAAAGGTCCAAAAATGAAGACCGGCAACCTTGCTCCGTGAAGTAAAAAAAAGGTCCTTTATTGGTGCAAGTTAAAAGCACATTGCTGCTGGACGCCTCACAAACAGCACTACACCCACAGGTGATGGAAGCACAATACAACTCCGCCCAATGCGTTCCGTGGACGTCCGTCCACTTCCTCAGGGGCTTGAAGGTACAAGTTAACTTGTACCAATAAAGGACCTATTTTTACTTCATGGAGCAAGGTTGACGGTCTTCATTTTTAGACCTTTCGAGGTTGATATTGCATGTTTGCTCACCGCGAGGGAGACGGTTTCCGGGAAGACTTGTGTGAAAGAACCAGCGCTCCCGCATTAAGACGCTCCCGGTACCAGGTGTATTTTTTTTCTCTGTCATTTAGACAGCAAATTACTGAAATATAGCTATAGATTATAGAACAAACCGCCCATCAGGCTAAATCTCCCAGATGAGATTCATCAGAAGCTGTGTGGCTCTGTTAAATACAGATAGAGCCAAGCAGCCTTTTTACCAGCTCCTATGGCTTTTTCTGTGTAAGTTTTGTATTTAACGTGATATTTGCGAAGCCTCTGCAACCTAATGGTAAAAGTCACAGCAACTGATCATGAATTGGTCAACATGGCTTTAATCCCAGATCCGCCGGGTGCATCTCTGGGTGAATAGGGCTAAACCTAGGGTAGATTTCAAGGAATATAGAAGACATTAAGGTAACTTAATGTCTTAAGACATTAAGGTAACAATGGTAACTTATTGTAAATGGCTCAGGGACCTGGGGAACATGTATGCCCAAAATCTTTCAAAAAATTAAAAATTCGAAAATTTGTGAACATTGGAATTTTTTGAAAATAGCTCTGAGTTCCAGCAGATCTGTAAAATCCTCTTCAGAACCTGGTTCGGGTCCATATGTAGTTGTTGCCAGTGTAACTCACAGCCCATGAGGCCTCCAGTGTTTTCTATACAGATGTCTCCAAACCAAATGAAAGTCCCTGATAAGACTTTTAAAGCTGCTTGTTACCCTGCAGTTTAGGCGTGAATTGCATACAACCTTCCTGAGGCAATAAAAAAGTCAGCCCGTTTTTACAGACATTTTTAAAAAATGATTCTGTTCCTAACTAGAGATAAAGCATCTAAATATACCTGGAAATTTTGCTAAAACAGTGGAGGCTCACCAGTCTAAACACACATTTTAGAAACAAATAATGTCCCCCAAGGGTAACATACCTAGGCATTAGAACATGCCTTGTTGTTTTCTGCGGTGCTCAATCTCCAGACACCTGGACGTGTCTCAAGAAAAAGAAACAAGAGCACTCACTGAACAAACAAACGTGCAGGGCCCATTTATTTTAGCATCAGAGTAAACAACAACAACATTTTGGGGGGAATCCTCCTCTCTTTGTCTGGTCTTCCATCTTCTCCTTCTTCCATCTTGATTGGGTTTTATTAACTGTCTTGATTACCTGTGACACAAGCACAATTTAAAATGCACAGCACAAACAGACAATAACATTAATAGAGCTTTGTGTGCCAATTTCAATGGCGTTAAAACAAGGAGGCACTGGAAAAAGCTGCTAGTGCATGTAGTGCAGTACACAACATGTTTCAGGCTGTTAAAGGACAATTATACTTACCATTTCCCCGATCCACTCCTGCAAAGTACCCAGGGTGAGGACCTAAAATGCTAAGTCCTCACCTCTGGGTACTTTACAAAAGTCCTGAAGTACTTACTTGTAATCTCCCTCGTCACTCTGGTCAGATCCTCCCCACTGGCACGGTCAGTGACAGTCCGGGAGGCAGCCAATGGGAAGACAAGCCTCCTTGCAGAGCACTCAAAGTGCCAATGGGGAGGGAGATTACAAGTAATTTTTTTGCATTTTTCATAATTCTTGTTCAATAACAGTATATGATCAAATATGTGCACTTGGTTATTTCATCTTTAAGCCTTTTAAGGAAAAACTATGAAAATATTCTAATAAGAAAATGATGAATTCATTTTTATTTGAAATACATTCATACTATAAAGTTTTATTGGAAAATGCTGGCTAACAAATTATTTGCCTTGTTTATAAAGAATTCTGGTTGAATCAATCAAAATGTTCTATGTGAACATTTCTTTGATGGTCAAGGTTTTTCCTCATAAAGCTACTGTTTTGTTCATTCAGCAGGAGACAGAGACATACAATTGCTGATCCATCACCACTTGTCATTGCTACTCAGTCAATGCTGAGCCCTTGTCCACAAGGCTTTCATCCCGATTCTAAGCTGAATGTATGTTGCCATAAAAAGTGCAAGGGATTATGGTATAGATTTTATAATCAGTAAGAATAAAGACAAACATAGGATATATAGCATCAAAATAAATTCAGAGGTTGGGTGTGAATTGGAAAAAGAGATGCAAATGTGTGAAAGATTATATAAAATATGTATTGTGTACATGGAGAGAAAAGTTAAAGAGTGGATGAGAAATAATAAAAATAGGTAGAATAGGGCACAGGTGTATAGTAACTGAGAACAAAGAGCAAGGAATAATATGATAATGGCTGCATGAGTTTAAAGGGACACGATACTGAAAAAATTACTTTCTTTCTATAATTGAATACATGTAAGTAGCACTTACTCTGATTTGTGTGTTTTGCTGCATGCCTTTAATCCAGCACAGCTCAATCCCTCCCTCTTTTAACCACTCCCACTTTCATCCGGCCTGACTTTTTCCCCACAAACCAACTGTCAAGCCTACACACAGCATACAGCATTCCAACTGTCAAAACTCTGTCACCATTCCTGCTACAGTAAAACTACTCAATAACAAAAACAAAAGGGACATCCATAGAGTGGTACAGAAAGACATTATAGAGGGGGTGAGAGAGAGATTTGGAAATTCAACTTTTTGCTCAAGGTGGATTGATATTTCATCTCTTACCTAATAATCAAGCAAGTGGAGGATAAGAGATTAGAGATAAAGCTTTATTTGTCAAAACATGTATCTACCAATTAATAAAAACAAACCTACACTTAAAACTAGAGATGGTCAAACTATTGAAAGTTCGGTCCGTTTTCGAACTTTCGAACTATTGTAAAAGTTCGAAAGTTCGAAAACGGACCCATTAAAGTCTATGGGAGGCAAATAGTTCGAAAAGTTCGAGTCAAATACAACTAAAATATTAATGGTAACTTAATGTAAATGGCTGTGGGACCTGGGAAATGGTCTGGGGAGCATGTTCCAATATCCAGGACTTAAGTAAAATCGATTTTACTCTCACGCATGCTACTTTCGAGCTTTCACGTTCGAACGTTCGAGGTAACATGGACATTTTACTCGCAGATTCGATACTCGCTTATAGGCTGTAATGGAGACTTTACTCGCAGATTTGATGTTCGCGCCTAGATACCATGGACATTTTACTCGCGGATTCGATACTCGAACGTTCGAACATTTGATAAATCATCGAAAGTCCAGGAAATATCGAAAGTCCGTGTCCGAGATAGTTCGAGAAGTCCGGGTCCGTTCGAACTCGAACAGTTTGGTTCGAACTCGGGTTGAGTTCTATGCCATCCCTACTTAAAACCAAAACCGGACTATGTTTTTATCAAAGGACTGATATGTATTTCTCCTGTTATATCTGTGATAGGACTTCTCAGATTAGAAGAGAAATAAGTTACATTTCTTATTTGGTGATTTCCCTATTTCGAGACAACAATATACTGACTAATGTAAATAATAAATATTCCCAAGAGCTGTATCATATATTCCCAAGATACTTCATTTGTTTAATGCTGAGGAGACATGTGCTGATATTTGTTCTTAATATATTGCCTGCGGCCTATTGCTTTTGTATGTTCATGGAACTCTTCGGTGACTTAATATCCTTGTCCTCAGTGGTGCTTTATCCCTTATTATTATATAAACCATTACCATAAACTTTCCCTGAATGGTTCACAGCATATAAGGTAATAAATTGAGTAGCATTCTCAGGAAAATAATCACAATAATTGTAAAGTTAATTCAAAATCTTTTGTGTATGTATATGATATATAGATTGTGTCTGGTATTTGTGCTCTGTTAAGTAGATTGAGGCTTTAGCCATACATATTTATTTATTTATTCTAGTCTGAATGGTTCCCAACTAAGATTTTTTATCTTTTCATCATATTTTTAATAAATTTTAATTTAATAAAACATTATTTTACCTGAAAAAGTTAGATCCCTCCAACAAGGTACACTAATAAAGTGTCTATATATGGAAAAACGAATAATTATATTAGCCACATTACTGCAAGATAACAGGAAGGCCACTGGTGATGTACAGACCACTTTAACCTAAGTTGACAGTGAAAATTGAATGATATTTTCACGACCTTCATCAAATATTTAGAACAAAACTGCTCTATAGCTTCTTAATGAGATAATTACTTTATGGATTATTCATTACAGAATTTTAAAGGCAGAAATTAGACACAATCTTAAATACCAAACTCTTTCAGATAGCAGAGTAATCATTGCTTATTGGTCTTAAAATTAGGTAACCAATGTTGATAAACCTTGTGTTGTAGAGGACCTACACAATTATTTTTAATTATCGGTTATAAACATCTGCTACTTTAATGATGTTGATACCAGTGGATCAAACATACAATGTGTGACACTCTAGCAAAAGAAACAAGATTTTCTATTAAACCTTTGTGGTATAATAGGAATGTTTATGCTAAGATGGGTGGGAAGAAGTATAAATTTAGGGCACTGAAATTAAGCGGAACTCTGGAAGCCTTTAAAAGTAATCGGTTATAAATCATGTAAAAAAGTAATTTACATAAAATTCTAAATATGAAATGGTTTTTGCATATCAATAAACTATCCCAGATTATATTTGAATTATATGTAAAAAAACAAGCAACAACTAGTTCAAACATTTTATAAAGATATGGCAATAAACAAGCATTCTACCTTAATATAGTATAGAGAGATCGCTCAAAACTGCCATATACCTAAAGCTACCTATACTTTAGCACAGAGGACCGACCGCGACCAAACAAAATTTTTCTGTTACTAGGGACTGTTTCTGATTGGCGCCTAATAGATAATGGGTGTATTTTCAGCTTTAGAGAAGGAAACTGTAACTCAAATAAAAATGCAAAAGAGATTAGACCTCCAAAAAACAAGCAAAGGTCTGGGAAAAGATTGTGTTCGTCCCAGGAGTTCAGCTCTTAATTAGAGATGTCTGAAAAAATTCGAAAATCCACGAGCGGACCCATTAAAATGAAAAATATCCTCGAAAATACGAGAAATCCTCGTATTTTTGAAAATAATTTAGAAAATTTAGAAAATTTTCGAAAATACGAGAAATCCGCGGCTCGGAAGTTCGGAAGGCGAAAAATCCGGAAAAATCAGCCGTTCGCGAACGGGATAAATCCGCTGCGGATCCGCGTTCAGATCCGCAAACCGGTCATCCCTACACTTAATTTGTTCTAGCAGAAAATCTTATGTTGGTAAAATCTCTAAACCCATTCAAGGAGGCTTATATGTCATATTAGACAAGAGCACAACCACCTAAGAGTTACATCTAAATATTTGGAAGATGGAATCTTGAAAATACATTAAAATGCCATTAGTTTTCGAGATTCGTTTACTCTCGATTTTCAAAAATCGTCTATTTTTGAGAATCGCCTACTTTCGATTTTTGAAAATAGTCTATTTACGAAAATCGCCTGCTTTCGATTTTCAATTTTTAAAAAATCGTCTACTTTCGAGTTTTGAAAATCGTCTATTTTCGAAAATCGTCTACTTTCGATTTTTTTTAAAAATCATCTAATTTTGATTTCTGAAAATAGTCTATTTTCAAAAATCGTCTACTTTCGATTTTCGATAATTGTCTACTTTTGATTTTCGATGATTGTCTGCTTTCTGGGTTTCCGTGAAATTCGGGAGTTCCGAAAGTTTTGTCGTGACTTCGAAACCCTCAGATTCAATATGAAACTGGGTACTATTTGAACCCACATTACATCTCTAGTTGGAAGTGTTACTGAATAGAAACTTTTCCCATATTCAAAGTGGCAAAACTACAGGTCTAATCCAATTTTATTTAGAGAGTTTTCTATACTGGAAAATGCATTTCCAGTCTCTGCAGCTGAAAGACAAGGGCAGTGGGTAAGTTGTGATAATTTAAGTAGAAATACAGTCTAATAATGTAAAGTTATTTCCCAAGTAATGGGGACATTAATCACTATATTTTTAACTTTACTATGCTAATAAGAAGTTCAGGTTGTTATTAGGCAAGGAGTCACCTAAACCTAATTCATTATTATGCCGTAGATCTTCTTTAATGGGATGTACATAATTTATGGCTTTACATTTTACTAGCTCTTTTTTTGTGTTCCTGGATGTCTTGGTTATGCCGTATGAGCTGCTGTAATTAAAAATAATTAATGAACCAGCATTATTGGAAATTAAATGTCATATGGTGCCCTGAGAAGAAGCCTAACCCAATATCTTTTTCATTCATAAAACTGACTGTCTATGAGACTGTATGGCTTCTTATAAGAATGCAAGATTAACCATCTCCAAAAAGAAAATATATGTCTATTTAATTTCCCGTGTTATCAGCATTCTAGTGACAACAAAAAAAAGCATTTTAATACACTAAACACTAAATAAGATCCCTGGATCATATTTAACAGTGTAGATTCCACAGTGCTGGTTCTACTTTTGTAGACAAGTATAGGAAGAGTACACAGATTATATGTAAAGAGAGCGTGCTACATTCAAAAACATTCAAAATCTAGAATAAATTATAACCCCTAATCAGGTCTCTACTCAATATACACTAAAATATGTTTAGGCCTCCCGGAATTAAAAACAGCACATCAACCCTATAGAAGTCCCAAGGTACACGTCCGAAATCGGACAATAATGTCTGCACAAAGCTATTGAATTATGTCTCTCCAAAAATAGACTCATCATCACTCTGATGAAGCCCCATTGTGGAAGTTGTTGGGGAATAAACATGTGTAGATGATGCAGAGTCTCGTAATACTGAATGAGATGTTCCAAGACCATCCACCTTAATGATGATTAGCTTCGGACATGGCACAAGGAGACAAGGAGACACAGACAAGGAAAGCTGTGGCAGCTAAGAGAGGGTCTGGGGTTACACCCGGTGAAGACCGTGGACGTTGGCCGTAAGTAAGTATCAGCTGACTAAGCTCCCCAGTTAAGTCCCGGGCTACATCTTATTTTTGCTTCCCTGTTTATGCCACATTTCAATGTTTTGACTGTCCGAATCTATTTTTGGAGAGACATATTTCAATAGCTCTGTGGGTTACAATAAAACTTTTGAAAGCAAATTAACCTTTTGGAACCCTGTATCCGGAATATTTAGTACTGGAATAACAACAAAATAACACATTCAATAGTAAATGGTCACATAATATTGCACAAATATTGATTTTGCAGCTAATGGAATTCAGTGCATAATTGTTCCCTTATTGCAGGGATAGCGAACCAGAAGACCTCCAGATGTTTGAAAACTACAATTACAATCATTCCCCTACAAGCATCCAGGGAATGCTGGGAGTTGCAGCTTTTAGACATATCTCTGCCTTATGGCATTATTCCAGTAACAATACAATAATGTGAAAAATGTCCACTGCATAATATCCAAATCTAATTTGTGTATATGCAATGATTACCCTGCTCTGTATTCCTGTAGGTTCTACATAAGGAGTTAGAAAAAGCTGATTTGTTTGTCAAGTGGGAAGTTGGCAGAATCTCTAAACCAGCTCAAAGGATGAATATTCCTCCCTCTCTGTTGATCTGTTGAACTGAGAAAGCCACTATGATGAGAGGTGAAATGTCATTAATTGCTAAACAAGTCTAATTGAATTGACTTAATATTACCCGATAGCAGATTTTAAAGGATTTTGGGTGTTTTTTACTGTAGCTATTGCAGTTAAAATGCAATTGAGAAATGATGAACTAATCCTAAAGCTCATGCAGACATTAACAAATTCCTATGGCTTCTTACTTGTAGAACCGGTGATGTATAATATCTTCATATTTTTTTACATATACATCCCCCCTTCTAACATTCAGAGAACTTATTGTATACACAGTACAACCAATATTGTGCATTGGTTATAGGTTTGTGACATATTTTCCATTGTAGGTTACATCCCTGGAGACCAATTAAAAGGTTATTAAATGTTTGCTGCTCATTGATCATCCAGTTCTCCTCTGGTTAATTTTTGCTCAGTTTGTGTGTTACATGGCACCCTGGGGTTACTTAAGGAATTAAAGGATGCTCCCCTGAGAATGAAGTACAACAAAGTACACTTGTGTATGGAATGAATATTTATCCTGAACGTATTAACCAGGAACATTACTTATTAAACTAGATAGACTAGATAGACTAGATGCTAGATATGCATTTATACAGTAAATATGTGTCCCTCTGTGAAAGAGTCTAAACATATAAATGAATATATACCAAAACTATGCATTTTTAGAAGTACAATATGCTATTATGTTATTCCTAATTTCAATTATACACCAAACTTATGTATTGGTATATTGATTTGCATGCATGTTATCACCAGCTTTAAACAAAGGATCATGATCTCTAAGAATTGGGAAAGGTTGATCCTGGAATTTTAATGCTTTACATTTTCAGTTTTATTGTACATTTGTACAAGGGTCCCAGGGGGTTGAGGTCTGGGTAATGGTAACAAGGTAGTTTTCCTTAACGTCTTTAAAATAGCAATATTTGGTGTAATTCTGAATGTTAACAATGTCCTGTTTGCAAAGGGATTGGCAGTACTTCAGATCCTGTTTAGAGTTGGACCCAAATCTGAACCTAAACTTGGCACATTTCTTGGATCCACCAGAACTAATTTCTAATACAATACATTTTTACTTGCCATTTTTCCTTTCTAGGTGGTTTGTAACCAGGGGTTTCCCTAGGGTTTTTAGCACCTAAAACAACTTTTAAATGCCGCCTCTAGGCAGATGTGCGGTGGTGCGTGTGCATGGGTGTAGCTTCATGTGGGTGTGGCTTCTTTGCTGGGTGTAGCAGAACATTTGATAATTTTGCATTTAAAATCAATTATTTATACAGTTGTCCTTGTTATAACACATAAAATCATATGTTGGTGCAACTGGTACATTACATTAGAAATCCCTACCATACTCTCTAGAATAAAAGATGTTGGCCAAAAGATTGGTATGCCTGCCGCCACATCAAGGTAGACTCTTTAGCTGGGCCCTAATTAACATAACTAGTTTAACCTGGCCTAGCCTAACAACTATCTAAAGCTAACCTAACCATAAGAAACGCCATGAAACAAAACTAAAGTAGAAACAGAAATTGATCACACTTAATTCTAAACAGGTTTTAAACAGTAAAATCTAATCTTAATTCTTAATATATTACATAACTTTTTTAATGCAACTTTGACAGACAGACACACACAGACAGACACACACACCCTCTCTCACAAGTCAGTCAGGGATTTGAAGAGCTGCAGCTGCCCAAGCTCCGGTAAAGCCCCACACACTGAATGTGTAAGTTTTACGGCACTTACACGAGAAAATGCAGCACATTGAGTACATTAATATAGGTTTGCAATGGGGCAATGTGTTTTTTGTCACCTAAACACAAGCCGAATAAGAAGAAATAGCATCCAAAAAGATTAAATCATCCAAAGTATAAAATTATAAATCTGCCAGAGCTATTCGAAAAAGAAATCATCAAAGAAATATGTTCCGATAAGTCTATGCTGACTGCTAATAACTGAATGACTGCCTATGTGTGAACTATTCATCATTCTCCAGACAAAAAGCTGAAATTAAGGATGATGGTGGTGGGTGTAGAAATAGAGGTAGAACCACTGTTACAGTGATGGACTAGATAATTCTCTTTAAAAGAGGGGGATATAATGGGGAATCGCAGCATGTTTAAACTCTTGTAGATATATATACCCAGTAGATAGTTCAGAATTAACTTATTGGGGTTTGATTATTATGATTTATTTCATGTCTGTCTGCATTTATTTCATGTCTGTCTGCATTTATTTCATGTCTGTCTGCATTTTTAATTTATTCATTGATTTTACAGGTGGAAGAATCGGATATAAATTATAACCAAACAAGGCCCCAGGAAGGACTGTGATTTAGGGGCTCCTTCCTTGTTATGTATATTGGATGGACTATTAAAGGGCATGTCCACATAAAAAAACAAACATTTAATATACTGATCCTTAGGGTCACCTACCCCTAACCGCTATAATAATACTTTCTGATATTTACTTACAGCTCCTTCGCTCCTATGACACGATCTTCTTCCCTCTCTGCTAACCAGACACAGCAGAGAGGGGCCGGACTCCCAGTCAGCCAATCATAGACACGGCTGCCGGCTGTGAAGATAAGCGCGGGAGCGGGGAGGCTGTATGTAAATATTGGAAAAAATTTTTTTAGTATCTTTATGGCGGTTGGGTGACCCTAAGAATCTCTGTACTAACAGCGTTTAATGCTAGGAGAAAGGGAAGGCAGATTGGATCTGGAGGGAGGGAGGGGGAAAGAGCTCCCCTGCGTATGTCAGTATCCCTCCCGAAGGCATCACAGAAGGCAGAGACGTTTTCACAGGAAGACAGCCACTACTCTTCAGTTTCCTGGACTTTGTACTGCAGGAGGACCAGGAGAAGGAGCAGGATTGTAAGGTAAAGTTTTTTTTAAAACTATACAGAGGGACCAGCATTTGGGCAAATTTTAGATTCGGGGGTGGATATGCCCTTTAAACTGTTTCTCCTTCTGAAGCTGGGCCCACTGAAGCCTAAGTTACCTTGTTGTGGATAATTCTTCACTGATATTAATATCTTTATAAAACTTTTATTCAGTGTATAACATGCAACGTTTTGGTTTGTGTTCTTGTATACTTCTGTCTTATACAAACACATACTGCTATTAGTGAATACAAGTAGTCTTCATAGGGTTCTTTTGACGATATTGTGAATTATCTGCTACCTATTGTAAGCATCACATTAAAATTTAGTTACTCTATGTACTCATTCGAGCTGTGACATGACATTATAGTATGGTTAATGCCATATCATCTGTTTATTTTAAAGCTTTCTGGTTGGATAATCAGCATCTAAAGACATCGACATCATTATAGGCTTTTGACACTTGTCTTGGTTGAAAGCAACATTCCCCAGCACCGAGAACACATTACGTTGCCATTACTGTAGTGTTTGTTGAAAATTGACCAGGCCGGGAAAGCACCATAGGTCAGGATTCCAATATGCCTAGCCCAACTTTTTCCTGTTTAATTTTTGCTTTTTTTGGACCGTATTGCTTCACAGGAAATCGCCTTTGTTTGCTGACGATTCAGAAAAGCCCTTTTAGTGCAATGTTGCAAAGAAAAAGGAAAAATAAACAGTAGAAAATTGGTTTCATTGCAAATGATATTAATAAAGAAAGAGCAATACAATCATAAGCATAAAAGGAGAGATTGTTCCAAAGACAAATGAAGCATCACTTTAATACTTTTAGCAATTGCTCCTGTCACATCAGCAGGTGATCTTAGTTTATGTTGTGTGAAATATAGATCTTAAAAATTGGTATTCCTTAAAGTCGGAGAGGAAATACTTTCAACTTTATCTTTATAAGCCTCCTGATTTGCTCTGTTAAACTACACTGTGTTCTGATCACAGAATGCTGACTCAAACATCTCTCTCCTGCATAATTTAGCATACGTAGAACCAATCTTAAATAGTGCGAATGAACAACGACATGTTTAATTATTAAATGTATTTATTCCGGCAGCATTTCGCTCTTTGCCAGAGCATTGCTACAAGTTACATAGATTTTATGGCCATACGCCCAAACAGATTTAAGGTTAATTTTCTCTGGCATAACATCTTTTTTTCAGTATATAATAGATGTTGATAGATAATAATCTGAGTTTTAGAGTTTTCATTTAAAAAGGAAAATTAAATATTGAATCTATTAATGTGAGGCAGTTCATAAAAACACACAAACAAATAAGAAGAAATCTTTACATGACTAGATCACCCTCTCAGAAAAAGAAAATCCATCACCTCCTACAATTAAAAGTACCCAGGGTGAGGACCTACACAGCTAGGTCCTCACAACTGGGTTTATCTTAGTTCACCAGTAATACTTAACTAAAGTTGCCCTTGCTGGTATGGTCACCTCTATTTCAGACAAGAATGTATATCATTGATGTAGATAGCTCTATAAATAAACTTTCCTGGCAAATGGGGGGAATGAACACAAGGTTTGCAGATTAAAGACAAATATTACCACAGATGTTCAATCCTAAATGTATATTTATTAATGCAAGAATACTCTCTGGAAAATGTGAAAATTATTACTAACTGCACTTAAAGGGAATTTCCACCCCCTCTACTACAATCTGTAATTTTGTTTTGAAAACATTCAGGTCATTTCTGGGGGCTGTATGCAAAAAGTTTTAAGTCACACACCTTTTCTCCAACCAATGAAGCCACATCCATTAGTTACTTCAAGATGGATGGACAGAAAGAAACACTGACAGGCAGAGAGAGAGAGACATAGACCCAGAGATACAGATAGTAGATATAAAATGACAGAAAGACATGCAGAGGTATGCAGAGACTGATAAATAGACAGACAGATATAGTTACAAAGAAAGCAAGACAGATAGAGTCAAAGACAAACACACATATTGATAAATAAATAGTAAAACAGATATGTATAAGATGGGAATGTCTTGAGGCTGAGACAGTAAACTAGGAAAGTCAGTGGTACAGCAAACTGGGAATGTCAGAGGTACATTACTGTCTCATCCTCAAGACATTCCCAGTTTACGAGTAGAGATGGCCAGGAAGTTCAGTTTGTTTCCGAAGTATAGAATTTTAGTAAAATAAGCCAAGAGGAAAAAATAGTTAAAACATTTCTAGTTAATTGCAAATAAAATAGCAATGGCATAAATGGCTGTGACACCTAGGAAATGGTTTGGGGAACCTACCACACTACCTTTCCCCACCATCAGGCAATTGTCAGGTTTCCACATGCTACATTTTAGTGTTATTGGTGAAATGGAACATTTGAGGGTTATCGTCGAAATGTTGCATTCGAGGGTTTTAGACGAAAAAGTAACATTTAAGGGATATCGCCGAAATGCAGCATTCGAGGATTATCTCTGAAACGGTACATTCGAAGGTTATGGACAAAATCGAGTGTTAGTGAATGGTACACAAATTCAATAATTTCAATATTATCGAAAATACATCTGCGAGTTCAGAAAACCAGAACTAGTTTGTGGTTCGTGAAGTTCTAAAAGTTCCAGTTCGTCCAAACTATGAAAGTTCGGGTGAAACTCAGGTTCGAGTTCGGTTCTAGTCCATCTTTAACTACTGTACCAGTTTGCTGTACCAGTCTCATAACATTTCTAGTTTGCTGTACCACTAACCAGTTTACTGTCTCAACCTTCAGACAAAATTAAGTGCATTTGCTGTTTCTATTGGGGCAATGTTGTCTGGAGACTTTAGTTCCCCTTTAAATCTGTTGACTCTTAAGCCATATCCATTCTTTTTCTTTATTTATTTGGCTTGAAGAGCCAAATTACTGTTCTTTCTATTTCTTCTTCTTTTTCTTCTTCCGTTTTATTCTTCCCGCTTTTTTGGACTGTATCTCCTCCCACAGTTTTTGACCTAGAGACATGAAATTCGGTACAGGCAGAGCATATAGGAGAAGTGGGCTATTACCTAGCTAAGGAATCCGCTGGAGCATTTTTTCCCATAGACTACAATCCTCAAATGAGGATATTTTGAGGTTTAATGAAAACAGTTTGTTTCATAGTCATAAACACAAATGCTGATACCCCCAACAAACCACACAGACACAGGTACACCCACCTACTGACTTACCTTTCCATTCCCATGGAAGCTATACTTAAAGGGTAACTTTAGTAAAAAAAACTAATTTTGATCAATCATCAATAAAAGTTAGTTATCTGGTACATGCAAATACACATACCCCCAACCTCACACACACCTACTGACCTACCCTTCTATTACTGTGACAGCCATACTTAAACTGTAACTGTAATCAAAAAGCAAATTTTGACACAGGTACACATACCTACTGACCTACTTCTTCATTACTGTTGCAGCCATACTTAAAGGGTAACTAGTCAAAAAAAATGTGGCCAATCATCAAAAAAGTTATTTAAAAAAAAAACCCAACCTGACACAGGTACATACACCTACTGACCTACACCTCCATTGCTGTGGCAGCCATACTTAAAGGGTAACTAAATTTAAAAAAATTGATCAATAATCAAAAAAGTTTGATTTTTTTAACTTCCAACCTGACCCAGGTACACACACCAACTGAGCTACCCATTCATTCATGTGGCAACCATATTTAAAGGGTAAGTATAGTAAAAAAAAAAAAAACTTTGACCAATCATCAAAAAGGTTAGTCTTTTATCCCCCAACCTGACAGGAGTACACACACCTACTGACACACCCTACTGACCTTAAAAATCGGCAGCACAAACACACACATTCCCTTCCAAAATGCAACCTTTCAAGCCATATTCAAAGTTTATACATAAACTTTTCCTTTCTAGTGTGGCTTGAAGAGCCAAATTACTGTTCTTTCTATTTCTTCTTCTTCTTCCCTTTTATTCTTCCGCTTTTTTGGACCGTATCTCCTCCCACAGTTTTTGAGCTAGAGACATGAAATTCGGTACAGACATGCGGGGCATATTAGAGAAGTGTGCTATTACCTAGCTAAGGAATCCACAGAAGTGTTACGGCGTTAACAATGAATTTTAGGACATTTCTCCCCATAGACTAAAATGGTAACAACTCTCAAATGTGGATATTTTGAGGTTTAAGAATCATGAGATCAAAACAGCTTGTTTCACGGTCAAATGCTGATACCCCCAAACCCCCACACAGATACCCTCACCTATTGACCTACCCTTCTATTTCCATGGAAGTCATACTTAAAGGGTAACTATAGTCCAAAAATTTGACCAATCATCAAAAAAGTTAGTCTTTTATCCCCCAACCTGACACGAGTACACACACCAACTGACCTACTCATTCATTCACGTGACAGTCATATGTAAAGGGTAAGTAAAAACAACAATGTCCTCATCGTTGCCATTATTGAGTTTTAAAATTTGCAGCACAAACACACACATTCCCTTCCAAAATGTGGCCTTTCAAGCCAAATTCAAAGTTTATACTTAAACTTTCCCATTTTAGTTTAATTTTCAAATTCATAGGTCAAAAATTGGGATGTTTGTTTCAAGGAAAAACATTCCCCTTCATCAAGCTGGACAACTTACCAAACTTTATTTGCAACATACAGTATTTTACTTTTTTAAATCATCACCTATGAAATGACATCACGGATCTAAGTTATAAATGTTCCTATCTTTCAAATTACATGGATATATCATATTATTACTTTAAAAATCTTCAAATTCACCTCTTTTGGCACAAGAAAATGGACATAAATTACATACCATAAAACAACAATATGGCGGCTCACGTCTCCTCCCAAATGCTTCCCCTTTTCCTACCTCGCTTGTCGACTAATGCTTGATAGGGTGTGCTTGCGGACCGGAGAGTCCCATCCCCGTTTAATCAATAGTAGAAAGACAGAAGAGAAGTCCACCGCACCTTCCTCCGATCGTACTCTGTTTTAGCAATTTGAGTCAAGACGGCATCTTTGTTTAAAAGCAAATCATCCTTTATTTCAATCCTTTAAAATCCAGCTAGGCTGCCGGGAGACAAGTGGTATGGGTGGTCTGACTCGTTTGCGGTCCGAAACCCTTACTCATAGACTATGAGTAAGGGTTTCGGCCCGAAACGCGTCAGACTACCCATACCACTTGTCTCCCGGCAGCTAGCTGGATTTTAAAGGATTGAAATAAAGGATGATTTGCTTTTAAACAAAGATGCCGTCTTGACTCAAATTGCTAAAACAGAGTACGATCGGAGGAAGGTGCGGTGGACTTCTCTTCTGTCTTTTTACTATAAATTACATACCATACCCTCATAAAAACAAATATCAGTTGTTATCCCTTTTGAGGTCATGGGGGTACAACTTATTTAACCTGTTGATATAATATATAGGCAGATACATTACAGATCAAATTTCATAAACAAGAAAAGTCAATTATGATTTTGGTTTAGAAGTGCCATCCAGAATGTAAAAAAAATAAAGAAAATGTAAACTGGCCAAATCATTTTTTAACTAATCACACAGTAATTAGGATTAATTACCACCAATCTTAAATCTGCTGTTTTTAGCTCTGGGCATTTTACTTTTTAAAGAGGGCACAGCTAGTCACTAATAGGAATATTGGTAATAGGAAAAGATGCTGGAACGGATGGAATACCAAGAAGGGTATTGCGATATGTACTGCTGAACTGGCCTTCATCTTTTGTGCTATCTCTAATAGATCATTGTCATCTGGAGTGGTCCCAGTTATATTCAAAACCACGCCTATCACCCTATTGCCAAAGAGTAAGAGGGCCATGGAGATAAATGATTTTAGACCTATAGTCATTACCTCACTGGTATCAAAGTGTTTTGAACATATAACTTACTGAAATTATTCCTAGTAACCTAGATCAGTATCTATTTGCCTATAGATCAAATAGGTGAACATCTGATGCAATAAATTTAATGATGTTTTCTATTTTAGCTCACCTTGATAGAAATGATTCCTATGCCAGAATTTTGGTCTTAGATTTTAGTTCAACTTTTAATAGAGTTTTACCTGATACACTGATTAGATTATTAGGAGTTAGGAGTAACTACAAGATTATGCAACTGGATTTTAGATTTTCTGGTGGGCAGGCCATAATTTGTTTAACTTAATAATGAAGTGTAAGATGCAAGAATTTTAAATGTAGGAGTCCCTCAAGGCTGTGTGCTTAGTCATTTTTATATGCAATTTATGCAAGTGATGGTAAACTTAGTGGGGAATCTATTCAACTTAAATATGCAGATGATACAACATTAGTGGGTTTAATTTCTAAGTATATTGAGAGGGACTATCAAGCTGATGTAGTAAGGTTGGTAAAGTGGTACAATGATGATAATCTGGTTATAAATAGTGCAAAACAAAAGAGATGATAGTGGATTCTATAAAAAAAAAAAAACAGGAGGAAGATGAGTTAAGCCTGGTACACGTTAAGCTGGGTACACACCATACAATAATTCTGCTTAACCGACCGACATTTCAGTGTTTCGGTTGGTCGGGCCGAATTGTATGGTGGCTCCGAACGATTGCCAACCATTCCTTCATCTGAATTGGATAAAAGCACAATGGGATGGGTCAGAAAACCATGACTGATCGTGCGACTGACAGTCCTTCCTCTTGGCTGACCAGTCGAAAGTCTCGAATGTACTATGCTTTTCATCCTCCTGACCAACCCTTCAAGACTTTTGACCGGTCGACCAGGAGGAAGAATTGTTGTTCGCGGCAAAAGCAGCCGTGTCCAACAGTTACCACGACCGATCATGCGGTCCTCTATGGTCATGGTTTTCTGACCCGTCCAATCGTGCTTTCTGATTCGTCTGAAATGGTGACTGTATATCACTGATTTCTAAAACAACATAACCTATGCCAACTCTCCTTTTCACCAGTGTTCTCTCTAACCTTTGCACTCACACACTATTCTGCAGGCCTGTGCAAAAAGGTTAAAATAATGCGCACACAAAAATCCCCTGAAATATAAGCACTGTGGTATGTAGTGCACAAAATTTAATTTTGTGTATACACAGATAATATACAACTGTGCACACAGCCGATTGCTTCTAAGAACCCCAACCATAGAACTTTGCCCTTTCCTTGCTTGAAATGTTTTCTATCAAATATAAAAGTTGAAGGGCATGTCCACGCCTTCAACAAAAATCTAATATCTAATAAGGAGCACACCCCAAAACAAAACCAGTTGCATCAAACTCTCATGCTTAAATAATGCTACCAGGCTGAGGAATTACACTTACCAGCTCCACAAATGATGCCCGACTAAATGCATGCACACGTGCCATTGTCGAAATGGCCGTTCATCGCGCACGTGCCTCGCGCTCGGGGGTTGTTCATCGCCAAAAGTATCAGACGTGTGTACGAACCTTAAGTTAAGTCAAGTGGTCTTGTTGGGGAGAATAAAAGGGGTTCTAAAAAAATTAAGTGGAACTGGCTATACTTGAAAATTTTACATTTGCTTTTTATATGTGCGTCAAACATTACCGAAAAAGATTTAGTGACTATAAAGCTGGTTAACACAGAGGCGTGAGCTGTCCCTAGAAAATGATGATATTTTGTTACATATTTTGGTCTATAAAGGTTTGGTACTGGAGAGATGTGCTACTCCAAACAGCAGTAAAAATTCAGCCTCACACATTAAATGAAAACTGCAGATAGTTTAATGGCAATAAACATTTGCCAGCATATTTATATCACTAAAATCCCCAAGTCCCCAGATACTTTAAAATTCCTTAAAAAAACTAATATTTTGTTCTCCATTTTTGTAACAGATTTAATTACCTTCTGGAGGCTGATTTTAATAATTACATGTTTTATAGATTTTATTTACTTCCTTGCAGCTCTGGCATGATCCCCCACAGCGAAAGGATTGCATCTATAAAATTGTCTGTTTATATTGTACAATGTGTATTTTGCTTAAATTGGAGTAAGGTACATTTTTATTATCACCTGACTAAGGCACTTTCAAATCTCACGAACTCCATGAACTGTGCAAGTCGTATTTGTTTATTTGTTTTTAAGGCATGTTACATCAGTCTTTGTGTTTTTCCATTGAACGCATGGTTTTATTCTTAAACAGAAATAACCGCATATAACATATGGAGCAAAACTTTAAGGGATTTAGGGGCATATTTTCTTTTGCCAATTTATCGCCTTAATACTTCGCTGCAAACTATTAACCTGTTTATTAATTATTTATAAACAAACGGGTGAAAAATGTATCCTCTCTCAACAAGTATTAATGCTCTAAAATTGGCGAAATTATTAGCGGGGACACGATTGTGAAAATGGACACAAGGACATAAGCATGGACAAACCATAATTAGAAAAAAAGATTAAAAAATATTCAGAATTGAGTTGTAAATAGAAAACTAAAGATCTGCTTATTTCTCCTACCTAATGAAAGTGCCCCTGAATTTCCTATTTTCCGATGATGTCATGACACTTTTGCACAGTGGTGTGATAACATCATGAAACTGAAGAGTTAGCTTAAAGCACAATTATACTTACCTGCTCCCTGCTCTTCTTCTTATATCCACGCTTTCTAACAAAGGTGAGGACCTAGGTCCTCACCCCTGGGCTGTTTGCACTTACACAGATATATTTACGCAGCACTGCTTTGCTAAGCTCAGCCCCCACCTCTCCATCGGCAATGAGGCCAATAGGAAGATACGCTCTGCAAGGATCTTCCTATTGGATCCATCACGGAAGCAGACTGGGGAGGGGAGAAGCGATGTGTAAGTATATCAGTGTAAGTGTAAACAGCTGACTAGATACAGGAGAAAATGAGATACAATTGTGGCGGCCCTATGTAGATATTGTTTAAAAAATCGTAGTTTATTTCTTCATTTAAAAGCCATACACAAGGTATACATACATAGAAGCAATCTCCTGCCGGAAATGACCCGCCTTACGTGTTTAGTGGGCGTACCCACTTCGTAAGTGCAAACAGCCCTGGGGTTAGGACCTAGCGGCTTATGTCCTCACCCTTGTTAGAAAGTGTGGATATACTGTAAGAAGAGAAGCAGGGAGGAGGTAAGTATAAGTGTCCTTTAAGGCGTGCCCCTGTGCATTACATAGGCTTCTTTACCTTGTGCTGGGTGATGGAACACCTGACAACCTTTCTTTATCCAGGGAATACTTGTGGCTGCCTCTCCGTTTACAGATTTAGTTAGTGGCTTAACTTCATGTTTTTTTTTTTTATTTACAAGTCTGCTTCTGGGCAGTAAGTGCATTTGATCACATTTTTAAGTCTGTGCTTCTGGGTATGGGGGCATTTATTATTTGAACCAGTCTGTGCTTCTGGGCATGGGGGCATTTATTATTTGAACCAGTCTGTGCTTATGGACATGGGGGCATTTATTATATGTACCAGTCTGTGCTTCTGGGCATTGGAGCATATATTATATGTACCAGTCTGTGCTTCTGGGCAATAGGGACATATATAATATGTGCCAGTCTGTGCTTCTGGGCAATAGGGGCATTAACAATATATGCCAGTCTATGCTTCTGGACAATAGGGGCATTTACAAAATGTACCAGTCTGTAGATCTGGGCATGAGGGGATTTGTAATACATACCAGTCTGAGGTTCTGGGCAATAGGAGCATTTATAATATGTACCAGTTTGTGCTTCTGGGCATGGGGTAATGTATAATATGTACCAGTCTGTGCTTCTGGGCATGAGGGCATTGATAATATGTACCAGTCAGTGCTTCTGGCAATAGGGGCATTTATAATATGTATCAGTCTGTGCTTCTGGGAAACAGGGGCATCTTATAATATGTACCAGTCTGTGCTTCAGGGCAATAGGGTGTTTTTTAATATGTACCAGTCTGTGCTTCTGTGCAATCGGGCATTATTTTTAATATTTACCAGTATGTGCTTCTGGGTAATAGAGCATTTTATAATATGCACCAGTCTGTGCTTCTGGGCATTAGGGGCATTTTATCATATTTTTCAATCTGCATTTCTAGTCAATAGGGCATTTTATTATATTTACCAGTCTGTACTTCTGGCAATAGGGTGTTTTATAATATGTACCAGTTTGTTCTTCTAGGCAATACGGCATTATTATAATATTTACCAGTCTGTATTTCTGGGCAATAGGGGAATTTTATAATATTTAGCAGTCAGAGTGTTCTTCTTGGAAATAGGGTGTTTTATCAAATTTACCAGTTAGTGCTTCTGTGCATGTGGGCATTTTATCATGTTTACAAGCCAGTGTCTGCTTCAGAAGTTTGCCCATCTCTAGTTGAGACCTATTCCCCCTCTGTGGGGTAATGGTATGTGATCTTTTTTAATGATGCCAACTTGTGTCCCATCTCTAAAACTAGAAAGGGAAAGTATAAACTTTGAATTTGGCTTGAAAGACTGCATTTTGGAAGGGAATGTGTGTGTTTGTGCTGCAGATTTTAAAACTCAATAATGCCAATGATGAGGACATTGTTGTTTTTTACTGACCCTTTAAATATGGCTGTCACATGAATTAAAGGCAGGTCAGCTGGTGTGTGTACTCGTGTCAGGTTGGGGGATAAAAGAATAATTGTTTTGATGATTGTCCAAAATGTTTTCTTTTTTACTATACTTACCCTTTAAATATGATTGTCACATGAATGAACGGGTACCTCAGTTCAAACTTTGAGTATTGATCAAAATTTATTTTTAACTATAGTTACCCTTTAAATATGTCTGCCACAGTAATGGAAGGGTAGGTCAGTAGTATGTACCTGGGTAAGGTTGGGGGTTAAAAAAAAACTTTCTTGATGATTAGTCAAAATTGTTTTTTTGACTATAGTTACCCTTTAAATATGTCTGCCATTAAAATGGAAGGGTAGGTGAGTAGGCATGTGAAGTTAAAAAACACACTTTTTTGATGATTGGTCAAAATTAGTTTTTTTGATCTCAGTTACCCTTTAAGAATGGCTGCAACAGTAATGGAGGGGTAGGTCAGTAGGTGTATGCACCTATGCCCCGTGGGGGTTAAAAACCAAACTTTTTTGATTATTGATCAAAAAAAAAATTTTGACTTTAGTTACCCATTAAGTATGGCTGCCATAGTAATGGATAAGTAGATCAGTAGGTGTGTGTACCTGTGTCAGGTTTTGGGTTAAAAAAACCCAATTTTTTTTGATGATTGGTCAAAATGTTTTTTGAATTTAGTTACCCTTTAGGTAGGGCTGCAACAGTAATGGAGGGGTAGGTCAGTAGGTGTATGTACCTGTGCCACGTGGGGGTCAAAAAAACAAACTTTTTTGATGATTGAACAAAATTTTTTTTTTTTTACTTTAGTTACCCTTTAAGTATGGCTGCCACAGTAATGGATAAGTAGGTCAGTAGGTGTGTTTACCTGCATCACGTTGGGGGTTAAAAAAACAAACTTATTTGATTATTATTATCAATTTTTTTTTTTACTTTAGTATGGCTGCCACAGTAATGGATACTTAAATCAGTAGGTGTGTGTACCTGGGTCTGGTTGAGGGGGTATGTCTTTTTTTGTGTTTACAACCATAAAACTATCTTTTATTGAGGATAATTTTTTTTTTTTTTTTTTACTTTAGTTACCCTTTAAGCATGGCTGCCACAGTAATGAATAAGTAGATCAGTAGATCAGTAGGTGTGTGTACCTGGGTATGGTTGAGGGTATATGTCTTTTTTGTGTTTACAACCATAAAACTAACTTTTATTGAGGATATACAAACTTTTTTGATGATTGAACAAAGTTAGTTTTTTTGATTTTATTTACCCTTTAAGTATGGCTGCCACAGGAATGGAAGGGTAGGTCAGTAGGTGTGTGTCTTTGCATGTATGACTATATAACTAACTTTCATTGATAATTGATCAAAATTTTTGTTACCCTTTAAGTATGGCTTCCATTGGAATGAAAAGGTGGGTCAGTAAATGGGTGTACATGTGTCTGTGTGGGGGGTTGGGGGTATAACCATTTGCTTTATGACCATGAAACAAACTGTTTTGAAAGATCCATATTTGAGGATTGTTACCATTATAGTCTATGGGAAAAAATGCCCCGAAATTCGGCGATAACGCCGAAACGCTTCCGCAGATTCCTTAGCTAGAAGATAGCACACCATATGTCCCACACGTCTGTACTGAATTTCATGTCTCTAGCTCACAAACTGTGGGAGGAGATACAGTCCATAAAAGCAGAAGAATAAAACGAAAGAAGAAGAAGAAATAGAAAGAACAGGAATTTGGCTTTTTCAAGCCAAATTAATTACTGAGATGGGAATTACTGGTGCCTGTAATCCCTCCTTTCTGCCTGCTCAGTGCAGGCAGAACTACTATTACTGCTGACATAGTAGAAAAGGCAGCTAGAAAGCTTAGGGAGAAATGGGCCAAAAGGTGCAAAAAGCCCTTCACGGAGAATAAAAATGGTGAAACACCTTCTTATAACAACAGAAGGCATCTTGCAGTCTCATGCTATATGAATAGAATTGCCCACAATGCTCCCATTTTCCCCAGAGTAAGGGGCGGAGATATGCAAAATACTCATTTATGTCCCTAAGCATATGCATGTGTCCAGAACTGCTGGCTATTAAAACGCATTATAGCTTAAAGGGAAACTGTGGTCTCCAAACAAGTTGAGATTAAATTAAAGCTAGTTTCCTACCTTTAAAACGAGCCATCAAGCAACTCTCTACGTGCTCCACAGCCCAAGATATAAAGAAATGACTGACCAGAAAGTTAATGGGTGGGAGGCTGACATGTGACATTCCTAAGGCTTCTCTCAGTGCCGCCGGTGAGCACAGCCTCAGACTCCTTCAGTGTGTGAGGGAGACAGGTAATCCCTCCTCCTCTCTGCTGTGGGGAATCTACAGCCCTTCTCTCCAACTATGTGAAAACAGCCATTTCAGGCATATAACCTGCAGAGACGACGTGTTTCGATCTAGTTAGACCTCATCAGTGCAAGATACAGATTCATGGGTCTATGGCGTAGGAATTGGGTGTACAGTAGAAAAGGCAGCTAGAAAGCTTAGGGAAAGAGAGGCCAATAGGTGCAAAAAGCCCTTCACTGAGCATAAAAATGGAGAAACACCGTCTTATAACAGAAGGCTTCTTGCAGTCTCATGCTATATGAATAGCATTGCCCACAAAACCTAAGAAACGTAGAAAAGTAATTTCTTACTCCCATGTTCCTCAGAGTAATGGGCGCTTTATTGCTGCCTTTTCTACTGTACGCCAAGTCCTACACCATAAAGCCATGAATCTGTATCTTGCACTTTCGAGATCTAACAAGATCGAAAAACATTGTGTCTGCAGGTCAGATGATTGGCTCTATATATTAAGCTATATTGCATGTTATTAGCCAGCGGTTCTGGACACATGCATAAGCTTAGGGACAAATAATACCCGATAGAGAATAGAATAAAAATAATAAATAAAGATAAGGCAAAGTACAAAATAAAAGACAGAGAGAGGAAAAAAAATGAAATAGAGAAGGAAAAAAGGACTAGGTTTAAACAAGGGGCTCAAAGTCCTCAAGGCACTGAAATCTACATATAAGGCACCAAAGAAAGATCATGAGGACAAATTGCCTCCACAAATAAAGTAAGAAACCCCCATAGTGGACACTGATAAAAAATACATATTAGGAATAGTACAAAACAACATCTTTATTAAACATCAATCTAAAAAGGAGAAAAAAAACGACATATATAAATAAAATAAAATCACTGCGCAGTGAACTCCTTAAAAAATAACATATAGCCTGGCCAGTTCTAACTGTAGCTATATAGGTATGAGCCACATAGGTAAAGTAAGGTGGGAATCCAATAGTCAAGTGTTTCTCACATGTAAGCACGGCAAGTCATAACAGTCAGATATGATTAGTGCATAAAAGTTAGTAAGCTTTGCCTTTAAGGATCAGTTTCAAACTCGCATAGCGTATGTGTGCCAAGCAGATAAGACAAGCACTGGCGGCAGAGTAAGCTTAGGGACATAAAGGAGTATTTTGCACATCTCTGCCCCTTACTCTGGGGAACATGGGAGTAAGAAATTACGTCTTGTTTCTTAGGTTTTGTGGACAATGCTATTCATATAGCATGAGACTTCAAGGTGCTAACATAGTAGTATTACAGAGCTACTATGTTAGCACTGAGCATAGTAACATAGTAATTGGGGTTGAATAAAGACATACGTCCATCAAGTCCAAGTCCAACCTTTTCACCCTCCTTTTTAACCCCACCTAACAGTTTATCCAGAGAAAGGCAAAAAAAAAAAAACAGCTAAAAAAAAAGGGGGGGGGGGGGATTCCTTCGTGACTCCAAAGGGCAATCAGAAAGTATCCCTGGATCAACCAGAACTACGGTATATGTATTAATACCAGTAATTCTCAATTTTAAAGCTATTCAATGAACTTGTCATTACCACATCTGCTGGAAGACAGTTCCACAGTTTCACCATTTTCACTGTAAAGAAACCTTTCCTAGCCTGAAGATGAAACGTCTTTTCTATTAATCTTAAAGGAGAACTGTGGTCCAAAAATGATTTGATAGGAATTGCTTCCCTGAGAATTTTTGCAATTTATTTCCATTGTTTATTTTGCATAGTTTTGAAGATATTTACATTTTTGTGTGTGATATGGCAGCAGCATCACCAGGTCCCCTGCACTTCCTGCTTCCTGCTCTGAAACTGTCAGTCAATCTGTTCTGTGTCTCCTCCCCTTTGCAGCCCCCCTGGTCCCTCCCACTCATGGACCCCATGGTTCCTCCAGTTGCAGGCCCCCCATGGCCCATTATCTTATAGCCCCATGCGGCCCCGCCCACTCATGGCTGCTCTGGCCCCACCCACTGGCGGGTGCCATGGGTTACTTAGACCCCCCCCCCCACACACACAGAAAACTCTGTGGAATCAGCCTTTTCAGGCAGAGTGAGAACTCTGCCTGAAAAGGCTGTTTTCACATAGTGAAAGAGAAGGGTTGTAGATTCCCTTACCTTCTCTTTCAGGACTTCACACAGCAGAGGAGGAGGGACTTCCTGTCTCCCTCACACACTGAGGGAGTCTGAAGCTGTGCTCACCAGTGGCACTGTGCAGGAGAAGCCTCAGGAATGTCACAAGTCAGCCTCCCCCCCATTAACTTTCTGGTCAGTCATTTCTGTATATCTTGGGCTGTGGAGCACATAGAGAGGTGGTTGATGGCTCGTTTTAAAGGTAGGAAACTGGTCTTTTATTTAAACTTAACTTGTTTGGAGACGACAGTTCCCCTGTAAAGGATGTCCATATGTCCTCTGATGACCTATTAGTGAACAATGCACCAGAGAGTTTATTGTATGGCCCATTAATATATTTCTATAAATGATCATATCCCCTCACAAATGTTGCTTCTCCAATGTAAACAGCCCTAACTTGTCTAATCTGCCTGTTATGCTTCTCCTGGTGCCCATAGATTGTTACATAGACTGTTACATTGATTGTTACATAGGTGATTACATAGATAATTACATTGTTAATTGAGCTGAGTGAGAAGCAGCATTTTTTTGTTTAAAAAATGTACCCAGTATGCCCTGTGATTGACAACAGCATAGAAAACTTTATCAATATTAAAGGGCATCTATAGTGAAATGTATACGTTTCTCCAATCCAGACATAAAAAAAGGTTAGTGTATTCTGCCCTATTCTTACCTTCCTCTGTGGCTCCGTGTTTGCACACTGTCTTACTGCAGAGCTCCCCACTCCCCCTCCTCTCTCTAGTCATTCCACCGTCCAAGTAGTCCGTCTGTAAATGGACTTCAAAAGCCTGTGAAACAAGCCGCTCATGTGCATTAATCCTCCTACACATGACACATCACTTTGTAAACCCCCCCAAAAAAACTTGGTATGTAAGCCTGTAGAAAGCAAATATCTCTATTGTTCTAGTTGAGTTAGGAGAGACCCGAGTCCTGCCTTATCACTGCAGCCCTATCACCCTTTGACAGGCAATAAATTGGTGAAAGTTTGGGGAGGAGGGGGATTTCTCCTTCTGTTTTTAACCCAGCATTTGCTAAGCATTTTAGTGAACAGGAAGAAGTCACTGGGAGACTTCCTGTAAAAGTTGTGTAAGCCTACACACTATACTGGCATGCTTTTAGGGGATTTGATTGACAGCTCAAGCAGGAGTGGTGTATTGAAATCTTCACTTCTTTTAACTTATATATCTCAGGACAGAGGAGGAAACTGAAGCAAATAAAGGTACTCTGGGGGTTAGGGGGGAATTATATTAAATTAAATTTTCCCGCTATAGATGCCCTTTACCCCTGCAGCTGCCTGAGGTGATTGCTGAGACTGGGTTTATATACAGGACTTACTGTACCTACTACACTGTGATGGAGCTTAGTGACCAGGAAAAGGGACATTAAAAAATCCTGGAGGTGATTGTATAGCTGACTGTCATCATTGTATTATACAGTAACTGTATTATGGAGTTATTGTTCCATATCTTTTTTATCCAGAATAATCTGTGTGCCCATACATGGTCCAATGTTATTGGTCTAGTGTAGTATAGGGAGCCGATAATGGAAATTTTCCATCTTGCCCAATAAGTTATACTTATTGGGCAAATAAGTATAAAAATGGATATAAAGACAATATTTTAGCAGATTCTGTCAAATTTGCCATCAGTATTACAGCTCTGACTTTGAAAGACACTAATGGTAATGAAGTGCAAATGTGAATGTCTCAGTAAAGCAAAACATTAGGCTGGGAACTCACAAATGGATTTTTCATCCCGACCATTCACAGCTATCAAGTGGTTGGCCAGGACAAAGTACTGTTGTTTGCGGCAAATGTCTCCTATGGTCTGCACGATTGGCAGTGATTTACCGACATGTCAGAATGCCTGTTCATCCTATTAAGATGATTTCGCTACCAGCATAATTCACTGCCGCCACTGAAATCACCTCAGATTTTCAATTCAACCGACCAATACACAGAAATATTGCTCAGTTGGCCTGAAAAATCTATCCATGTGTACCCATCCTTAGTGAATATACTTTCTAACAAAAGTAAAGGGGATATCTGTATTGGATGAAGTAGAGAATATATAATATTATTATATGATCCATATATAATAGAATACAAGGGTGTATTTGGTTATGAACTTTCTTTGTGGCTTGCTCACTGGTGACCCATTTAAGAATCCCCGCCCCTTTAAAATCCCGCACTTCCCCCTAATTGTGGGTTGAGGTGCATAGCTGAAAATTGGGTCAGTCTTAATAAGACAATCTTTAAGAATACTATCCCTCCTTTATCCCATTATTGGTCTAATGGGTGATTTTTTTTTTTTGCTAAATTGGTGTCTGACATTATCATATCCTAATCCTTATTGATAGTCTTAGAAATGCCTTTTTATCTGGGGTAGTAGTCTGTTCAACATACAAATAGCCCCCTGTCCTTCATCATGATTTTCCCATCTGTGTCTGTTTTATTAATCGCTTTAGTCAAAGCAAAGTCCAAGATATTGTCTTTATATCCAGGTTCCTGAAAATGATTCCTCATCTCTTTTGTTTCTCTCATCTCTGTGCTTGAATTATTGCGGATGACCTGACAAAACTGTGTCACTGGAAGTGCTTTTTTCAATGCAGGTGGATGGCAACTTGTAAAGTGCAATAGTGTGTTACGATCAGTCACTTTCTTATATAGATAGCATTCCAATTTTTTTGCCTGTATTAAAGATTTTTACATCTAAAAATTCAATCTCTTTGTTACTCACATTACAGGAAAATCAAATAGGTTTTTCCAATTGGTTGATGAAAGGCCATAAAATAACAAATTGCTGCCATACATATTCAGTACATATTTGGTTTCATATTGAGCCATGTACGTATTAGTGTATACAGGGGCCATGGCTGCCCCCATAGCCAATACCCAATTATTTTCAAAACGGAAATAATTATCCTCTAATGCCATTTTCAATAATTTAGGTCATCCAGGGGGTTTACTGCATCTTTATGTATCATAGGCAGACTGAAAAATAATCAGGCGAATGGAATGCTTTTGTATCAGATAATCACCCAATTGTTTATTAATTGACCTACCACTGAATGCTTGTGTTACAAATTTATCCAATTTATTTGAAAGTACATTTGTAGGATTTTCTTTCAATTGTATATACACATTAATATCCTTTAACTGGGAAATTAATTAATTTATGTATTTCTCATAGTCTAATATAACAATGCCCCCATCTTTATCTGCTGAATGCATCACAATATGATGGTCATCTTGTAAAGACCTTAAGGCTTCTCTCTCCCCCTTATTTAGATTAGAGTGATGACTCTTACCTTGAGCTCTTAATTTTTCCACACCAGCTCGTAAGGTCTGTTGAAATATCTTTACAGTTGGATTAACCAATGGAGGGTAATAGGTACTTTTCAATGTAAAAAGGCTCCTTATTGGCTTTGTTTGATTTATGTGCAAACTGGTCTATTAATGACAGAGAACAACGTGTTTTATACAGGTCAATTTCCCATTTAAAAGCATTGTAAGATATAAATGGTACAAAAAACTTTTCTTTTTGTAAAAGAAAAGTTTTGCTTGTTGTTTAATAGCCGATCACAGTACCTCCATCTCAGGGATCCCGTCCCAGTAGGTCATCCAGTGCACTTCACTCCTCCAAAGCGCCGACTTCTCTACAGCGCTTTGGAGGAGCGCCGTAGACACAAACACACCAGAAAGAACGAGGTGGGCTACCGGACTCCAATCCCAAAATAAAATCACTCTTTATTAGCAAACATTAAAAGTAGACACAGAGCAGTGCCGCTCACTTCCAAAGCATACCCTTCCTATCTACACGCCACTTCCTCAGGGGCTCGGAGTACACTGCCTTCCTCCTCATTTGAAAATGTAGGTATTAACCCCTACATGCCCATCACAAATTAAAACAACTTTACCAGAAAAATGGACATCAATCAGAAAGCATTACTGTTTGAGGCTCAAGCAGGAGAAAGCAGAGGAAATCTCAGAGGGGTGGGGCTTAACATTCAGCAAACCAGTAACAAGATTTCAGCAACTTTCAAGGCACAAAGCTAGGCTCTGGAGGGGCATAGGTAAAAAAAAATATGGCAACAGTTTTTTTTAAAGCTGCAGCTTCCAAGTGAACATAACTTGATTTTACAGTGCACTTATCCTTTAAGTTTCAGTTGTAAGCTTTTATTTAAAAAAAATGAGTCATTAGGTAATAGATTTAAATGTAACACTGTGGAATATAAATATAAAGACCCTGTATTTCATACTCGGAGCAAACTATATTTATGCTGAGGATGGATTTCATGCATGCACACACAACTTAGGGACACATTATTACAATGTAATTTAGACACCGAAATATTGATGCCACTTTTTTGCTGACTGGACTAAAGGACAATCATACCGGTTGATAGCAGCAAACAGCCAACATATCTGCCTGTGTACTGTACTTAACCTTAATGGCATATGTGTATATTTGCCAAAGATACCATATAGTGGTTATGTTAAATTATCATTGGTAAAAATGTATTGCAATTAATCATATTGTTACTGTAAACGAAAAAAATAGTAGTGTCCCAATGACATGGCACGATATTACCCTAATGAGGGTATGCAGGTCAGGAAACATTTAAAATAATCCAAGACTTTGAAATTTTGTTTCCCCCTGATAATTAATAATGGCACTGTGGCTAATAATCATTAAAAAGGATTAACATAATAAATGTCATAAAATATAAATGTATATCTGTGTAAATATCTGTAGTTTTTGTAGGTTTTGCAAGGTTATGTAAGCATAGTAGTATATTATTCATACTGCTTGTATCAAACTGTTGTTGTTTATTTGTCTTGTAGCATCACCTGCAAATATAAGGTGTAGGTAATTGATGCCCACAGCATTAAGAAAGGTGTTTAGAGAGCAATGCAGCCTACCTGATGTGTATATGACTTAAATAGTCACTATACTCACTCAAACAACTTTACATTATCTGAAACTACTAAATTATTGAGTGCTCCTAATTGGCCCCACTCTCCCTTACTCACTGCACAGCCTCATCGCAGACCCTGCTCTGCTTACAGATCTCCCCCTCCCTCCCCCCTGCCTTCTTTTCTCTGCTGATTCTAATAATTTTTGCAGAAAGTGTGCTGTCAGATAGCTAAATTTCCTTGTAAGAGGTCATTAATGGGTCACATATTACAATTTCTGCTCTTGGAGTGACAGGTCTTTACCTGTATATGCTGTGATTAAAATGATGATTTCTCAGGATCTACAGCCCAGATTTAAAATCCGAAAAAAGTTTTGAAGTAGTGGGTATAATTTTTGAAAATCCAATTTATAGAGTATAGATACCCTTTAACAGTTAAACATGCATGCCATCCCCATGTGGCGAGTTGAGGGTGAGGGTGCAACCCTGTCAATGTAAGACAATGGCGGCAGACTCCCGCACTTGCTTTGCAGAAATGGAGAGCAATGAGTGAAGAAAGCAGGATATCACATGGTTGAAGATAATTGAATCGAAAGAGAAAGAGAAGTACCTACTGTAAGAACTAGAAAGCTTTGAGTGGGGAAGCAGCACATCAGGGCTTGACAGTACTTTATGAGGAAAGGAGTGCCACATAGCTGGAGACCACTATGTTAGGATGGTGGTTTCATAAAGTTGCAGAGAACTGAGTAACCAAAGGTAAAGTTCATAATGCCCACCAGTCTTGTAGAAAAAAACACTTTCTTCAAGACTGGTGAGTATTATGAACTTTATATTTGGTTGCTATATACACTTATGGCCAAGGTGCAAAAGCAGCACCCAGCAATAGAAATTCTAAAATATCTGGAGGGGGGTGCAGGAGAACACTATACTAATTATAGTAAGGGAAACTGGGAAAAGGGACAACACAGCAATAGGTACCTTCCACTTTTAAACCAAAAAGGATTATGCATGTCCCTTTTGTAGGATTGTTTATAAAAAAAAAATTTTTTTTAAAAAGGGAGGGGGGCATGGCTGGCCAGCTAGGGAGACAGACGCATGTCATCCTGGCTCCTGCACAGTCATGGGTTAAAAAGCTAATCAATCCAACATACAAGGGTCTCAACCTCACTAAAAACCCTCACATCTACCCCAAGCATGGGAAGGAACGGAGGCTCAGCGGTGAAAACCAATTCTAAAAAACTTATCCACTTCTTTACAGGTTCCGCTGGTTCCCGCAAGGAAATGCAAGATTGAGGCGCCTATGGAATTACCGCGAGTCCGCTCAAACTGCAGGAAACAGGCTTAAAAACAGAAGTATAGGTAGATTCAGATACAGAATCACAAAACAATACTTCTGATCACCTAACTCCCACAGTTACCACTAAAAGAAACTATGATGCCTACCTGAAGACAGTCGACACAGATTCTTCAGAGGGATCCCCTCAGAGCCAGATGGATCATATTAAACCCTACAAGAAAGGGAAGACAATACATCAAACAGATACCAAATCTAATACAGGTACTCTTGATTCTTTACATAATTTCCCTACCACCAATACACCAGTATCAGAGACTATACTAAAGGAAATGCTAATTTCCCAACATAAAGCATTTAAAGCAGATGTCTCAGAAATGGTTAACTCTATTAAAAAAGATATAATAGATATTGCTGAAAGAACATCATATTTAGAAAACAAATTGTCGGATTTTACAACCTCCTACAACGATCTTGTAGACGCACATAACAATCTAGACGACACTGTAAACTTAATTAAAAACAAAATTTCTGACCTGGAGTATAGGTCAAGAAGAAACAATATTAAAATAAGAGGTATCCCAGAATCAATCCAAAACTCGGAACTAAATCAATACTTGGATAATTTAATCGAAGAAATACTACCAGATGTATCTAAAATAGAACGCACCCTAGAAAGACCGCATAGACAGTTTAAACCTAAAAACACTCCGTCAACAGCACCTAGGGACGTAATCACCAAATTCCACTTTTTCCAAACCAAGGAATTATTTATGACAATTACAAGAAACAAATAAAACCTACCAGCTAAATTCTCCGACCTGCAGTTCTACGCTGACTTATCTCAGTCAACTATGCAAGCAAGGAGACTTTTCCAATCTGCTACAGAAATCCTCAGATTTAACTCAATAGATGGGGTTTTCCAGTACGCCTAATAACGACAAAAGACGACAAAGTTTTCGTCCTTAACACCCTAACAGTAGCAATTCAAAAATGTCAAGAATGAGAGTTAAAAATACCTAATTCCCTCAAACAACTTATGAAAGACACACAAAACAGCAACAAAATCCCTAAGGAATGGAACTATGCCTTAAGGTGCCCATACATCTATAAGATTTTACTTACCCAACCGAGTGCTCACGCGATGTTCATGGATGCTGCTGAAACCGCTTCTCCCGATCTTACAATCGTCCGACATGCGATCGCAAAATCCCATTCATTTTGCGACCGCATGTTGTTCGAATGTAAGATCGGGAGAAGCGGTTCCATCAGGATCGAAGGAACATTGCGTGAGCGCTCGGTCGGGTAAGTAAAATCTTATAAATGTATGGGCACCTTAAATTAAGAGGGTAACAATATCAAGTTATCTAACTACTTTAAACCCTTATACCTTAACAATGGTTTCGGTTCAAATTAATCCAGATAAGCTATTAAATGGGTTCCTACCACCCTACAACTTTTATTATGATAAATAGAAAGAGTATATGATGGTAATAATGTTCATAATGCTATAATTTCTTGTTCTCACTTAGAAGATAATTTTTACTCAGGTACTATTTTAAATTGTGCCATGTTTTAATGTTTTTGCTCTAACTATAACTGTTATGATGTGTTGTTTTCCCAAATGTGGTACTGGTGTATAGATATCATATATATATTTACTCTGTTAACAGGAGAAAGCATACCATAGAACAATCAAACACATAATATTAGTGTTCACTTACCTAAGACACTCTCAACACAATCACAAGATACAAAAGCTTGACCACCCACAAATATAATTTAACAAGTTCCAAGACACTTACATCCATAAACCCCAACAAACTGATATCAACAACAAATCTTACTCCTCAATATATTAGCTCATTATACAACAATACAGGATATCTATATTCCTCACTTAAACAAGATACCTCTTGTCAACAATATATACCAAACCGAAATACTAGTACTCAACACATAGAGGAACGAACACACATGGTGTTAGGAAACCTAGCGCTACACATATTAACACAAAAACAACCATATAACAAACTAATATCATAGGCAGAACTTTATCCCACAAAAAGTTAATGCTCCTGTTTCCAAAATCCTATTTCCACACATAATACCTATCCTAGATTTACACCAAAACATGAAACTCTTTAAACACTCAAATACCCACTAATCACTCAACAAAACAAGGAGACTCAATACACTCCTAATAACCCAGGTGACAAATAGCCTGATGACTAGAAATGTTTTTCTAACCCACAGAGGTTATGCTATTACTGTTATTATTGTTTCTGTTTATATTCTTGCTTTTACTTTTGCTTTTGTTTTTGTTCCAATTTTTGTTAAATTTTATTTGCTACCTGAAATGTATATATTGAACCTAAAGCATGTCATGGTCAACCCAAATACAACTATTTTCTGTCCTCTGATCTCCAACAGTCTAATCCAAAACTTAACTACGATAAACCCACAATATAAGGCATACCAACCATCCATGAATATAGTACTAAACCAACTTCCCCATCAAAATAAACTATTCTCCAATGGTTATTAAAATTCAATCATACAATGTTAGAGGTCTAAATTCCCCTTCAAAACGCTACCTACTATGGAAAGAACTACAAAATAGATATTGCATGTATCCAAGAAACACACCTAAAGAAATCTTCAAACCACCTTTTTAAACATAACTTTTCAATAATATATTCCATTCATCTCTAGATAAGAAAAAAAGAGGAGTTACTATATCCATAAAAAATTCTATTGCCTTTAAACTCCATGATGCAAAAATCGACCCTAATGGCAGATACATAATCCTTTTCTGTGCTATAAATAACCGGAATATCGTATTAGCCAACATTTATGCACCCAACCAGAAACAAAATTTATAAAGAAAATTATTCTTAAAGCCAAAGAATATCACCAAAAAATATCATAATACGTGGAGATTTCAATCAAACAATTAACACAGAATTGGACACTACAAGTCATCATAAAACCCAAAACAATGCCTTTGCCAACCTAATTACATCAGATGATCTATTTGACCCATGGAGAACAGCCCACCCTACAGATAGAGACTATACATACTATTCTCAATCTTATAATATCTACTCCAGATTGGGCTACTTCTTTGTAGATAAATGGACACTACAGAAACTACCGAATATTCAAATACTCCCTATAACATGGTCTGACCATGCTCCAATAATCATCGCGATAGACGAAGAATTCAACTCTAATCAACAAAAACCCTGGAAATTAAATTCGATTCTACTTTCAAATGAAAAAACAATAAACAAAATCCAAACAGCAATAACAGATTATTTCAAATTAAACGACAATCCGGAAATCAAACCCTTTATTCTATGGAATGCCCACAAGGCAGTATTGAGAGGCATATGTATCCAACAAGCAGCTCAACTAAACAAGAGCAGAAAACAAAAAAAATTGGAAATCCTACAAAAAATAAACAAACTAGAAGCAATAAACAAACAAAACCCTACTCAACAAACAAAAAAAGAACTAAAAGAATCTAGAGAGAAACTACACTCCATTGATCTTTACAAATATGAAAGGATGCTCAGAAGCATGAAAGCCTCTTTTTATGCTCAAGGAGGAAGAGCCAACAGAAGTTTAGCAACCAGACTAAAACAAAAAATAGCCAAAACCAAAATCCCTTTTATAGTTGAAAACAATAACAAATTCACCAACCCGCAAGATATTGCAAATCAATTTAGCCTATTTTATGCAAAATTATACAATCTCACGGACACCAAAGAAGTTAATCAACCCAACCCAGAGATAATAAAATCTTCTCTCAGATTCATAAACCTACCATCAATATCTAAGGAACAAAATGAATATCTAGACAGACCAATTTCACAAGAAGAAATAATAAAAGTGGTCAAAACTCTAAAACTCAACAAATCCCCATGAGAAGATGGATTCACCAACGAATATTACAAAACCTTCATCCCACAAAACCCATATCTTCATAAAATGTTTAATCAAGCCATAGAAGATCAATCATTTCCTAAAGAGATGATCAAAGCAATAATAATCTCAATCCCATAACAAGGCAAAGATACATCCCTAATTGGAAACTTCAGGCCAATCTCCTTATGAAACAACGATCTGAAAATATATTCCAAAATTATAGCCGAAAAACTCAATACCATTCTCCCACAACTTATCAATCAGGATCAAGTTGGATTTATAAAGAACAGACAATCAACTGACAATACAAGAAGAATTATAGATCTAATAGACTGGGCCAATCAAAAACCTATATCATCACTATTCATTACCCTCGACGCCAAAAAGGCCTTTGATCGCTTAAATTGGTCTTATTTAAATCTTATTCTAGACAAATTTGGTTTCCAAAAACAATTCAAAAAAGCAATAATGGCTCTCTACTCCAACCATTCAGCAATAGTTTTTATATCGAACATGATTTCTGACCCCTTCAATATTTCCAACGGAACTAGACAGGGATGTCCACTAGCAATGGAACCGCTAGCCGAAAAAATCCGTACAGATACAAACATCAAAGGAATCCAAATTAAATCCACAAACCACAAAATTGCTTTATTCGCAGATGATGTCATCTTAATAGTACACAACCAATAACCTCTCTAATCCATATCCAAAATCATATACTACAATTCGGCCGGATTTCATACTATAAAATAAATGAAAAGAAATCTCAAGTCCTAGGCACCAACATATCAGGAGCATTAAAAATATTCCTATCCAGTAAATACAGATTCAACTGGGAAATAAAGGAAATAACATACCTAGGAATCAAAATTATGTCTAACCTAGAAAATCTATATAAATTAATTTCCTACCACTCATAGAGAAACTAGAATCTAAAACCAAAAAATGGAAATCCCTCATGCTCTCCTTAATAGAGATGTCCGAACTTCGAAAAATCCAGTCCGCGCGAGGATCCGCGGATTTTCAAAAAATCCAAAATTCGAAAATCCGCGAGCGGACCCGTTAAAACGTATTAAAATGAAAGTTCGGCAAAATCCGCATTAAAAGTGGTCTAAATAGCCTGGAACGTACACTTAACCACTCAGGGACCTGGGTAATGGCCTTAGAAGCACGTATAAATGCCAACAATACCTAAAAAGTACAGTCCGCTAGCGTGACTTTAAAAAAACCGGATTTTTTCGAAAATACGAGGATTCCCGTAAAAACGAAGATTTCCGTAAAAAACGAGGCTTTCTGTAACTATGATAGCGGCCATTGGCTAATTTGGATCATGTGGCTTGCTCCGTCTTGAAAATTTACACGAATTACTCGTTTTTACGAGTATTCTCGTAATTACGAGAATCCTCGTAATTACGTGAATCCTCGTAATTACGAGGATCTTCGTTTTTTCCGGATCCCGTAAGTACCGTAGATCCTCGTAATTACGGAGATACTCGTATTTTCGAAAATTTTCGTAAAAAAAAAAAATCCGCAGTTTGGAAGTTCGGAAGTCCGGAAAGTCCGGAATAATCCGCCGTTCGCGGACGGGAGAAATCCGCGGCGGATCCGGGTTCGGGTCCGCGAACCGGCCATCTCTACTCCTTAATAGATAGAATAATGGCAAACAAAATGCTCATACTTCCACAGTTTCTATACCTGTTCAGATCTATCCCAATAATTATACCAGACTCTTTTTTCACCAGTTTAAAAAAATATCACCCAATTCATATGGGGACAAACAACAGCCAGAATTAACAATCAAACTATGGCCAGACCCCGCAAGATGGGAGGCCTGGCTCTCCCTATATTAAAAGAATATTACCAAGCTACTATACTAGACCAGATAAGATTCTGGTGGAACAACAACTCAAATAAACTCTGGCCCCAGATCGAGGAACACATGTGTTCAACTTCTAATCTTCAAAAAATCCTCGGAGCAATCCTCCTAGGAGACAAAGAGACAAACTATCCATATATTCTACCTAACGCATCAATCACCATATGGAGAACCATACATAAAAACCAAACTTTCCTAGCCCCATTATACGAATACATCCCTATTGAAAGCCTGGAAATAGTAATCCCCAACTTTCAAACCCACTGGAAAGTAAACCTACTATCATCAATAGACCAACTATATAATCAAGGAGAACCCATACCATTCCAAACACTCCAAAGAAAATATCATCTTAACCAAAAAGATCACTACAAATATCTTCAGGCGATATCTTTCCTCTCTGCCTCCAAATCAAAATGGAAAATGCCTTCGGATTCTACAGAGCTACAGTTTGTAAACTCCAAAATACCATCAAAAGGAATCACCACCTTTTAAATAATGTTAAATGATAAAAACACAATGACCAAAATAAAACCCATTTTGAGATGGGAAGAGGAATTGGGGAAAACATTTCTAGAAGATCAATGGTCAGAGGCAGCAATTCTACCATTTCAACTATCAAAATGCTCACAACACTGGAAAACCGCAAAGAAACTATCATTAAGATACTACAGAACCCTATTACTTATAGCGAAATGGAACCCAAATTACTCACCCCTGTGTTGGAGATGTGGAAACTCCCAAGGATCCCTGACCCACATATTTTGGTCCTGTAATAAGATTAGAAAAATCTGGTATAAAATCCAAAACTTTCTATCGACTTTATTCCACAAACAAATAATACTTACCCCAGAACTAACATTACTCTATATCGACCTAAATCTATTCCCTCTCAACCAAAGAACTATAATGTTCCATCTCTTCATCATCACCTCACAATTTATAGCTAGAAACTGGCTCACCTGCAAAACTACTAATCTTACTCTTATCTTGAAAAGTTTGAATACTAATATGAACTATGAAAAACAATACGCCATAACACAACTTAAATTCCACAAATTCTACAAATAGTGGAAATATTGGTATTTAGACAATAGATCAATGGGTGATATATGAATAAATGATCAATACAGAACGCAAACCCAAAGAAAGAATGACTATAGACATGGAGTAAATAAAGGATACATTTCATCTTTTTTTTTTTATTTTTATTTTTCTTCCCTCCTCTCCCCCCATGTTATTTTATAAATTGTTTATTAAAGTTAAAGTTTATGCTTAACTACAATAATATCTACACAAGGTTGTAACTATGCTTGAATATCTCAATAAAAATTCATTGATTAAAAAAAAAAAAGGGAGGGGGGGGATTAAATGCTAATTGGAAAGAGGTAGCAAGTAGTTTGTTAAATTTCAATAAATCAATAAAGTTGACACAACACTTAATTTTCAGATGAGTTAAACCATCCGGAAATGATATGGTTAATCATATCAAACGGTTTTCTTTGCTTGATCACATAGGTGTAAACCTGAAAAACATCTTTCTGATTAATACAGGAGGAGAGTAACTGGAGTGATAAGCCATAAAGCATTCATAAATGTTTACATAGTCACATTTTGCCCCAATTTAACGTTAGAGATTTTAAGAAGTTCAAGTTAAGTATTGGAGTCTATTTCACTTGTTATGCTTAGCTTTATACCCCAATATCTTTTACTTTATCTTTTATTTTTACTACACGTATCCTGTTTTGGAGATGTTGTTTGATGTCCTGGACTGAAAACATTCCTATATTCTAACCATGAGCACAAGTCAGTTTATATAACTCTCATGCATTGATTAGTGATCTTTATATTAGGTTCAGGTGACCTATATCATCAAATTTACCCACCTGTAATTCTGTTTTAAAAACACTTATCCGTCCATTTTGTGTATGTAGCATGGCATAAGGGTTCAGCTAGCGGTTACCTCTATGTAATCTTTATGTAAATGGGTCCATAAAAAGGTTTCTCTTTCATAAACTCTGCTTGTTATCTGTTTGCAATTAGACGTTTTTCTTTCTGTTCTAAATTGTCTCTGTTCTACACAGTCTCTCATGTTTCTCCCCCTCTGTTTACTGCTGCATTCTCCTTATCTCTTTCATTATAAAGGTAACCCATCCAAAGATATCATGCCAACGGGCTCACTCTCATCCTAGGCACCTTTAGTTTCCATGAAAACTGAACTCTGTGCACTAACAAGATTGATTTACTGGACTCCATAGCTGAACAAAGATCACGGTGCCAGAGCTGTGTTTAGAGAGAAAAAGAATAAAAGAGAGAAAACCAATGGAGAGGAGGGAGATAGAAGTAGGAAAGGGAGGGGGATAAATCTCTGTTGCTAGGTTCTTGGACACACAGGGAATTGATTTTAACAGCCTATCCCTTTTAAGATACAAGAACGTTGCTAATCCAATATAGACTCCTGGGAAGATGACACTAAATAACATTCAAGGTTAAACAATCTTTAGAGAAGTAATTTTGCAATACAAATGTTCAATTGCTTTGCTATTATAATATTAGATCACACAACTGGGCGTGGATTTAGTAATTTACTGGGTACTAATAACCTCATAAATCGGTGTTTCCATTCATCTAGGGTCCTATTACTGATGAAATTTTGCAATGCAATTCACTAATAAAGGTAATGTTTCTACTCTTTCCCAATGGGATGCAAACTTGCTTTAATTAAATTTCTATTGTGTTCTTTGCTAGCCATCAGGTGGCACTGTTATTTAGCTATGTGCCAAGAAACTGACCAATGTGCATGCAACCTATGAAATGCAGAATTGTACGGCTGGAACTCCTCGCACAAATCTTGAGCAAGTGAACTTAATTGCACTTTCAAATAAGATGATTACCTTTGATAATATGCTACTTATATAAGGCGTGTGAAATGAATTGAATGAATGAATCACTAGATACATTTAACATGGGGTATTTTACTCACATGCACAATTTCTACCCAACTATTGTCATATTAGCTGATAGTTTGCTCTGCAGCTGTTCCGGAACTATAATATAGCATTGTTGCTGCTCATTCAAAAAAATGACACAACACGCTGTGCTAAAGTCTCTGCTGTTTGGTTTTTGAAAGCAGAATAAACCAAAAAAAACAACAAAACTAAATGCACACTGCCAGTTAACCACAGCTAAGAGATTCAATAAAAGTTCTTATCTTTTAAAATGGTGCTAATTTTGCCCCAACCAATCAGATTTTATTTAACATTTGAAAGCTTACATCTGATTGGTTGGGGAAAAATTAGCACCATTTTAAAGGATAAGAACTTTTATTCGATAACCTTGTTAGTGCTTTATTATTATGCATCTGTTATTTCCAGAAATATTGTAGGACCACATTAATAACTTCTTTGTTTCCCTCTTTGACTATCATTATTAGAGTTATTATGTTAAATAAGCTTTAATTAGTATAATGGGTTAAAATAATCTTACCTACAACTTGTGCTTATTATTAAAACCTATAAGTAGACAGGATTATTTTTGTCCCCGCCTGTCACAACCCCCACTCTAATCTGTCTGTTTACTTATCGGTTATCGGAAAATGTACTACAATTAATCAAAAAGTCAAATAAACAGAACGGAGAAGGAGGGGGAGTGAACATAAATACACAGCACACATATGTCTAATACTTATAAGTTAAGCTGCCACCACATTCCGAGACAACGGAATGACCAGCTAAATATATGTAAGGAATTATACACACACCTAACTCTAACGATCCTGTAAGAAAAGTTTATACACATATATTACTCTATACACAGGCATATATATATCTAAACAGTACTTCCTATACAGTAGCGTAATTTTGAAAGCAAAGGTTTTTTTCGGAACATACTCAGAATAGGACAATTAGCCTATTAAATGGGGGGAAAGTGTGCACAAAAAGGTACAAAAGAAAGCTAGGGTAAATTATTTAACATAAAAGCTATCACAGTTAAGGGTAGAGGGTAGGGATGGCTGGTTCGCGGATCCGCGGATTTATCCCGTTCGCGAAAGGCGGATTTTTCCGGATTTTCCGCCTTCCGAACTGCGGATTTCTTGTATTTTTGAAAATTCTCGAAATTACGAGTATTTCTCTTATTTCCGTAAATACGTATTTTCGAAAATTTTCAAAATTACAAGGATTACTCGTATTTTCGAAAATACTTATTTTAGAAAATTTTCGAAATTACGAGAAATCTCGTAATTTCGAGGATATTTTTCCTTTTAATGGGTCCGCTCGCGGATTTTCAAATTTTTGAATTTTTTAGAAAATTCGCGGATCCTCGAGCGGACTGGATTTTGCGAAGTTCGGACATCTCTAGTAAAGGGGATAAAGAAGAGAATACTTAGGGTAGTCCAGGAAAACTTGGTAATCCAATATGGGAAAAATTACAAAGTCTAATTTGATTCTCCAAGATGAAAGCAAATATATGGTCTGTCCAATTGGCTTAATGATGTTTTTTGGGTTGATGTTAAAAAATTATGAACTGTTGATCTGAGTCCATAATACCAATTAATGCACTCTTCTAAATGAGTGAGGGGTTTGGTTCAAAAAGGGTGTGCTTGGTTCTGCCTTGAAAGGTGTATCCTGCTTTTTGGAGGGAATTTTTTAAAGGGTATCTCCACTGAGGAAAAAGCAGCTTTTTTTTTTTGGTTTATTTTAAAGTACACCATCCCCCAACCCTCCCCTAACTTTTTTCCCCAGAATTCCCCTTCGTTTGATTGCAGCAGCATGGGAAATTGTGCAGGTTCCTGGGGGTGTGTCTTCCCCATGATGCACATTGAGTGCTGTCACTCAATGTGCATCATCATTGTAGCAGACACACCCACTTGCCTGCAGTAAGAAATCCTTTCCTCACAGATTCTCTAAGTTCATTTTTACAGCTGATCATGCAGAGAGAGACAGGGGAGGAAAAGTTAAAACCCTCTTCCCACAATGCTGTAACAAAGGCAGGGGGAACTTGTGTTGTTTTTAATAAAGATTTTTTTGTGTCTAACTCTGAGAGGGGTGGTTGAAAAAGTGATCTAAGATTGATTTCATAGGGGATGCTGGGAATATGAGGCCATCTGGTATGGGAGGGGGTGGGAGAGAGAAAAAGGTAGTACCTGATTACTCCTCCAGTGAAGTCAGCAAGTTGCTGTGGTGGTCATGTGATTATTCCTCCATTAATCAGTGAACTCAGTAGCTTGAAGTGTGTGTGTGTGTGTGTGTGTGTGTGTGTGTGTGTGTGTGTGTGTGATCGACCAACCAGTCAGATCACATAGACAGCAGTCCCGACGGATCCTCTCACGTTCTGCGCATGCACTAAAGGAAAATGGGCATCGGACATTTCCCAAGCAGGCAGTCACTGAAAGTGGGCAGACTTGCACTATCCACAGCATTCTGAGAGAAACTCATTGGATTTCTTCTAAACTACTGCTCAAAGACACAGGATACTGCAGGTACATATCCACCTTACACATATCTAACCTTACAACCCAGGTGACTTTTATCAGTGGAGATACCCTTTAAGCTCTATTTTGCCTCTAGTCCATACGATGAGTCCAGTGCATCTCACATACAAAATATGAATGGTTTTATGATCCAATAATTTTATATAAACGAAAGATACCAAGCATGATATAGTTATGAGGGTGTGACCGAGAATTAAAATATCTATATAATATAAGTTGCTATTATGATACAATTTTATAGAAGGTATGGGCAAATACAGCTTAGTTTCAGTGTCCGCTGACATCATTTTGGAAAATATTACATAATTCTTTACCCCGAATTATCAAATATTAACTGACTTTGAAAATGTTCCTTTTGCTTTGCTTTGTTTTAGAGCTAGGCCTCCTTATGTTATCATGCCCAAAAGTCTGTAGCCATACTGGTTATATACCACCTATTGCCTTTAAGGCAGACACCTAGCTGAGATTAGATCCTCTGTAATAAACATATGGAGATGAAAGGAGAATACTTTTACAAAAGTTCAGTCAGAGGCTTTTATTAACCCTTTGACTACCTCTGGGTTGACATAGGTGTAAGCTGCCATATTGCTTTGGAGAAGGCATTTTCCCACAGAAAACCCGACAAGGGACTAACCATGATAAACCCATAGGTAAGGACTTGGCAGTTTAGGTTCTTACCTCCGGTATTTCTAATAGGATGTGGTGGTTGGAAGAGCATAATTTTCTTTTAAGGCTGGGTACACACAAAGTATTATTTCAACCCGTCTAACTGACCAGTATTTCGGTCAGCTAGGTAGAACTATTGGCAGTAATTTTTTTTTTTTTGCAAGCAAATGATATAGGCTGTTCCTTCATTCAAATCAGATGAAAGTTCAATCGGACATGTCGGTAAAGTTTGTATAATTGTTCATTGTTCTTCTATGGACCACACAATCGGTAAATCCAAAATATCATCTGCAGCTATTTTTGCCACAATCGTCTATATTCTGACCCACCCAGCCAAACTTCTGTGGTGCCTTGTCATTCATATTGAAATATCCTGTTTATGGTATCTAACCTTATTGATTCTCTATGCTATTGGTTAATAGAATGTGATTCTTGCCCTCACATCTTCCTAAGCTCCTCTGCTGTTAGCAATGCTGGTCATACACTAGGATTTTACCCTCCACAATACAACATTCCCGCAATGTTCAAGCCAAAACTGGACAACCACATGGGTTGATCTTTTTTTTTTTTGATTGTCAATTGCAAATGAATGTGCCAGTATGGGTATCATCACGGGAACCTCCGGAGTTAAAGCCACCCACACGGCAGTTTAACTTTAGACGTTATATACAGTAAATTAAATGATCAAGCAATTAATTTATTGATAGTCTGTATAACTCCTTCAGACTCAACAATTTGACAACTAGCTCCAAAGATACAGTATGACTTGTGCCAACATCTCCAGATGCAAAGGAACATGGGTAAAGCATCACCAAGGACCAGTTGGACCAAATTGGAATTATTGTAATTTATTATAATTTGGGGACATGTTGAGAATGGTTTGTTAACTTTTCAACCATTATCAACAACTTTTTCACCGAAGTTGGACTGTTAGTAAAGTTATTACCCCCGTACATCTCTATTTTATTTGTAAATTGACAAAAAGTGTTTAATTGCAATAAGTTAAGCCTTTCAAAATCGCTTAGTCTGAGGTGGCCATATGAAGGAGTGCCTACATTGTGGTGGGTTTCTTAATATAAATAGAGGCTGTAGGGGGGGTTAACTATTTTGTTAAACACCTCCCACCACTCCCCATCCCCCCCCCACACATAGCCTATGAGGGCAATGGTTAGTTGGGCTTTGAGATGTTGCTCTACCCATTTACCATTACGGGGCTATGTGACTGCGTCTGCTAGGAACGGTAAGGGGAATTCTCTCTCACGCCCCTGCTCTTCCACTCTTGGGTGTACATGAGCGCAACAGCATCAAACCTCCTCCCACAGTGGAATGCGTCAGCTTCTCCAATGGCACGCAGTGGGAGGAGGGTTGATGACGCGGCACTCAAGCTTCTGCATCCAGGGGCCATGCATTTTGACACCTCTTTTAGTATATAGGATAAGGAGTATTTCTAAGTAGAGATGATTGAAATTGGCAAGTCCCATTCCACCATCAGTTCTGCAAAACTTATTAAAACTAGAAACTGGAACTTTAAACCATGTATATCGATGTTTTGCATTCATTTTCAACCGTTTAATCTCAATTTTTTAATTTTCAAAAGCAATTTTAACATAATTGATATTTTAATTTTCAAGAAGTTTCAGAATTTCTGCAAATTCCATCAGATCCACAGGTTTTCAAAACCAGGAGTTCCAAAACTAAACCAGGTCCCTTCCAAAACTGAAACCTCTCTCTATAAGGTGGGTTCAACTGACCAATCCATAATGAAAATTATACTGAGCAGCAGGAGGATTGTCTTTGAAATATTATAAGGAGAAATATATAATTAAGCCAACAAAAGCATAAAATCACTCATTATTCTGGCTTGGTTAAATTTTAACGTGTTTATCTTTGAGGCAGTGACAGAACTGTTGTAAAGGGACGTGCAGTAAATCTAGACTGTGATATAATGATTATTCAGATGACTTAACTTGTTTCATTTTCAAAGGATAAGGTGAGAAACCTGGGAAACTCGCAGCTGTGATGGATTCAAACCTGAGATACTAGATAACTCTTTGTGTCTCGGAAACCATGCTCGCTACTGTGAATCTTAGTTCTTGCAAATGTGCATACATAATTACATGTTACATACTCATGAGCCCCAATCACTCCCTTAGTTTCATCCGTGTTGCTCCATTACATTCCAATTCTGTCTTCACCTATGAATGTGTCATATCTGCTGGGGTTCAGAAAGACCCACATTACTGTGATATTATAGTAAATCCCATCTTATCACTTATTGCATCTCTTGTTTCCATTGGCCTTTAGAAAATTCTCATATTTATGCACAAACTTTAGTATGTGGTATTTGTGGCACTGACTCATGTTTCATTAAGATCCAGGAACTAATGTCATTGGCATGTTTACACTTAACATGTCTTCTACTAAATCACTTGCATACCCCTTTAAGTACATATCTATATGAAAAATAAATTGAAAAGCGATCTCAGCATCCCCTTATGTACAGTATCTGTTGAAACATTCATCATTAAAGAAAGAGACTAATGGTGCTGCAGTTGTTCCAGCACAGCAATGAACACGAAGAGCCATAGTTATAGAGTGAATAGACATTAGAGATTTTTTATTTAAAAGCTTTTTTCAAGCAGTATAATTTTGCTGCATTGAAATTGTGATTTTTTTTTTTAAACAGATTTTGAATATTCATTTTAATACATGAATGAATAAATATAGCATTTTAATACAGCAATGTGATGACATTGCTGCAAGCATGCTCACACGTGACGTCATCATGTTGCAACCAAGCAAGTTGCAGCATGATGACATCAGTGCATGCGTGCTTGCGGCAAAGCCATCACAACTTGCTTGGACGTGATGAGATGACGTCACTTGTGTGCATGCTCATGCGCACTGCCGTCACAACAGTGTTTGCTTGGCAAAGGGATTTGCCCAATCTCGTGGGGCAATGCTGAAAATGGTAGGAGACAGAATTTGAATGTTCGAGGATTACCCTCGAATGTTCGGAAATCCCCAAACAATTCTCATGGCCGGATGTTCAGCGGTCCCACGGCTCAAGCTGGGACCCCCTCTTGGGTCCTTAGAAGGACCATTTTGGCCATGGGAATGGGCTTTTGGGGCTTTAGGTATCCCACAGCTCAAAACCGGGACCCCCTCCCCGGCACTTACAAGTGCCTTTGTGGCACTTACAAGTACCTTTTGGGGCTTAAGGGATACCGCAGCTTCAAACAGGACCCCCCTTCCCGGTACTGACAAGTGCCTTTGTTGGGGGTTCTGCAGCTCAAAACCAGGACCCCCATTGGCTCTTAGGAGAGCATTTTTGAAATGCTCAGAAACACTACCTTTCCATCAATGTAGGGCTGTAATGCTGTCTATGCATATAATGATACCCATTTACTTGAGATGTACCTGTATGCCAACTTGCCAGATTTTCTTTCCCCACTGTCCTCTTCCAGTGGACCTTCATGCACATAGCTAAATTAATCTAATGCCCGCTGCCATAATAAATATGACTCTCAATAAAGACCCAAACTAAAATTTGTCCCACTGCTAGCCCCAATGTTAAGAAACTGAAGAGTAGGAGCCTCTCTGTGTTTAATCTGGTATCTGCCTCCCTGAGGACTCTGGCATGCGTTGTGGAGCTCTCTCCCCTCCCTCCCTCTGGATCCCTCAGCACTGCCATCATGCTTTTAAAATAAAAACAATTCACACACTTTAGTGAACCCCCCAACCCTAAATGCTACATTGAAATCTTTATAATCGTCCAGAAATGTAGTTGCACACCTTCATTCCCTCGGCTCCTTCCGAAGACCAGCAGCCGCATTTCTGGCCAAATTTTAGAGATTTTAATATAGTATTGAGGGTTGGGTGGGGGTAAGTCCCCTACACTGTGTTAATGTTTAGATTTGGGGGTGGAGATACCCTTTAAAATATATTTCAAATAAAATAAATGTGTAATTCTAATATACATCACCCAACCTTCAGAACTTTCTACCCCCACCAAACCTACAGGTACCCAACACATTGCAGGGCTCAAACTCCAAAAGCCTTAAAAAAGTTTGCAATTCTCCCGTTAGAATATCTGGGCACAAATGTTGCTTCATTCCCTCATTAACTACAGAGTTCCTCCACACCACACCGCTTTAATGTAAAGATTTTCCCTACATGTCCTTTAGTCCTTGAAAGTTAGGGTCCATGGATAACCAAAATATAAAGGTGAAGATCTGCAAGTATTACATTGTATTTATTAATAGATTTGGACCCAAGTCGTGAATGTGGTTTAATTTATTAATTAATAAATAAAAAATTTATTAATTAATAATTAGCTGTAAAATAGTTGAAAAGTTTAAATCTGTATTTTTTATTGCCTTTCTACAGTGCATTGGGTAATCCAAATGAAATGTGTGAAGGCCTTGTGATGTGTGTTAAATAGATGGCTCCTCAGGTTGATGTCCAGTGGGTTTGCAATCTTTACAAACCGTCTAGGATCTTGCTAGGAAAATTAATTAAGAGGAGTTTATCCACCATTGTTCATTGCATATTTTCAAAAATGTGATCCTTCATAGAATCCTACACTGGGTTAGGTAACCAGTTTGCTGGTCTGATTTATTTGGGGCACATTGCAATTTTCTTGTCTTTTGGCTGTATTACTGGAGCTTGTGGGAAATTGGTGAACCAGGTTACAAGAAAACACAGGAACTGTATTCTGAAGAACAGGCTTTACTGAAGTAATAACATAGAACTTCTAAACAGCAAGAGAGCACAATATAAAATGGAGTCCAACACTTACAGCACTAAGCACAACAATGTATCAACACATAACCTATGACTAGAGGCTGGCTCAGTCTTAAAGTCACAGCACTATATATTACAGCAATTCTACAATAGTCTCCAGCAATTCTTGTCTGTAAAGAGAGAAAGATGAGAAATTGCAGGGACTGGGCCCTCACAGATTGGGTCTGGTACAGAGCTTGGCAGAGATATGGATGTAGGTTGGTTAACAATTTGGACTCACCGCTGGTGTGTAATCCAGCATGTGTTTCCATTAGGGCTCTTACCCCAGAAACACATGCTCTGAAGAAGAAACTGTGTGTTTGTGGGGGCTTTGCAGATAGTCTGAAATAAGCTATGGATTGCATGCACAAATTACAAAAACAATCTGTGATCTGCTTGATTTTTCCTGCTTGAATTAATTAAACAAAAAGATCTTTTGACACTGTACTGTACCAGCATACATGTTAGTCTTTTATGCACAGGTGAATAAATTCTTGCATACAGCAGAGAATAATAAAAAGAAAACTAGTAAGATTTCCATATAATTATTTTAGTATTTTGACATTCTGGCTCATATGTCTGCTGTAATTATAACACAACCATATTAATCATGAATTATAGAGAGGAAACTTTAAGATCTGTTCCTACTTAATATACAGTAATGTTTGTTCTGTTTTTCTTTTTTATCTATTACTTGATCTGCATACCAACTTTGTTTTCCTAAGGTAATACAGTCATGCATTATACTGCTTTAAACATGCTATACATACCGTATATACTCGAGTATAAGCCGAGGTTTTTAGGTTTAAAAATCAACCTAAAAACCTTGCCTCGGCTTATACTCGAGTCACAGAGACACTTACCTTCAATCCAGAAGCAGCCGCGAGTCAGGCCGGCAGTTCCCAGTAGTTCTTCAACGGTGCGCGATGATGTCATCGCGCACGCTGGCGGGATGACGTCATCGCGCAGCCGCGAAGCAGTACTGGGAACTGCCGGCCTGACTCGCGGCTGCTCTGGATGCGGCAGCGGCAGAGAGAGGAAGACTGAAGACCAGGTACGGTAAGTGAGCTGGGGGGGGACTGGGGGGAGGGCTGGGGGGACAGTATGCCATGCAGACACCCACATTACCTTTTTTACTATAGGTGGTTGGAAACTACACTCCCAGCAACCAAGCATGCTGGGAGTTGTAGTTTCCAAACATCTACAGTGGAAAGGTATTAGGGTGGGGACAGTATGCCATACAGTAATCCCAATACCTTTCTACTATAGGTGGTTGGAAACTACAACTCCCAGCAACCAAGCATGCTGGGAGTTGTAGTTTCCAAACATCTACAGTGGAAAGGTATTAGGGTTACTGTATACCCTCGGCTCATACTCAAGTCAATCATGTTTTTCTAATTTTGGAGGCAAAAATGGGTACCTCGGCTTATACTCGAGTCGGCTTATACTCGAGTATATACGGTACATTAGCTAACACCACAACTAACTTAATAATTAAAGGCGAGACCATCCCTGGGTTACTCTGATCACTCACTGTCAATTTTCAATGGAAAGTTCTGATCACTGGATCAGATCTCAGCCCCACCCTGTCTGGGACTTGCCCAAAAGGGAAATTGCACTTTTTGCACAGTGTGTCTTCCCGCTGGTCAGGCCCCCAACATCAGCAGGAGGCGGGGCAAACTGGACCAACAATCGTAACTTTAAATATTGCCAGTGTTCAGAGGTAAACCCTGGAGTAGGTATCTAATGCACACGTCAAACACAAGGCTGGCCCCTGGTGACAGCACCCTGGTGACAGCATGTTTCTAGTAATTTACATTATTGCTAATTGATTGTCTGAGGAACTGTTTAAATACCTATGTGATAGAAAGGTAAAACTCATAAAACTTTAGCCACGCCCATCCACAAAGCCACAACCATTCTAATATGACGGTGGCGCACAAAAGGGCGGCAAAGTTTGGCTCAGGCCGCAAAAACCCTAGAAGTGCCCCTGTACATGATTGTGCTATAGACAGAGGACCCAGTCCAAAACAGTGTGCTTCACACCCTTTCTCTGCCGAAGCCCAGCACTAGGCACAAGCATGACAGAGTCCCAATCCCGCACCGGCTAATTATCTTAATAAAAAAATTGGCCCACCACTTGGCCTACCTCACCATGGGTACTTTAATTGGATGGGGTGTTTTTCTTTAAGGGAAAACTACATACTAAAGGGGGCTTAAAAGTAACTCTGCAATGGAAAACAGTTATTCGGGGAGCTGAACAAAAAAGCCTTAGCTATCTGTCTGTTCCCCTAATCTTTTATATCTTTTTATATCTTTACTTAATTACCTATTGTTTCCTTGCACCCCATATCTAAATCCCCCAAACTTCCCCCTTCATCTATGAGATTTCTCAAACTATGATTTGGGATACACTAGTGTGCCTTGTTAGAGCCATAGGTGTTCATTAACATGCCACACTAGCATGTTTCTTACACGCTTACGATCGTGTTTTGTGATCCGTTTGCGTGTGAGAAGGGCATGTCAGTGTGGGAGGCCACACTGCATGTGGTGTGACCACGTGGATCCTAATGCATGCAATGTGGATAGTAACACACATTGCCATCAGCCATGGTGTGGCCTCAGCCTGAATCCCACACTTTGTATATAGGCAGTGTTACATTACAATATAATTAAAATATAAACTATATAAAATATGATAACTTTTGCAATTGCAATGAGAATACAGGTGTCTTGACATAAATTTGCATTGCCAAAGTTTAAAAACAATTGATCAACATAAATTATATCTAACAATAACTTAAACAGAAAAGGATAATCACCATGGAAAATGTCTTGCACAACTTACCAAACCTGTCCACACTTAAGGGGGAACAGCACCTGAAACAAAATGCCTCTTGTGCTGTCCCCCCTTGCCATCGCTCCTTTTCGGTAAGGTGGGTGGGGGTGAAACAAGCATAGACTTCCATTTCAGGGGTAGACAATGCCCTGAGCAATTTTTTACTTGCCTCATGTATGGAACACCCTGGCCTGTCCGCAATAAGGGCTCATTCACTACTGTTCACTCCTACGAGCAAATCGTTTTGGTCAATGCTTGACATTGCACCAAAACGCTTTGCTCATAGGAGTGAACAGTACCATTTACACCTACGAGCTGCGATACAGTGCACAGGTGGCAACACACTGTTTGCAGCAGTTTGCGACGTTCCCCTGCAGCATAACCTGACCCTAGTGTGAACCCAGCCTTCGCATTTTATTCCAAAACGTTATATGTATGTATGTATTTTATTTCTTATAAAGCACTCCATATTCCGCAGCGTTTTACAATTATTTATTCAATTCACATCAGGCCCTGCTCCGAAGAGCTTACAATCTAATCACTTTATGTACACATACAACCTATCAGTTTGTCTTTATGATTGTGGGGGAAACCGGAGTGCACGGAGGAAACTCACGCAAGCAGGGGAAGAACATACAAGGGTGGAATCGAACTCAGGACCTCAGCACTGCAAGGCATTAGTGCTAACCACTGAGCCACCGTGCTCAGTTGTTAGTCACACTAGCGTGTTTTAATGCGTCAAAAAGTGCATACTAGTGTTGGCCAACTGGTTTGGCCGCACTAGATGCACTGCTCTGTGTTGCACTGCGATATTCTTTTCAAAGACCATGTGATTACTATTTTTTGTGAATCGCATACGCTCCAGTAGCGCAACATTGCACGGATCACAGCGCAAGCGGTGGTAACGCATTACTGTCCTACTTAGTAGTCAATAAAATGGAAAAAAATCACTTTGGTTTTAGGGTTCTTGTTGGGTTTTACTCTACTCTTATCATCTCTACATATTACATTCTACTGTAACATTTCATACACACTACACATCTCTACTCTTATTATCTCTACATGTTACATTCTACTGTAACATTTCATACACACTACACATCTCTACATGTTACATTCTACTGTAACATTTCATACACACTACACATCTCTACTCTTTATCTCTACATGTTACATTCTACTGTAACATTTCATACACACTACACATCTCCACTCTTTATCTCTACATGTTACATTCTACTGTAACATTTCATACACACTACACATTTCTACTCTTTTCATCTCTACATGGTACATTCTACTGTAACATTTCATACACACTACCTTTCTTACTCTTTTTATCTCTACATGTACATTCTAATCTACTGTAACATTTCATACACACTACACATTTCTACTCTTTTTATCTCTACATGGTACATTCTACTCTGTAACATTTCATACACAACTACAACATTTTCTACTCTTGTCATCTCTACATGGTACATTCTACTGTAACATTTCATACACACTACACATTTCTACTCTTTTCATCTCTACATGGTACATTCTACTGTAACATTTCATACACACTACACATCTCCACTCTTTATCTCTACATGTTACATTCTACTGTAACATTTCATACACACTACACATTTCTACTCTTTTTATCTCTACATGTTACACTCTACTGTAACATTTCATACACACTACACATCTCTACTCTTTTTATCTCTACATGTTACACTCTACTGTAACATTTCATACACACTACACATCTCCACTCTTATCTCTACATGTTACATTTACTGTAACATTTCAGACACACTACACATATTTTAACACGTTAATTTTTTTAAGACCTAACACAGAATATTATTCTTAACCTTTGCCCTCACTTAAGCTTTAAGTGTAAGATTGGCTTGTCCAACGATCTTTATATAATGATTCCCCTGCGGACAGGCTGTGCGGCTGTAGCCAAGCAGCCTGTTATTTTTAATTAAGAGGGAAGGATGAAGCAACTGTGTGACCTCCCACACAAGAACAAAGATTGTTGCCCTCTGACATTGCTTGATGATCCAACTGGACAGATCACTGCACAATGGTAGGAACCAATTAATAAAGCATTTGTTTATTGGCTGAGAATGATCTAACATGTATATGGACCTAATTGTTTTTAACATGTATACGAATATTCTGGTACTTAATTTTCTAAAATACATTTTTAGGTCTCCTAAAGAAGAGATAAAGTTAAAATTTAAGTGACCCTGCATGAATTATTCAATTGCTAACTTACAGCTGTATCTCTCACCTCTGAAAGCAGCATTTCAGAGAAATTACATGAAATGACCTGCCAGGCCTCATTAGCGTGTTTTAATTCAGGACTATTACACATAACCGTCTGATACAGTGTTGGCGCACAGTATCGTACCAGAAATAGCCTTTCCGGTGCGCTGTAGTGTGGCCTCACCCATAGACTTCTTTACAGTGAAGGATAAGTTCTCATTAAAACCCAGTCCCTACTTAATAGTTCTTTTGGTACACCTGTACCACCAATCTAGGATGTCTAGAGGGATCAATTTAGGGGATCAAGCTACTTTTCAATGTCTTCTTTGCATGGCAAGCCATATACACTCCCAGTCTTTTTTTTTTACTTTTTGTTACTTTTATTTCTGGCAGCACAATACTATTTAACCCTATATGACAATGTTTAATGGTTTGCTTTGTATTTACCCTCCCACTTGTCTCAGTAGGGTGCATTAGTCTGTTGTCTTCTTTTCAATATATCTTCCTAACCTGCTTCTTAACTCAGCAGTACTTGCTTTATATATATCCCCTCAGTTTACTTTACACAGTTTTGTTGCAGTATAACCGTTCAATGGATATTTTTAAATACTTCACCTTTACATTTGTCGCCTTGATTTTGCTTCCTGCGATTGGTCTCTCCCTTTTAAAGAAAATTTTCTAAATGGCTGATTACCTGCAGTGTTAGATGCATGCTATGTGGCTTCAAAGACTAAATTATATAGTATTGATCTGTATCGATCAGTGGAAAAACAGGATGCAGCAGGAGTGTTTGGTAGAGGCTAATGGGAGTTTAGAAAGTCTCTGCCTCCCCAAAATAGCCCAGTTTCCATTTAAATATGAAATTAGAAGTCATCTTTCTGAATTGGTATCTTAAATAGCCTGTCTGAACCTCCGCTTATGTTTTACCCTAAACAGTTCTTACCATATCCTGGTAAGTCCCCAGCCTAGGAATCCCTAGCCTTACCACAATATCAATCTGATTATGACAATGTCCATGTTATTACCTTATGTACAGCATGGAAGTAAAGGAAACCAGATCTCTACTTGCATACTGTGCTATTTTATATAGTCATTAGCTGCACCTAAATCAACCTGTAATATAACAGGTGCTTGGGGTGAGGGTATTATAGATTATATACTGTATATGTATATATTGAGTTTTAATGGTTTTATATGCTTTTTATGTTTATTTGAGGTGTATGGGCTAGGTCACACTAACGCATTTTTCACATGTTTGCACACAAGATTTTCGATTGCGCATGTGATTTTTGTTGGGATGGAAATGGCGGGAACGCAACAGTTGCATTTTGCAATCACCTTTTTTTGCACATTCGCATGCGTTTCAATAATGTTAAATAGCAAAACCGCATGCGCAAAATGCGGGACAACGCGCAAAAATGCACCAGAGTCACACACGCGTGCAATAACGCTTGGAATTATGTGTGTGCTTCAGTGCGTAGTAGTGGGGCCTCAGCCTAATAAAGAGGTACATTATTGTATTTCCCCATTTTAGACAGCGGGCTAGGCCACATTGTCGATATTCTCACACACTTAAGAAACGCATGACAGTACATTTTAAATGTGGGGGCCCCACTGTTTGTGCTGAGCTCTGATCTGTTATTGGTGTGCACACGTCACCATTTTTGATGCAGATCACATGCACTCTGGTAACCGAATACTTGAAAAACTACAGCACAAATGGGCGTTAAACGCACGACATTGCAAACATGCTTTTCACACTCATTTCCATGCATTGCTAATGTCGCCTCAGCCTAAACAGTCTGTTCCCTAGATATTTGTGTATATCAGTCTCAAGGTATTGGCTGCTTTTTAGGTTTTTTTAATTTCAAGTTTACACGGAAAACTGAACATGCAAAAACAATCACATCAGTGTAAATGAGCTGGAAAGTGAATAAAATAATAAAGGGCTGCACAATTAAAAGCATTTGTTTCAATGTGATCCTAAAGGCAGCCCTGCAAATGTGGAAACACATTAAAATTTAATGCAGATATACTGTATAACCAATATCAGTCTTGCAAACTGCATCTGTTTCCAATAGTATGCATACGTTGTTGGGTTTTTTTTGTCTTTTTTTACCAAAGCAGTCAAGACTCAAGATGAATAGGATCTGGTTGATCCAGGGATACTTTCCGATTGCCGTTTGGAGTCAGGAAGGAATTTTCCCCCCTTTTTAGCTGGGGTTTTTTGCCTTCCTCTGCCTTTTTGCCTTTTTAAAAAAAAAAAAAAAAAGTGAATAGGTTGGACTTGATGGACGTATGTCTTTATTCAACCTTAATTACTATGTAACTTAATTACTATGGATGTTTAGAAACACATACTGCACGGACAAAACCAAATGTCTACAGAACACATGCCATTGGACAATGAACAAGCTCTCTAATCCCCATACCCCATTGGCTTCTCTCCCTCAGAGTATGCTTCGTGCAAGGGAAAGCGGGGAAGGGGATACGGTTTGTAGGAACAGCACCATTGAGTAGCAGTAGACCCACTGCAATTGGACAACATTATTGCGGAGCCAGGCAGGCTTGGCCCCACCGGACAGACCCCATACCCCATTGGCTTCTCTCCCTCAGAGTATGCTTCGTGCAAGGTCAAGGGTTACCGAAATCGAACAATACTTTTGAGGGTTAGCGAAAATGAATAATACTTTCGAGAGTTAGCGAATGACACATTCAAGGGTTACAGATCGGCTCGTAAATTCGATAATTCTTGAAAAACGTGTCAACGAACGTTCAATAATTATTGAAAGTCCGGAAAGTTCGAAAGTCCGAGAAATCCTTCAGTAAAAGTTTGAAAGTTCGAATTTGGACCCATTCAAGTCAATGGGACAGTGATAGTTTGAAAAGGCTAGGTTTGTTACAGCTAAACTAACAATGGTAAATTACTGTAAATGGCCAAGGCACCTGGAAAATGGTCTGGGGAACATGGCACTATCACGAAAACTTGTTAAAACACTTCCTAAACACTAGCGGGCAATTGTCTGGTTTTGCGCAAGCTACATTAGAGGGTTACGGCCAATTAGAGGTTTACCAAATGATACTTTTGAGGGTCAGCAAAAATAGAGCCATAAATTCGAGGGTTACCGAAATCGAACGATACTTTTGAGGGTCAACGAAAACGAACAATACTTTCGAGAGTTAGCAAATGACACATTTAAGGGTTAGAGATCGGCTCGTAAATTCGATAATTCTCGAAAAACGCGTCAATGAACGTTCAATAATTAAGGAAAGTTCGAACGTCCAAGAAATCCTTCAGTAAAAGTTTGAAAGTTTGAATTTGGACCCTTTCAAGTCAATGGGAGAGTGATAGTTTGAAAAGGCTAGGTTTATTACAGCTAAACTAACAATGGTAACTTACTGTAAATGGCTGTGGTACCTGGGAAATGGTCTGGGGAATATGGCACTATCATCAAAACTTGTTAAAATGCTTCCTAAACACTAGCGGGCAATTGTCGGGTTTTGCACAAGCTACATTAGAGGGTTACGGCCAATTAGAGGGTTACTGAACGATACTTTCGAGGGTCAGCGAAAATAGAGCCATAAATTCGAGCATTACCGAAATCGAACGTACTTTCAAGGGTTAGGCGAAAACGAACAATACTTTAGGAGTAGCAAAAGATACATTTAATGGTTTGCGAACGGCTCGTAAATTCGATAATTCTCGAAAACCGCAACAACGAACGATCGATAATTACCGAAAGTATGAAAAGTTCGAGAATTCTGGGTCCAGGATAGTTCATGAAGTCCGAGTCCGTTCGAACTCAAAAAATATTGAACGTTATTGACGGGTTTCGAGAATTATCGAATTTATGAGCCGATCTCTAACCCTTAAATGTGTCATTGCTAACTCTCGAAAGTATTGTTCGTTTTCGTTAACCCTCAAAAGTATCGTTCGATTTCGGTAACCCTCGAATTTATGGCTCTATTTGCTGGCCCTCGAAAGTATCTTACACAGAAGCAAGCACAAAACAGAAATGGAGGAATAAAGTGATATTCCATCCACGTTTTTGAGTAAAGATCATAAAGAAATACTGATAGGTTGAAAGTGTCAAAAATTTTGTTTGAATTGCATTTTGCACGTGCGAGGATTGCCTTCTGTTTTCACCAGATTGTGTCTGGGAAGGGACAGACTGGTAAGTCACGTGGAATGCAATACCAGTGGGAGAAACCGGAGTGCCCGGAGGAAACCCAGACAAGCACAGAGCAGAGGGCTCACAGACTCCTTGCAGGTGTGTCCAAGGGGGGAATTGAACTCGGACTCTGCTGCAGCTACATCTGTGTTACCACTCTGCTACAGTGGCTGCCAACAATAATCTTTTTTTTTTTTATTAAGACCTTCTGACAGTTATGACAGTTATGACACATGACTAGCTATGTGCATAAAGGGGTGGAGCTATCACTGCACAGTTTGTATTGATAGAAGCACAAAACCTAAAGCTGGCTATACACAGAATTAGAGATGGCAAACTACATTAGAGGGTTGTGGCCATTTCGACGGTTACCAAACGATACTTTCGAGGGTCAGCGAAAATAGAGCCATAAATTCGAGGGTTACCGAAATCGAACGATACTGTCAAGGGTTAGCGAAAATAAACAATACTTAAGGGCTAGGCCACACTAGCGTGTTTTTCGCTCGTTTGCGCAGCGATTTTCGCTAAAATGGAAATTGCGCGAACGCGAAAATTCCCGCGATTTCCGATGCGCATGTGATTGCGCGTCTGTTCGCGTTTTGGTAACGCATGCGTTCACCATTTTTGGTGCGTTAACATAACACGAAATGTCGTAAACGCATGCACAAAACGCAAAAGGCACAAGAAAAGCGCACACAATCACGTGCGATAACACTCACGATTTTGTACGCGATTCCTGTGCGTTGCAGTGTGGCCTCAGCCATAGAGAGTTAGCGAACGATACATTTAATGATTTGTGAACGGCTCGTAAATTCGACAATTCTCGAAAACCGCAACAACAAACGTTCGATAATTATCGAAAGTTCGAAAGTCCGAAAAATCCTTTAGTAGAAGTTTGAAAGTTCGAATTTGGAGCCATTCAAGTCAATGACAACCATTATTGTGGAGCCAGGCAGGCTTAGCCCCACAGGACGACCCATACCCCATTGGCTTCTCTCCCTCAGAGTATGCTTCGTGCAGAAGGAAAGCGGGGAAGGGGGATAGGGTTTGTAGGAAACAGCACCATTGAGTAGCAGTAGACCCACTGCAATTGGTCAAACATATTGCGGAGCCAGGCAGACACACAACTGACAGCAAACAGCAAACAAACAGCAAACAGCAACAACTGACACGACTGACGGCAAATAGCAGATCACACAGCAAAAGCTGCTGATTGCTGCTGAACGCAGCACTGTCAGTTACACAAACACACAGACACCGACACACAGATACAGAAAACAAACAAAAAAACAGGACACCTAGAAGGTCTAACACAAAAATTGTCCAAAGGACTTATAGGGGGGTTAGTCCTTAAAAGGAATTTTATGTCTCACAAGGGTAGTCCTTAAAAGGACTTTTGGGTCTCACAAGGAAGGTTAGTCCTTAAAAGGACTGTTGGGTCTCAAGATGTGTGAATACAGGGGTGGGTAACTACAAGTGCTAAACCACCACGCTGAAATCCACACACAGAAAGCGCAAAAATCTCTCTCCAACTCCTACACTGTCAAGTCTCCACTAAACACTTTCCAACACACTGACTAAATGGCGCTGGTTGCATTGCCTTTTATACCCAGGGGGCTGGCAATGCTCAAATTAGATGCCATTGGGTGATTTTGGACATGTGGGCACTTTTTTTTTAAATTCGATGACTGTTCGAACGTTCGAAAAATCATCGAAAGTCTGGGAAATATCAAAAGTCCGCGTCCGAGATAGTTCGAGAAGTCCGGGTCCGTCCGGAACTCGAAAGTTTGGCTCGAACTCGGGTTCGAGTTCGAGTTCTATGCCATCCCTACATGGCACTATCACCAAAACTTGTTAAAACACTTCCTAAACACTAGCGGGCAATTGTCTGGTTTTGCGCAAGATACATTAGAGGGTTATGGCCAATTCGAGGGTTACCGAACGATACTTTCGAGGGTCAGCGAAAGTAGAGCCATAAATTAGAGGGTTACCGAAATCGAACGATACTTTTGAGGGTTAGCAAAAAGAACAATACTTTCGAGAGTTAGCGAATGACACATTCAAGGGTTAGAGATCGGCTCGTAAATTCGATAATTCTTGAAAAACGTGTCAACGAACGTTCAATAATTATTGAAAGTCCGGAAAGTTCGAAAGTCCGAGAAATCCTTCAGTAAAAGTTTGAAAGTTCGAATTTGGACCCATTTAAGTCAATGGGACAGTGATAGTTTGAAAAGGCTAGGTTTGTTACAGCTAAACTAACAATGGTAACTTACTGTAAATGGCTGTGGCACCTGGAAAATGGTCTGGGGAACATGGCACTATCACCAAAACTTGTTAAAACACTTCCTAAACACTAGCGGGCAATTGTCTGGTTTTGCGCAAGCTACATTAGAGGGTTACGGCCAATTAGAGGGTTACCGAACGATACTTTCGAGGGCCAGCAAAAATAGAGCCATAAATTCGAGGGTTACCGAAATCGAACGATACTTTGAGGGTTAACGAAAACGAACAATACTTTCGAGAGTTAGCAAATGACACATTTAAGGGTTAGAGATCGGCTCGTAAATTCGATAATTCTCGAAAACCGCGTCAATGAACGTTCAATAATTGTGGAAAGTTCGAAAGTCCGAGAAATCCTTCAGTAAAAGTTTTATAGTTTGAATTTGGACCCATTCAAGTCATTGGGAGAGTGATAGTTTGAAAGGGCTGGGTTTATTACAGCTAAACTAACAATGGTAACTAACTGTAAATGGCTGTGGCACCTGGGAAATGGTCTGGGGAACATGGTACTATCACCAAAACTTGTTAAAACACTTCCTAAACACTAGCGGGCAATTGTCGGGTTTTGCGCAAGCTACTTTAGAGGGTTACGGCCAATTAGAGGGTTACTGAACGATACTTTCGAGGGTCAGCGAAAATAGAGCCATAAATTCGAGCATTACCGAAATCGAACGATACTTTCAAGGGTTAGCGAAAACGAACAATACTTTAGAGAGTTAGCAAACGATACATTTAATGGTTTGCGAACGGCTCGTAAATTCGATAATTCTCGAAAACCGCAACAACGAACGATCGATAATTACCGAAAGTATGAAAAGTTCGAGAATTCTGGGTCCAGGATAGTTCATGAAGTCCGAGTCCGTTCGAACTCAAAAATTATTGAACGTTCATTGACGCGGTTTTCGAGAATTATCGAATTTATGAGCCGATCTCTAACCCTTAAATGTGTCATTTGCTAACTCTCGAAAGTATTGTTCGTTTTCGTTAACCCTCAAAAGTATCGTTCGATTTCGGTAACCCTCGAATTTATGGCTCTATTTTTGCTGGCCCTCGAAAGTATCTCTACACAGAAGCAAGCACAAAACAGAAATGGAGGAATAAAGTGATATTCCATCCACGTTTTTGAGTAAAGATCATAAAGAAATACTGATAGGTTGAAAGTGTCAAAAATTTTTGTTTGAATTGCATTTTGCACGTGCGGATTGCCATTCTGTTTTCACCAGATTGTGTCTGGGAAGGGACAGACTGGTAAGTCACGTGGAATGCAAAACAGTGGGAGAAACCGGAGGGCCCGGAGGAAACCCAGACAAGCACAGAGCAGAGGGCTCACAGACTCCTTGCAGGTGTGTCCAAGGGGGGAATTGAACTCAGGACTCATTGCTGCAGCTACATCTGTGTTACCACTCTGCTACAGTGGCTGCCCAACAATAATTTTTTTTTTTTATTAAGACCTCTGACAGTTATGACAGTTATGACACATGACTAGCTATGTGTAAAGGGGTGGAGCTATCACTGCACAGTTTGTATTGATAGAAGCACAAAACTAAAGCGGCTATACACAGAATTAGAGATGGCAAACTACATTGAGGGTGTGGCCATTTCGACGGTTACCAAACGATACTTTCGAGGGTCAGCGAAATGAGCCATAAATTCGAGGGTTACCGAAATCGAACGATACTGTCAAGGGTTAGCGAAAATAACAATACTTAAGGGCTAGGCCACACTAGCGTGTTTTTCGCGTTGCGCAGCGATTTTCGCTAAAATGGAAATTGCGCGAACGCGAAAATTCCCGCGATTTCCGATGCGCATGTGATTGCGCGTCTGTTCGCGTTTGGTAACGCATGGTTCACCATTTTTGGTGCGTTAACATAACACGAAATGTCGTAAACGCATGCACAAAACGCAAAAGGCACAAGAAAAGCGCACACAATCACGTGCGATAACACTCACGATTTTGTACGCGATTCCTGGGCGTTGCAGTGTGGCCTCAGCCATAGAGAGTTAGCGAACGATACATTTAATGATTTGTGAACGGCTCGTATAAATTCGACAATTCTCGAAAACCGCAAACAAACGTTCGATAATTATCGAAAGTTCGAAAGTCCGAAAAATCCTTTAGTAGAAGTTTGAAAGTTCGAATTTGGAGCCATTCAAGTCAATGGGAGAGTGATAGTTTGAAAAGGCTGGGTTTATTACAGTAAACTAACAATGGTAACTTACTGTAAATGGCTGTGGCACCTGGGAAATGGTCTGGGGAACATGGCATAGAGATGGTCGAACTATTGAAAAGTTTCGTCCGTTTTCGAACTTTCGAACTATTGGGAAAGTTCGAAAGTTCGAAAACGGACCCATTAAAGTCTATGGGAGGCAAATAGTTCGAAAAGTTCAAGTCAAATACAACTAAAATATTAATGGTAACTTAATGTAAATGGCTGTGGGACCTGGGAAATGGTCTGAAGAGCATGTTCCAATATCCAGGACTTTCGTAAAATTGATTTTACTCTCACACGCGCTACTTTTGCACTTTCGCGTTCGAACGTTCAAGGTAACATGGACATTTTACTCGCGGATTCGATACTCGCGTATAGGTTCTAATGGATACTTTACTCGTAGATTCGATGTTCGCGCCTAGATACCATGGACATTTTACTCGCGATTCGATGCTCGCATATAGGTTTCAATGGACCCTTTACTCGCGGATTCGCGTTCGCGCCTAGATACCATGTACATTTTACTCGCAGATTCGATTTCGACATTCGGTTATAATTCCCTTCTTCCCATTGACTTCTATATGCAATCCAGGATCTAAAATCGAGCCTGGAAAGCGTCTGATGGTGGAATATCTCACCCGGCTAGGTTATGACGGGATGCCAATCGGCACCCCCAACATTAAAGAGCGCAAACAGCACATAATGCGCCACCTGCAGGCGAAACTGCAGGGACAGTTTTGCATTGATCTGACCACCACTCAGCTCCAAAATAGGTGGTCAGACCTCAAACGGCAGAGACGGAACTACGTCCAGGACATCCAGCAGAATGTCCAAGGCAAGTTTCACATTTATATATTCAATTTTATCTGTGATTGAGTTGTATAAAACACCACCTTTTGCAAAACTAATCAGGCAGTTCTGCGGCAGATCTTTCTGACAAGCTCTGACTAAGTATCACCACTATACCACCATATATACCACCATGTTTGTTATTATTATTGTTTATATATTTTTTTATTATTTTATTATTGTTATACTTATTATTGATATGTAAGCAAGGTGCTTACGTTTACTAAAAAAGTTAAACTAAACAAATCTCTGTGTTTTATCTTTACAAATGACATTGACTACAAACATAATTATTTAGGCTTTTCCCATACCCCATTGGCTTCTCTCCCTCAGAGTATGCTTCGTGCAAGGCAAAAGCGGGGAAGGGGATACGGTTTGTAGGAACAGCACCACTGAGTACAGTAGACCCACTTCAGTTGACAACATTATTGAGGAGCCAGGCAGGCTTGGCCACACTGGACAGACCCCATACCCATTGGCTTTCTCTCCTCAGAGTATGCTTCGGCAAGGGAAAGGGGGGAAGGGGATAGGGATTGTGGGAACAGCACCATTGAGTGCAGTGACACCACTTCAATTGGACAACATTATTGCGGAGCCAGGCAGGCTTGGCCCCAACGGCACAGACCATACCCCATTGGCTTCTCTCCCTCAGAGTATGCTTCGTGCAAGGGAAAGCGGGGAAGGGGATAGGGTTTGTAGGAACAGCACCATTGAGTAGCAGTAGACCCACTTCAATTGGACAACATTATTGTGGAGCCAGGCAGGCTTAGCCCCACCAGACAGACCCCATACCCCATTGGCTTCTCTCCCTCAGAGTATGCTTCGTGCAAGGGAAAGCGGGGAAGGGGATAGGGTTTGTAGGAACAGCACCATTGAGTAGCAGTAGACCCACTGCAATTGGTCAACATATTGCGGAGCCAGGCAGACACACAACTGACAGCAAACAGCAAACAAACAGCAAACAGCAACAACTGACACGACTGACGGCAAATAGCAGATCACACAGCAAAAGCTGCTGATTGCTGCTGAACGCAGCACTGTCAGTTACACAAACACACAGACACCGACACACAGATACAGAAACAAACAAAAAAACAGGACACCTAGAAGGTCTAACACAAAAATTGTCCAAAGGACTTATAGGGGGGTTAGTCCTTAAAAGGAATTTTATGTCTCACAAGGGTAGTCCTTAAAAGGACTTTTGGGTCTCACAAGGAAGGTTAGTCCTTAAAAGGACTGTTGGGTCTCAAGATGTGTGAATACAGTGGTGGGTAACTACAAGTGCTAAACCACCACGCTGAAATCCACACACAGAAAGCTCAAAAAGCGCAAAAATCTCTCTCCAACTCCTACACTGTCAGGTCTCCACTAAACACTCTCCAACACACTGACTAAATGGCACTGGTCGCATTGCCTTTTATACCCAGGGGGCTGGCAATGCTCAAATTAGCTGCCATTGGGTGATTTTGGACATGCAGGCACTTTTTTTTAAATTCGATGATTTTTTGAACGTTCGAAAAATCATCGAAAGTCCGGGAAATATCGAAAGTCCGCGTCCGAGATAGTTCGAGAAGTCCGGGTCTGTCCGGAACTCGAAAGTGCGGCTCGAACTCAGGTTCGAGTTCTATGCCATCCCTACCCAGCACTACATACTGGAGATTTCCTTTCTGTGTGGGTGAAATGTTTAAATGTGTAGTAGAGCTCATCTCTCACAAGGTCAACTCCAATCTAAAATATATTTTACCTAAATTATTATCCCGACTCCACCGATTAAAGGGGCACAAAAGAGCAAAGTTTTTAAATAATATATAAAAGCTTTAATTTCAAAGGAGGTACTTACCCCCACCCCGTCTCCCTATCTCAACACACCTCTTATCTCTTTATAGGTGAGCATGCCCCTACGTCGGAGAAGTGATGGTAAACGTCAGAGTTTGTTTGGAATCATGTCTTTGACTAGAGATATCGGCAACTATAAATTTAAAATGCAATGTAAAAATTGCTTTAACTCTGCGATGGTCTCTCACAGGTTGTATTCCATCTGCATACCCTTTAATATTATCCCTTTAATAGTTACACTTATAGAAACAACACAGAACAGAGCTGCAGAAGGAGAATAATGAAGTTAACCTGATCTTAGCACAGCTCTGTGCAATGCATGTATCAATAGTGTACTATCTGAAAGTAAATGAAACCTTCACTATCAGAAGGTGAATAAAATCTTGAGCAAATCAATCCAGCTCCACATTTTTGTTAATTACTCAATTAAGCACTCTTACACTGTAGTTATAAATTAACTGGCTCAGTGGTTAGCACTGATGCCTTGCAGCACTGAGGTCCTGAGTTCAATTCCACCCTTGGACACATCTGCAAGGAGTTTGTATGTTCTCCCCGTGCTTGCGTGGGTTTCCTCCGGGCACTCCAGTTTCCCCCTCAATCATAAAGACATACTGATAGGTTGTATGTGTCATATATGTGCTTAGATTGAAAGCTCTTTGGCAGGACCTGATGTGAATGTATACATGTAATTGTAAAGAGCTACGGAAGATGTTAGCGCTATATAAATCCAAAATAATAATAATAAAAGTGGTTGAATAAATTAATTGGGGGATGAGATCTGACCTTTGTGCTGCCATCTATTGGTGAATCAAGTGATCGCCTAATTTAATTGGAGATGAGAACCCATTGTTTACCCGATTTGTGGGTTGGGTAAGCCACAGTGAATTTGATTTGGTTATGTCTGGTTTGGTTATAAAGCTGTGGGTGTAGGTTGGATCAGGTAGTGGGTGGGGGTCTGCTTGCATGTCTTTTTAATTTTGGGTGAGGTTTGAGTTGTGGGTCTGACTACTTGAAGGTCAGGTCGGGTGCAGTTAGCGTGTGTGGGTCGGGGTGGGTAATGGTTTTGCAAGTGCGGGTTAGGTTGCGGTGTGAGTCTGTTTTGCTGATGTGCCGTGCGTCATTGTGTACAAGACCTAACTCAGTTTTGCTACATGTGTTTTTAATAGGTTCCTACATGTTTCACTGATCTGGCAAGCCTTCCTCCAATATTCCTCTTTAAATTGGTACATACACTATTGGGGAATGCATTGCACAGAGCTGTGCTAAGATAAGGTTCAATCATTATGCTGCACCTGCAGCTCTGCACTATGTTGTTTTTATGCATATAGCATACAAAAACACATTATTCCTACACTTGAACATTCTCCTTTATTGCTGCAGCTGACAGGGAGAGATGGAGACCTTCACACTGCCACTAGGAATGTGCAAATCATTAAACCTCAGTCAAGTTCTTTGCACCGCCCAGCATGTTCTGCGATTTAAATATTTTTTTTAATATTATTCTTACAATATAAAGGTGGTGGTGAAAATACACATGTGCAGAAAATGTTATGAAGGCAAAAGAACTGGCAGGGAAAGGAAAATGTCAGCTTCAGGTCCGATGCACAAACTTTTAAATAAGCTCATAGAGAAAAAGAAATGGCACATGAGTAGAGATGGCCGGTTCGCGGACCCGAACCCGGATCCGCCGCGGATTTCTCCCGTCCGCGAACGGCGGATTATTCCGGACTTTCCGAACTTCCGAACTGCGGATTTTTTTTTTTACGAAAATTTTCGAAAATACGAGATTCTCCGTAATTACGAGGATCTACGATACTTTCGGGATACGGAAAAACCGAAGATCCTCGTAATTACGGGGATTCACGTAATTACGAGGATTCACGTAATTACGAATATTCTCGTAATTACGAGAATACTCGGAAAAACGAGTAATTCGTGTAAATTTTCAAGACGGAGCAAGCCACATGATCCAAATTAGCCAATGGCAGCTATCATAGTTACGGTAAGCCTCTTTTTTTTACGGAAATCCTCGTTTTTACGGGAATCCTCGTATTTTCGAAAAATACCGTTTTTTTAAAGTCACGCTAGCGGACTGTACTTTTTAGGTATTGTTGGCATTTATACGTGCTTCTAAGGCCATTACCCAGGTCCCTGAGTGGTTAAGTGTACGTTACCAAGGCTATTTAGACCACTTTTAATGCGGATTTTGCCGAACTTTTATTTTAATACGGTTTAACGTATTTTCACGTATTTTCGCGGATTTTCGAATTTTCGGATTTTTTCGAAAATCCGCGGATCTTCGCGCGGACCGGATTTTTCGAAGTTCGGACATCTCTACACATGAGTTAAAATTTTCTATTGTGAGTTGTTTACGAAGGCAAGTACTTTCTTACCTAGTTCTTTGTGTGTGTGTGTGTGGGGGGGGGGGTGTTATACCGTATAAACGTATAACTTAACTGAATCTCTCCTAGCTCAGTGAGCATAAAGTAAAAGATGAGTGGAAAATTATTATTTTTTATACTGTGCATACCTAGTAATTCTACATATTCCCTTCCATTTTGAAAAATTTGTTGAATTTATACCCCTTGCTATTCCCTGTTTTTGACATTAGTGAGCTGCCATTTTAGGTTCTGTAATGGTCCTTCTTCTTCCCAGAATGCACACTACTTTGGAATGTTCCTAACAGTAATTTCTACTGACTGGCTGTTGGATGGGTCATACATGCTCAGATCTCTACTGAGCAACTGAATAAACCCAGGCACTGGGTCAAATAGTCTGTATTAGGGGTCCTGAAAACAAGAAGTCAGTATTTCAGAAGCATTTAAATATACACATGCTGAATGGGCAGGTTAAGTTTATTAGGATGGAGGATGGAAAAATACTGCTCTTTCTTAAAAGTATATGTATTTGCACTGAACTTCGCCTTTAAGGCATGCTTAGTATGGTTGACCCAAGAAAAGAGGAATCATCTATCATCACAGTGCTTCGATAAAAGGGACATAAAACTGGACAACACACTAAATCAGAAAATTTACTAAAATGGGCTTGTTTTTAATTTTCCAGCGTTTCAGTATCATAGCATTTGGTCAATGACCCTATTGTTGTTTACACATGCTCAGACCTAAGCCACTGCAGAAACTTGTTACCAATAGTCACACTCACTAGTAGACTCTAGCCAACCCTATTACAGGACAAATTAGGTAAGGGAGCATGTGACTGAGGTCAGGAGGTGTGGCAGGACATTGCATATACACACAGTTATTTCATCCATTTCTTCAGGGAATATATGTACTTTAATGCCATTTACTAAAAGGGTTTAGTCCTCCTTGTATAAACACATCATCACACAGCACATATAAATAATGAATAAGGTCATCCCATAGGGGCCCAATAACTTGCTGACAAATGTATGCTTTATGATTTCAATCCTAATTTCCCATGTAAGAGCAATTGACCTATTGGCAATGACAAGTGAATAAGTGGCAGACAAATGGTTAACTGGTAAACACATTTCTTGCTTCCTCCCTTTGCTATATTTGAAGACTTCAAAATGTTCAGTCACGATAAGAAAATGTCATTGTGATTCTTAAATCAGCTGCCAATGACAGTTTTACATAAAGCAGGGAGAAATTAAATGTAATGTCAGTGACGGGTGTCTTTTTTTAAATTGCATTTTAAAAGGTTTTTAAAACTATAATTCATTTGTGCAAGCCTACGAAAACATCCAGCAAAAACATCACCAGTAAATCATCAATCCTATTTGCATTTTCAATTATCTTTTAGTTTGTTACCTGCTGGGATTCTTTTTTTTTTATTTGAATAAAAACTAAAAAATTCTCTGGACAGGTTATACTGGAATAATCTTCTGCCATGTTTACTTAATGTGTTTACTTTTAATGGGGGTAAAGGGACTTTTTCTCACATTGCCTCATTAGAGAGACGACCCTGTTGACAATAGACTGATACATGGTAACAATAATAAGCATCAATAGGGTGGCCCATGAAATCACTAATTAGTGAAAATATACTACCACAATATATGATTATAGACTGGCAAATGAAATCCATAACAAATGATATAAGACTGGCACATGGGATCCCCAATAAGTGGTAATAGACTGGCACATTTGAAAGGTCCTATGTCGTGGGAAATTGCCTGGGATTTTAAGAGAGTTTGACTGGTTCCCAAACTCCTCGCTGTCATGGTAATTCCTTGGCATTTAGTGACTAGAGATGGCCCAAACTTGTAATTTTCGTTCTGTCTTCGGATTTACAGATCTCGGGAAAAACCTGAAGATTCGAAAATGGAATGCGTTTTTTAAGGTTACCGAATATACAGTTATTTTTGGTAACCCTCCAAAATAACCTTGAAAGTAATTTCCGACCGTATTTTTGAGGGTGATCGAACATTTGAGGTTATTTTCGAGGTTTACCGACAATAACCTCATATATTCAGTAACCCTCAAGAATGCATTCTGAAGTCCTGAAATTAAAATGATCCACCTGGATTCAGACGGAATGTTGAAAATTTGGAACCAAGAGGCCCCGTGTCGGATCCGGATCCCATCTCTATTGGTGTCTATAGGATATATGTTGCGTTTTCTTCCAGGGAGTTTTCAGATATACAGTTTTAAGTAAGTTTTGAACTTTCTGTAACATTTTTTTTGTGAATTCCACTTTTTAGTCTTTCTGATTTTATATTTTAGGAAATAAAGGAAAATGATGAGCCTCTGTATCTGACTTTAAACAGAACTTACACCTGTTGGTATTTAGTATTTAAAAAAATTGTCGCTATTTGGGACAATTGAGTATGCATGGTACTTATTTTCTGGTATTCATCACATTATACCACCAGTGTTCCACACAGCCCTCCAGTTTTTATCCAGTATTACTCTTCCCTCCTGTTTTCCTGCCAGTGTTAATCCATACGAGTGACGGCACTTGCTTTTAATAAAAACTTTCCTTTATTTGTAACAAACATTGTTAAAAACAGATACTTTTAAGTTACATAGCTCTCACTGGTTACATTTACACACAGCAGGACATGATATTTTGGGTCACATGACCCTTTCTCAATTTGAGAAAGGGTCATGTGACTCGAATCGTCATGTCCTGCTGTGTAGTGCTGGTTTCACAGTTTGAATTTTGGAAGAATTCCTGCCAGTGTTACCCACTGCCCTGCAGTTTAAGCAAGTCCTCCAGTTATTCCAGCCAGTGTTATCTTTTGCCTTCCAGTTTTAGTCAGTGTCTTCTCCATTTTTCTCAGCCAATGTTAAACTCAGCCCTCCAGTTTCTAACCAGTGATAAACATAGCCCTCAAGTTTTTGGCAGTGTTAAACTCAGACCTCAATTTTCCCAGACAGTGTTACTGGCACATTTTCTGACTGGTGTGTTAGCCATTTGATTTAGTGAAGTGTTGCGGTATGAAAACTCACAGGAATCAGGGCAAATTATATATCCTTTTTTTGGGCACGATGTGTACTTTAACAAGATAACAGATGTTTGCAACTTATCTGGAGATTTAACAAAATTTTGGGGTGAAAACTGATTTAAAAATACATCATTTGCAAAATTTTACTTTTCTTGCCATTTGTATTTGGAAAATAAAAAACATTTTTGAGTTTACACACAAAAATATTATTGTTTATAAAAGCTCTGATTCTCCAGAGTACAACGATACCAGATAAACCTAAACTTTCTGTCCAGGAGACCCATCAAGACTAAAACAGCACATTAAAGAATTTTACACAAAATTGAAATGTAAAAGTCCATCTTACAGTCATTGCAGTATAACATCCATATTAACTAAAACACCCCCACAAATTAGATAATTTTAGAAACTAGACATCCTAAGGTTTTTAGAAGAAGTGTGATCAGGGCAGTCTCGCTAATAATCCACATTGAGACAATTCTGCAGAGCGGCATCTTGTCTCTGGCTCGAGGAAGTGGCATTTTAGGTGAACTGTGCAAAAAGAAAATTAGCTTACTGGTGCCGGGCCGGCGCAGCATGAGGTGGAGCTTGTAGTCACTGAGGCGCAGAGTAGTAAGTGACTCCTGGGTCCGGCAGTGGATTGTGGATTTTAAAAAGTATCCGTATCCACTGCCTTGGCATTGTCTTCCCCAACTGGAGCGCAGGACCTTCCACTGTGCTGCGTCACGCGCTGACGTCACGCATTCAGCCGGCCGGTCTGCACCATCCCAAGGGAACTGTGTGTGGGAGGGAGAGATCTTTGCGATCCCTCATCCCTCCTGTCTGGGTTCACCATTGGATCTTCATCTCCAGCTGCATCAGATGGGGAGCAGCGCGTGGGTCATGTGACCAGGCAGTCAGCAATGAGGAGGGGAGTCACATAGCAAGGAAAGTGTTAAAGTGTTCAGGAAAGGTAATGAAACACACACACACAAGGACACACATATACATGGACATGGACACACAGACACACACACATATACACAAACACACACAACATGGACACACACAAGTATATACACACATGGGGACACATGGGGACACATAGAAACACACATGGACACACAGATACACACTCATGGGGACACACATGGACATACATACATACATACATAGAAACATACATAGAAACACACATGGACTGTGGACAAACACACATGTATTAAAGGGGAAGTTAACCTATGAATTACTTTTTCCCCTACCTTAATGTATCTCAGTAATACTGGTAACAAGCAGGGCCATCTCGCTAATGTACCCATGTGAATCTACTTCTGTGTATGGCCCATGTACTCACGTGACGCAGACGTCATCACATGGTGACATCTGACGTCACTCTCTAGGGCTGTCCGCTGCGGTGCACTCTACAAGCCTGGTGCTGTCTGATACGGCGCAGAGGAAGGCAGCCTCTAGGACCTGTAAGAGTATTGATCTTCCAGCGACAGAAAGTGGTGTGTATGTGTGCGCTAACCATTTATCAAAGTTTTTTGCCAATGATTTTACCTGTATCTGTGTGACAACTATTTTTTTATAGTTTGTGCCAATGATTTTACCAGATTGGGTGCCAACCATTTATGAGAGTCTGGGTGCCAACTCTTTATCAGAGTTTGTGCCAATGATTTTACCAGTATCTGGGTGCCAACCATTTATCAGAGTTTGTGATTTTACCAGATTTTGTGACAACCACTGTATGGGACCTTTACCGTATGTTCTCACTGTATGGGACCTTTACCGTATGTTCTCACTGTATGGGACCTTTACTGTCTGTTCTTACTGTATGGGACCTTTATTGTCTGTTCTCACTGTATGGGACCTTTATTGTCTGTTCTCATTGTATGGACCGATTTGTCTGTTTCTCACTGTAATGAGGGACCTTTATTGTCTGTTCTCACTGTATGGGACCTTTACCGTCTGTTCTCAATGTATGGGACCTTTACTGTCTGTTCTCACTGTATGGGACCTTTACTGTCTGTCCTCACAGTATGGGACCTTTACGGTCTGTTCTCACTGTATGGGACCTTTACTGTCTGTTCTCACTGTACATGTGTTAGATATTGTTAAATTGCATTTCATATGGTTAGATTAACCTAGCCTTACCTAACAAACTATCTAAAGCTGGACTAGTTGGGTAAGTTAGGGCCCTATTAAAAGGAACCTTGACGTGGTGGCAGGTTATTTTGGGTAAAATTGTTTATTCTTCTGTTATTATGGGGTTGATTATTATGCGCGCCACATATAGGCTGCAATCAGGGTTTGGCTCAGGTGGCAAAATCCCTAGAGACACCCCTGAGTGTGATTTTTGAACAAAATACAAATACCTGGACTGAGCTGTTCATCAAATTGGAAGATTTTTTTTCACATTTTCCTTTTTTCCTATAAATACCAAATCATCGACAAAGTCAATGGTAAATTTCACAGAAAAATTGTTGTGTGTTTGAGTTGAAAACCAAAACAAATATGAAAGCCTAACCCCTCCTGAATAGAGATGGACGAACTTTCCAAAGTTTGGAAAAACGGACCCATTAAAGTCAATGGGAGTCAAATAGTTCAAAAAGTTTGAATGAAATACAATTAAAATATCAATGGTAACTTAATGTAAATGGCTGTGGGACCTAGAAAATGGTCTGAGGAACATGTTTGAATATCCAGGACATTTTCGAAAACTCGATTTTACTCTCACGTGCGCTACTTTCGAGCTCTCGCGTTCAAACATTTGATAATTATCCCATGAATGACTTGCGGATTCGAGAATTCAATATTTACTCATGTATTGGTATAATAGACATTTTACTCGCATATTCGTTAATTCAATATCTACTCATGTATTCGTATAATAGACATTTTACTCACGGATTCGAGAATTAGATATTTACTCGCGTATAGGTATAATGGACATTTTTCTCACGGATTCGATATTTACTCGCGTATAGGTATATTAGATATTTTACTCGTATATTTGCATGCCTCAAAAGTTCGAACATTGGATAATTATCAAAAGTCCGGAAAATATTGACTTTTGATAGTTCAAAAAGTCAGAGTCCGTTCGAACTTGAATAGTTCGGCTCGAACTCGGGTTCTAGTCCATCTCTACTCCTGAATAAAATGGTATGTCGCATGGGTGGGTATACACAGAGACATGGCTACCAACTAGCCCTTAAGGCAATCAGTGCATAAAGACAATTACACCTACAATTTCAGTCATCTCAGCATTTTGAACTGCTTTCAGTTTTTCAAACTAAATACCCCCCAATCTCAAAAATACCCCCACAAACCCTATATGGAAAGTACACACTTTCAGCTACTATATGGTGTTATTGTGTCATACTGTACATAAAAGCAGAATTCTGGATGCAGCCCTTCATATAATCTCATGCTTTTAGCAGATTTTCTGAAAAAAATTAATCAAATGCATGTTTCAAGTCAGTAAATCATATCTAAATTCCCATGACAAGTACAAAAAACACCCCAAATGTCTTGAATCAAACAGTAGGCCATATGCATGGTTACACAAACATGGAAGCGACTAGCCACGAAGTGAGACAATGCACGATGGCTCAAAAAAAGCAAAAATATTTAGCCAACTCCCTACTGGAAGTTTGCAGTTATTACCACAAAACACCACCCTAACTCAGAAATACCCCACACACAACTCTACACACCTTCAGCTATGTAAAGCTGTAGTTTTTCCATTCTTACCATCAATGGTGTGGGCGCAGTTCTTCACAGAACTTTGCACTTTTAGCAGATTTTCAGAAAAAAATTAACAAAAAACACATTTCAAAAGGTAGAAGTCATGTAAAAACCCCATGTATTGTAAAAAAAAGTTACCAAATATCCATCTACCAAATAAAACGGTATGCCATATGCATGGTTACAAACACGGACATGGGAGAGACAAGTAGGACAATGCGCAATGGCTCAGAAACCGTGAAAATATTCGTCTGACTCCGAATTTAAACAGTCTGCAGTTTTTCCCACAAAACACCCAATTAACTCCGAAACCCCCCCCACAAACTATCTATTCCTGGAATTTACATACCTTCAGCTACATAACACTGTAGTTTGTTCATTCATACTATTAAAGGGCACCGTTTTTCAAAGAAATTCTCACTTTTCGCAGATTTTCCAAAAAAATAAATGAAAAAGAACATTCAAAGGTAGAAATCATGCCAAAACCCCATGGAATGTAAAAAAAAGTTACCAAATATTAAACTCCCAAAAGTCCGGTATGCTATATGCAGGATTATACACGCGAACGTCGAAGCAAAAAACCACGGAGGAAGACTATGCGCGATGACTCTGAAACAGTGAAATTATTCAGAGAAAATCAACTTTCAAAGGTAGAAATCATACCCAAACCCCATGGAATTAAAAAAAAAAATTAACCAAATATAAATCCCCCAAATGTCCTGAATCAAACAGTATGCCATATGCATGGTTCAGCGATGTAACACAGCCATGGTTCAGGTATGTAGTTCATTCATACCATCAATGGTGTGGGCGCAGATCTTAACAGAATTGCACCCACATTCCCATGTGATGTAAAAAAAACTTGTCAAGTATCAATCTCCCAAATGCCCTGAATCACACTGTATACCATATGCATGGTCACACACACGGATGTGCAGTGGCCCAATAACTGCAACTTTCAAGATTTTAAACTAAACACCCCTCTAACTCAAAAATACCCCCCAAAACTATATATTTTCAGAATCTACACAGATTTAGCTAAGCAACGGTGCCATTTTCTTATTCATACCATTAATAGTGTGGGAGCAGATCTGAAAAAACAATTTTCAAAGTTAAAAATCCCGCCAAAACCCTAAGGGGCATATTTATAAAGGATTGCTTCGCTATCGCAGGACATCGCAATGACAAATAGCACTATTTTTGCCTTATTTATAAAAACACTTGTTTTCGTTTTCACCTTTGCGGAATAGTATCACTGTGGCGATAGTTTTCGCCTTATTCATTGCGTTAAGTGTGGTATCACTGCGAAAAGAGAGACTGGTCTCTAGTGTCATTTCAGAGCTATTTTTGGCACTTTCTTATTTAAAGCTATTTATAAATAGGGGAATTTTTGCCTTTTTGCCCCTTTTCTCCCTTTTGTTGCATTTTTTTGCAGTGTTACCAGAATTTTCGCCAAACATCATTACTTACTAGAATGTTCCATTAACATGACTATTTCTTACACAGCAGTTTGGTATGTTCCCATATTAATGGAACTGGTTTGATAATTAGCTGTAGTTTGCTGAAAATAAGTAGAGATGTCCGAACTTCGCAAAATCCCGTCCGCTTGAGGATCCGCAAATTTTTGGGAAAATCCGAAAATTCGAAAATCCGCGAGCGGACCCATTAAAATGAAAAATTCCCTTGAAATTACTAGATTTTTTGTATTTTCGAAAATTTTCGAAATTACGGGTTTTCGCATATTTTCGAGTAATCCTCGTAATTTCGAAAATACGTATTTATGAAAATAAGAGAAATCCTTGCATTTTCGAAAATTTCCGAAATTACGTGTTTTTCCCGTATTTTCGAAAATCCGCGAAAACCCGTAATTTCGGAAATTTTCGGAAATCTGAAAAATCCGCGAATCGGAAGTTCGGAAGGTGGAAAATCCGGAAAAATCCGCCATTCGCGAATGGGATAAATCCGCGGCGGATCCGGGTTCGGATCCGCGAACCGGCCATCCCTAAAAATAAGCAATACTAAAAAATGTGTCCTATTAATAAAATAGAGAAAATTCACCTTTTGAGTTTTACACTATTTATATCTTTGGCTGAAAAAAACACCAAATGTGTCAGGCTATTTTTAAATAACAAAGATCAGTGTGTATTAACCAATTTAATACTACTTTGAAAAACCACCAGGGAGTATTACCTATTTATCATCATATGTGCTGAGCTTTTTCAGCATTATTAGTGCTACTTTTTCTAGATTATTTTCGCTTTTGATGAAAATTCGCCTTTTTAATAACTTTGATGAAAGGAAAAGTTGAACATTTAAAAAAAATGATGGTAAAGGCTGGTGGGGAAAAAAACAAAAATAATGCCCCTTTATAAATATGTCCCTCAGACCCCCATTTGGCGTTGTTGGTAAATAAAGAAAATCAGAACCTTAAAAAAAAAATGATCTTAAAAAAGCAAAAAATTAACCTTAAAAAAGCGAAATCTCAGATCATATTACAGTAAATGCTGGAAAATAGTCTAACACCCCCCTAAGTACTTATTAGTATTAAGAAACATTCCATGGACCCATTGGCAGGCTAAATAAAGGGCCACTTATGCGTTTTCGCCACTTCAGACTTGGCGAATTGGAAGGCAGAGAAAGATGGAAAAACAGTGAGATGTGGACAGGCAGTGGATAGAGAGATGGGCAGAGAATAGAGAGAGATGGACATATAGAGATAGTGACGGAAAGACAGCTAGGCAGAGGGAGGACAGAGAGATGAAAGATGTCCAGACAGAGAGAAGGAGGGACAGAGATGGACAGACATAGAGGTGGAAGGACGGACAGACAGAAAGAGGGATGGACATTCATAAAGAAAGGTGGACAGACATAATAGGGACGGACAGACATAGAGTAAGACAAAAGAACAGGCACAGAAAGTGGCGCCTAATAGGGTGATGTTGGCACATGTACAGTCCAGTTCCCTTAGCTGTCAAGCAAATGAGTAGGCACAGAACTTCTGGGCTGAGCAACGTCACTTCCCCAGTTCTGTGAGGATGTACCAGAAATGTATTAAGGTAATTTATATTTTGAATATTCAACTTTTGGAGTTTAAAGTCATCAGGCTGCTGCACTTTTAAGAAATATTTAGTTTCACACTTCTGATATCGTTTAATGTTCTGATAATGATGGTATATATCTCAATAACACATTGATCAAGTAACTATCCTTTTTTGGTTCTTAGCTTACATGTTTAACTCCTCATTGTCATCTGGTATCCTTGCCCCTACATGCTTTTACTATGTAAAAATGTTAATTATATAGTCCCTTTGCCATTGTGTGGTATAGTTCAATACCAAAGTGTTGGTGTAGTGTGTGTGATGTCTATAAAAGATTGTTAGCACTAGCGGTATAGGAAAAGGTGTTTGATTACTCAAGGCTCTATAAATATAAAATAACTAAATTCACTTGTAAAGGAAAGAATATTTCTACTGTACCCTCTAATAAATGTACCACTTAATTTGCCCCAAAACAAATGGTGTAAAAATGTACATATAACATTTTCAAATCAAATGTACATATAACATATTACAGTTCCATGCCCTGTATAAAAGGTACTCGGCCTGCATTCTCGTACTTTTATATGGTCACAGAACTCCTCAGTGACTTTTAATATCCTTATAATTTACAGTTAGGGGTGCATTATCCACTATATAATTCACTATATAAGTTCTTGAAAAGTAGATCTGATTTTTTTTCACTGAATAAAATATTTTTTTTATTATTTATCCTTTTACATATTATACTTTGGGCGCTAAATAGTCCATGAAACATTTTATTTAACCCATCTAGTGCTGCATTTAATGAGCTAGTTCAGCCTTTACAAGAGATCAATTATTAAACCCATTGAAAGTTTGCTTTATCATTGGCTCTTCTGACATTTCACGTGATCAGAGAAATACTAGCTGGAGGTTTTACACAGTAATAGGATTATGTATAGCTTTCTTCTTTTGCTGTCTGCAAATTTCACTTGAATTTTTCCTGGAGTCTCCCTGAGTGACAAGTGACATCATCAAAGGGGTGTGTTTGTTGCTGAGCAGGAAGGATTGCTGGATGGAGGATGCACATAGCCAGGCAGATGCTGTGAAAGACTGGATTGGGAGCTGCAGAATGTGAGGAATCGTGCACAGGGAGAGAGAGGGAGAGAGAGAGGGAGAGAGGGCAAGCTTCAGAGACAGTAGCAGGTACAAAATCCTCTTTTAAATCAGCTTCCTTTAATGTTATGCTAAATCAGATAAAACCATAAGGATTGCAATATGAACACCCAGAAGATCATCTATAGAGAGAAGCTTAGAATGGTCTGTGGTTCTTATTACTGAATCCTGCCTGGATTGTTAAGGAGGCACCTTCGTGCTGTGGGGCAAGCACCTTATTACTGGGTCTGGAGACAGAGGGGACTTGGATAAATATGTAACAGTACAATTTTCTTTGGAGGGTTGTTAAATTTGCCATATTTATCAAATTTGGACTAACAATTTTCCAGTTAATATTGGATTTTAATAGAGCTTCATGGGAAAAGCGAGCTATCTGTTTGAGCTCTAAGGTGCACTGCTTTGGAATGTCACCTCCTCTGTGGTCTCCTAGAATTTGTAGAACCTGCACTTATCATCACTGGCTACTTGACTTGGCACCACACTTGGCTCCTGTGTATCTGTATTATCTTTTTTGGGTCTGTGAAAGCTTGAGAAAGCCCATCTTGGATGCTTCTGTATAGACTGGGAAAGTGATATTCATTGCTGTTTGTTCTACTGGAAAGAAGCAGGTTAGGGAAGGTGGTGGGGGAGGGAAGCTCTGACTGAATTGCTGAACAACTCCTGTATGGATTAATTGGAGACCTTAGTCCTTCTGTATGGAGCATCACTGCAAATGAGAGGGGAAAGGTAATGCTTCTCTACAACTCTTTAAAATGCTTTTTCCTTGTTAATGATCTATTGCTTTGGTTCTCACTTTGAGATTGGAACTGGGTAGTTTGGGAGGGGTTGGTTGGCAGAAAGACAACTTAACCAAATGAATAGTTGATCCATGGAATTAACTCCAAGCCAAGAGTGAAAAGTCAGAACTGAACTGAGAATTGTAATGAACTATAAGAGGTTATCCTTAATGTCTAGCAAGGCCTTGGATATGTAAGGCGATAAGAAAAGTGTAGCAATGTTTTGTTTCTATTGTGTTATTTTTGCCTTAACTGGTAATATACCAGCTAAAAATATAAATATACTCAGCTAAATATACTCTGATCACTTCCACAAAAATTTTTATTGTAGAGACTCCAGTGTTTGCTAAATTCAGTCGACCTGTATTTGGGTAAAGAGATTGCATTATATGGGATTTTCTAGGGTTCAGGCTGCAATTGATTTTTTAATCCCCCCCCCCCCCTCAGTCTGGACAGTTTTACATTATTTGTGACATTTCAATTACTGCACAGTAGTTGTATATGCTGGAGTGAGGTGACAATTTTTGTTAGAAAGGATATAAAACAATCCTGATATGGTAAAATAATTGCCAACATATAACTAGCTATTCATCTTACCTACATCTTACCTTGGTTCCTAAGGCAGAAGAAAATGTAGTTGGATTAGTGAACAGAAACAGAGAAAGAAAGGAATTCTGGGTGATAAACAGATTATAGTGTCTCCTTTAGAACAAGTTCAATGCATTTTATTAACAAATTAATGTTGGAATCTAAAAAGATTTTCCTTTTTTGTGACCGAGAAGCTGATGGTATTCTCTGTTCAAACTGTGTACATTTTATGATTGATAGATAACGTTTAGATTCATAAAATGCAGTGACTTACATTGTGCTGAGTATGGCAAAGGCAGCTGCAGAAATGGAACTATAGATGCTGCATTAACATAGAAATGTACATTTGGACTTCTGTATTGTGTTTGTATTTGGGGGAACTACACTAACTACTGTGTGAAGCATGAAGGACATTTAAATGAGTGTATATGTGATATAAAATTTAAAATCTATACATAATTAATTGGTTTTAACCCTTCACGGGTTTATTTGTTAAGTTTGATTAACAAATTCTTTGCCATTTGTATAAACAAAAGCTAGGCTCATTTGATATTATATAATCAAGATATTCAGTCATAAGATTCTACAGCTCTTAATGTTGCAGCTGAAATGATCCCACAATATGATCATATTATTAGTACATGTCAGTTGAACACTGTGTATCACAGCCATTGATTCTGCTTCAAAGGGAATGTCTGATTCGGTTTGTGAGATCACATTACAGTCTTTTAGTGATGCTGATATGTTTTACAGTAGATCATATTGAGATGTGATGGGGTAGTGGTTATGTCTGAGAGTGATAGGGGCAGGTTATTCACTTAAACTATCTATCTATCTATATCCAATAATAGGCATTACAAGATAATACGAGATAATCTATTTATAGCTGGGACGGGAACATATAAGGGAACAGCTATTTAAAGCAACTCGACTATGTGCTGGGCTAGGTTTACAAAATATAGCTATATGTAGTTGTTTGGAGTATATTAGTTGGATCCAATACACTGAATCTGTGCAGAACAATAGAGGTCACTGGGCCAGTATGCATTGAAATAACAGTTTATATATTTTTCACAACAGTTGACCCTTGGATAGAACAAGGTTGTGTTGTTATTAAATCATTTTTATATACTATAAGCTTAATAAGGAATCACAAACCCATCCAGCTGTCACTGATGTTAGCATAGTTCCTGTAGAGCATAGATGCCTAACCCATGGGATGCATGCAGCACGTTAAGAAAAGATTACAGCCCATGGATTTGTGTTGGTGGGTTTATGGGCTGTTGAAGATGAGGCCAGGGTCGGAGCCATGGGATTGGCCAAGTCCCTGCCTGGGCTGCCACTAGTGCGGTCCGTAGGTTGTCAGGCTAGGCAACCCTGCTGTAGAGCTATATAGATAGATATGTAAAAAAATGCTACACACACATTGTACAAGTTACGAAGTGGAGGAAGACTATAGGAATGGGTTATGCATATATATTTTCTTATATATAGCACTGAAAAGAAAGTAGTTAAAAGCAGTCTGTCCATTCACACCAGGCCCCAAAGAGCTCACAAAGAGTACTCGCACAACCAATTGGTTAGTATTTATTATTCAAATGGATAAGTCCACCTCACACCTGTCTGGATGCAGGCTATTTATTTTGATATGCTGCATGTAGATTCCATTATGCACCTAGCCCCAAGTAGAACTATGGTGTGCAAATCTGTTATTGTTTTTTTTATGTATTTATGGTTGTATGAAGAGCATGCAAACAGGGAGAACATATAAACTCCTTGCAGATGTACCTTAGAATAGATTTAAACCCAGGATTCACTGCTGCAAATGATAAGCCATCTATCTATCTATATGATAGATGAAGGTTTGTTGCAATCCAGTGGTTGGGCCTTACCACAACCCACAGTCCATGGAACAAAAGAATGAAGAAACTGGAGAGAGCCAAATAGTAGTGCTATTCCAACGGTGTCAAAACAATTTATTGGAGAAATCACACGCAAATGTTTCGGGCCTAAAAACTATCCTTAACTCATAAATACTAGCAAAAGTGTGCCCGTTGGTGCACAATGGAAATTATGTGTGTGTATGTTTTGCTATGTGTGGATATAGTGGATATAAAATCTTTACACAGGTATATTTTAAACTGTTACTCAGTCACCAGCTTCCAGAGGAACCAAATAGGATAATCCTGCAGTTCTGGGAGTAGACCCAGGCAATCCTGCCACACTGTGTGGTTGAAACTAAACATGCTAGGTTAATACTTATTAGTATTCACCACGGCAAGTGGTGATGGTACCTCATATATTATAACAGAAGGTACCTCACAGCATCATGTTATTATAATAGCATTGCCCTAATAATCTAACATATAAACAAGCATTTCTCATTCCCAGTTTACCTAAAGAAATGGATTTATCCTTTATATACTCTTTTATACAGATCTAATTGAAAATGATATAATTGAGCAATTCTTAATAACTGATAACTGCTTTTTACTTCAGTACTACAGTAAATCCTTGGTATACCTGCCTGGCCTTACCACTAAGCAAAAGGCTAAGGACTTGCAAGTGAGCACCTTCATCCCAACCATTAATAGAGGCTGCCAATTCAAATTGTTCTAGCCAATCAGTCCACTCCCTAGTTACCCTATCAAATGGATCAGGTTTAAAAATAGGTTTGGCAATTGGGCCTGGTAGAGCTACTGAGTCTAATTGGGGAATTTCATCTGCAGGTACAAGGACAGGAGGATTTAAATCAATACTTATTAGTAGCAGCCTCCATAGCTTAATACAGAGAACAAATATACAAAGAAAACAGGGAGAATACATGGTATTACCAGCACCACTGCCACCAATTTGTACCAGATTACTGCTTTATGGAAGGATTATGGGTAGCATGGCACACAGTGTTTTACTCTGGTGGTTTGGCACAAAGCAGACAGTGCACATAAATAGGTTCCCCACATAACATATGCAGTAAATCAGGGGTGTCCCTGCCTATGGTGCACCATTTTGAATATTGACCAGGCCTGTATATTGTGTCCTTGTAAGTAACAGGATCTTATACACAGGATCTTATACACAGGATCTTGTGTTGCAGTCAATATTACTTCAAAATACACCACAATCTACTTTCACTTTCTCTACTCCTAACCATAGAGAGCAGGGATGTCTTGTCTTTTATCACTCACTGAAACCACCTGCAGGCTGGAAGTGGTATATAAGGAGCCTTGGTGTATATGTCCATTACAATAATCTTCACATCCTGTGTAGCAGACAAACATATTTTGGATTACACTTCCTTTCACATGGAGCAGACACAGGGGTGTGGTTTAACCTCCCATTTTGACCATTCCATGTTGAAATAGGGATCTCAGCTCTGCAAGTAAGTTTATGTATTTTGTATATTTTGTGTTGTACCTAATATAAGTCAGTGCAGTCATTCTTTATATACATTTGGTCATGTAAATGGTAATAGTGAGATAGTACACACATACAACTTTCCTATATGTAATATCATATATCCCCCACCACATTGGTAGCTCCTAAAAACTCAATGCAATCTGCTATGAAGATATAAACATATTTATATAATATAAGGGATATATATATATATATATATATATATATATATATCACCATATTTAACATTTATTTGTTGATCTGGCCCCTATTTCTTTATATATCCAGTCTGAAACATCTTACATTTCAGCTGTCAATCAATCAAGTCTTATTTTCATAAAGCTGTGTGCAGTTTTGTTGTAACTGGAATGGTGACAGTTGATATGCATGAATTGCATGATGGGAAATACCTTCTTCCAGTGCTGCCCCATAATGATTGTTGAACATGTTCACCCTCATAGAAAGTCTGGTCCGGTGGAAGGGGGGGGGGGTGTATAATGAGCATGAACAAATCAATTATTGGATTGAAGGCACGTAGCAACAAACACAAATCAGAGTAATGGCTACTTACATGTAGTCATTTTAATATTAAGATAATGCAAAGTTATCTTTTCATTTAGTTGTCCTTTAAGGATGCATTATCAATCCTCACTCTGTGCTCTGATTTAATATAGCGATTGAGTCTGGTTATATAAAATTGTGTTGTGGCGGCTGTGTGGTTTGCTCCTGGTAACCGCCGCAGCCACTGCAAATAACTTCTTAAAGTTGCGCTAGCCTGTATTTAATTGGTTGGCACAACTTTTTGAAGGGATATTTGCCCAACGCCTGTTATTAAATGAGACTGCAAGAGGTTGTGTATGTGTGCTGGTTACACAAGCATTCTGACTAATTAGACATATTGAGTATCCAAAGTCACACTAATTACACATACATTCATTTTATTCGCACTCTACACTGCCTAATTAGACCTATAGCAACTTTCTTATAAACAGTGTGACTAATACATGAGGTATTTTTAAACATGTTGTAGCCATAATCCCAAAGGCTATCATAAATCCGCCTGACTCATTCCATAAAAATAATCAATTTCACTCTCCTTTATCAATGTAAAGGCCTGATCATGAAAAGAAAATGGTGACCTACCTGTGTCTAGGGCTAGGTGATTGTCTCCAGGAGAACAAGGCAACATTACCATGGCAAGATTTTCATTTTCCATTAATAGAGTTTGGGATTTTTAAACATCTAGGATTTGTTTGTGTAAAGATAGTACATGTTTTTTAAATTGCACTGCAATCCCTGTAATATTCCCTGTAATACACCAAAAATGTGATTGCATGCTCTCTGATAATCGGATTGCAGCTCAATGTATACTAGCGCATCTAGTGTGGCCAACACTAGCCTGCACTTTTTATAACACATTGGATCGCATGTTAAAACGTGCAAGTGTGGCCTTGCCCTACAACTATACCTGTATTTGATCATTTTATTGCCCTATGTTCAATAATTTTACTGTGGCCAGTAAGAAATCCTCATTTGTTCTGAAAAATGCTCACCAGTAAAGAGGCCTCTGGTTGGCATTGCAGCGCAACTCTATTAAAACACAACAAAATAAAAGGACATTTTTGAACTATAACCCTCTGCATTCCCTGATTGCTACTGCAGCTCATGGGGCATAGCATTTTAAACAAGTGCTCTTAGTTGCTCCTGTGCTTTATTGGTTATTTTTAGATGTTTTATTGCTTAGATTCTTACTTTGCATCATCTGATGCCATGCACTTCCCACTAGGGAGGGTTTTTTTTGTCTGTAAAAGTTTCATTTATGGATGATTGTTGCTAAGCAAATACAATTAGCATCTATGAGGGTATAATCCGTTAAAATGATTGGTTTATTGCATTAAATATGATGGGTTGTTGTTGATGTATTTCCACAAAAGCCTGTGATACTGACACAAAGGCTGTAAAGAAATGTGTGAGTTTGTCTTTTCCTTGAGCAGTATATTTTTAAATTGAATGTCAATGTTTAAAATCTTTTATGTATGGAGTGTATTCTGATTTTGTAATCTGACTACCATGGAGATAGGCACCATTAACCTATTAATTAAAGGCATTGTTAAAGGTAGCCAGTTCTCCTGTTATTAAAGTATGAAACTATAATTGTACATGTTTTTAAAGAAGAATATGCACTAATTCAAACAACAGAACTTTAGTTTATCGACCGTAGCTGTATTTATTCATTTTCCTTTCCCCCATATCTGTATATATATATCCGTGAGACAGACTGTTGCGTTTATGTGTTACGATGTCCTTGTGGACTGCTCTATGTTGGGGAGGTAAAAATTGTATCTCCCAGCACAGATCGTCCATTAAATGCAAACATTATATTTACCTGTTCCACAATATTATAGTGAGGCTGGATACAATACTGACCATCTGCCATTTTTTGTATTGGAACAAATCAACAAGCTAAGTAAGGCTGGGTACAGACCAGCCAATATTTTCGGACGAACGACCGATTCACAGCATTTTCGGTCGGTCGGCAGAAAATATCGACTGGTGTGGGGCGAGTGGCCACAACCAACATCGACGGTTTGTTCGTCCAGATCAGACGAACGAACGATCGGACGCATCAGAAAATTTCAATCGATCCTGCAGTTCCCTATGAGAACGCCGTGGCTAAATTTGCAAGAGTGACGGACATTTGTCCCAGCCAAGGACAAATAGTCCAACCATGTGTACCCAGCCTAACAGGAGTTAAAAACTAAAACAAAGGAAGATCTTTTGGATGCAGTAGCCCAATACCCTGTGCCCACATGTTACATCACTATGTGTATTTGTATATATGTCTCTTTAAAAGATTGTATGACTAAGTCATATGATCCCTACAGGTCTTAAATTCTGTTGATTGCATTTTGTTTTACATTTTTTTGTTGAGGCTTGATAAAACAAGTGTATAGTCCCAAACGTTGCCTGGTGTAACACAATGTAACTGTGTTCTAGTTTAATGAATTTTATTGAGTGCTTTATAGAATTGGTGCACTCAGAGGATTTCATCAAAACAACTATTTATTTAGTGCTTCAGGTACATAATGCAACATAATGCAACAACCACTAGCTGTTCCGACCCACACCTGCAGCTTTCTAAAAAAACCAGACCCGCAACTCAATACTCAGCCACACCAAATGCTACTGGTGGCAATAAGACAATAAATCCCCATTTCAATAAAGTACATACCTCATTTGTTCCAATACAAAAAAGATTTGGGGGTTTAGTAGATAACAGACTTAGCTGTAGCAAACAATGCCAGACAGCAATGGCTAGAACTAGCAAGATATCGTCTTGTATAAAGAGGGAAATAGATTCAAGAGAAAAAAATATTATTCTCCCTCTTTACAAGGCACTGGTAAGGCCTCATTTGGAATATGTGGTGCAGATTTTGAATCCCTAATTGGACTCCTCTGAATTCCCTCCCATTTTTAGCATTTTTTCCCCCCCTTCCTTTGGATCTACTGTTAGGTATGGTTAAAAAGTAAGGTGTAAAGGTTGGATTAGATGGGCGTACATCTTTATTCACCCTCAATTATTATGTAACATAGTCAAATATTGAAGGAAAGTGTTGGTATACACTGGAAACTAGTGACTAATGACCCTGTGTTCAATACTTTGGTTGCATATAGACAGGCCACAGCTTTTTGTCAACAGACATTTGTTAGAAACCCCATGAAGAACACTTGGTTTAAAGCAAATAAGACAGGATGCTACAAGCACCTTGAATGGGCATGTAGGTATATGGTGGTGGGGGCAGAGTTTTCCCACCCTCACACAGCTAAAAGAATTAAAAGTAATGGGTGTCTTTCTTGTATGACCAATCATGGCCTTTATCACATTAACTGTGTGGGTTATACTACATCATACCACCACAGGATGACAGGATGTACAACTACAGGCAAGCTGTGAGTTCAGCTATAGACAGCAAAATGGGCCCAAAATCAGAATTCATGATTGAATAGCGGTCTTAGCTGAACAGTTAACATCAGAATATTAACTATGGGTGGATATACCTGCATAAAGAGGTCTCATCTCTATAGGCAAAATACCCCCCTTATTGAGAAATGGGCCCTGGGATAGTTTAAGAGGAGACTAGATTAAGTAATGGGTGGTATAGGTAGTATTTATTTGTGCAACAAGTTACTATGCTTAATGTAAACTATTCTATGGCTAAATGCCATAAATTTTGCAGTTTTGAAACTTTGCTTTTTTGTGGACCTTTTAGGCGGACTGACATGAGAGTCCCTATTGTTTTTAATATGTATATTGGGGGCGGGGCTTGCAAGGGAACAGTGCGGATGCAGCTTCAGTGAGCTCCGCACAATCCCTGCTTACCAACCGTGACTACAGCAGTTAACCCAACTGAAAACACATCTCCACAAAAGAGATGAGTGAGGAGAAGTGAGCTAAAGGAGGAAAAAACAAAAACAAATCAAAAGTGACCAAACTCACTAACCCTAAGCCCCCAATGCATCACAATAGATGATACCTCAAACAGCTCAGAACAACAAACACCCTCCAAAATGAAAGTGGATGGTCTCTCAAAAAGGCCATTGCAGGCCTCACCTAATCCTTCTATAGAGGGAGATTCAGAGGGAAACCAATCCTATACAAATGACTGCTTTAATAATTTCCCAGGATTTGATCAACCAATTACCCTGACTATATTTAAGAGCTCTTTGTCTCACAGCACAAAGACCTCATAACAGACTTCTCCTCACTAATAAAAGACATTAGAATGGACATTACAAATATTGGGGAGAGAACCAATCATATTGAAACTTAATTTGCAGAATATGTAAGCACATGCAATTAGCTGGTGGACTCTCACCATGAACTTTCAAACACGTATCCACGCTACAAAACAAAATCACTGATTTGGAAAACAGATTTAAAAATAAGGGGAATACCTGAATCAGTAAGAAGAGAACAATTCTGGACTTCACACAATCCCTTTTTAAAACATTGTTACCTGAAGCTACAGAACTGGATTTGGTAGTAGAACGAATACATAGGTTACCTAAATCCAAAGATGCTCCATATACTAAGTGCTCCAAGAGATAACATTTTAAGGATGCACTTCTATCAAATGAAAGACAAACTTGTAAGGTAAATAAGAAATGCAAAAAATCTCCCTACAGAGTTCCAAAATTTACAATTCCTGGCCGACTTAGCACCAACAACTATAGCTCAAAGAAAACAATTTTTAGAATCAACAAACTTTCTAAGTCAAAGGAAAATAAGATGGATCTGGGGCTTCCCTTTATGGAGACTCCCAACAAACAATAACAAAGCCAGAAGAAGCAAAAGCCTTATTTCAAAAATGGGGAATATGGAACACTGAATCTACTTCCACTAAAAACTCCACAAATCCTTATAATTCACCAAAGAAATTGAACAAAGAATAAAACACTGGAAACTCACCATCTAAAAAATGTAAAGGATAAATAACTACGCTGGAAATGGAGGGTCAAATAACTTCTTTTCAAATTTACACTGTTCCTACTACCCTTTAACTTCCCAAACAATTAACTCTTGTAACCTGAAAAAAATGGTCAACATACGAAAAGAGATCATAAAGAATAAATGAAAAGTTTGGGAAGGGGGTGAAGGGGGGAGGAATGGAGGAGGGAGAAAGAAGGGGAGAAATAAAATCACCAAATGCAAAATGACAAAAAAAGGAAAAACATGCTCTTAAGTACAGAGTCAGGACACAAAAAAGCCTAAGGCTCTTAGTGATTATTAGGAAACCACATTATTAGACGTTCTAACTAAAAAATATTAAAAATAGATGGTATTGGGGGGAGGGGAGTAGTGAAGGAAATACTAGGGTAATTGTAATCTTGAAACTGGTATAATACTGTTAATGATTACTGTTCTTAAATGTTGGACACTCAAAGCAAAGAACATAAATGTTATATGCACTATTCTACAGCTATCCCTTTTTTATTTTTTTTTTCTTCTCTCTCTCCTACTTCTATCTGAATATATTACATCATGGGGAGGGAGGGGAAAATAACAAATCGAACCTCATATCGAATGATATGATTATGTTCATGCTTTATATTGATCCTACGAATAGGGAATCAGTCCTGGGCATACCCTAGGTCATAATGTTCAAACCAGCTAAACAATAATATGTATGATTCTATCATTGTGTCTTGAAATGTGTATAGCAATATTATAATTGTAATAATGTGGGTAAGAATGTAATATTCACAGGCACATAAGTTTAGGGAATTGATATCAATAGGTGGTATAAAACTGTTAATTAATATAATCATCTGCTCTTCGTCCATCCCCTTCTCCATAAATAATATGGAAAATAGAATGTCTTTTAAGAAGGGAAATGGGGGTGAGAAAGGAGAGTTGGAAAAGAAAGGGGTGGAAATTACAAATCAAAAGCATATCAAATGGCATGACTAAATTCTTGTTATATCCTATATAAAATCTTGCTATATGCTATAAATAAATCCCACTCACAGGAAATCAAGTTAGGACAGGGTCCAAGACATACAGGCTCATTTACCCAGAGCCGCTATTGCTCTGGCTAAATGCACCTTCCTCGATTCAACCGAACCGGTTAGTGCGACTTTAACTCCATATATTTGCCCAGCGAGTAAATGAGCCTGATAATGTTTAAACCAGTTAAATAGTAATATGTATGATTTACTTGGAGTGTGTATAGGAATATTATCAAATGTATTGGTATGGATATGAATGCAATATTCACGGTTACACAAAATTAGGGAGGTGATAAATGAAGTTATATATCAATAGGTGAATATAATATTGTATGTATAGATAGATATATCTATAAATATAAGTATATATATCTATATAATATCTATATATCTATATAGTATATAATATTATATTATATATATATATAAAATATTGTTGGTTACTACTGTTCTTAAGTTGGAAACTCAAAGCAAAGAACATAAATGTATATATACTATTCTACAGCTATCCCTTTTCATTCCCCTCTTCCTTCTCTCTCTTCCTCTTTCCCTTTTATAGGAATCTAGGTACATAATATTTAGATAATGGTAAGCAAGTATAAGGCCCCAAAGTTACCACTAAGATATGTTTAACTTAACTTCAACTGTTATGTTTATAATGTTTGCTAGTTATAAAATTAAAATTGAGAAACTGAGTACAAAACAAAAGCAAATGATTGTGTTTAATTTATTTTCATAATTTCTTGCACTTATATAAAATATTTTGAATTTAGAATGATAATAACAAATGCAAAATATGTTTTATATGTACTACTGAACTATATAAAGCCTTACTCTCACCCATATAAAATCACATCCTTTAAACTCACCCTATATAACAAACCAAAGGAAAAGAAATACAACATATAAGAATCAACCAGGTATTCTTAAATATCCAGTGGTAATTAAAATAATGGCATATAATCAAGGATTAAACTCACCTTACAAAAGATACAAACATGGAAAGAATTGTCGCCACAAAGCAGAAATTATCTGCTTACAAGGAACCCATCTCCAATCACAACACTTACAACCTTTTCCGGATAAAAATATTCTAGATCTACCACTCCACTTGTGGAAAAAACATAGAGGTACTTGCATTATAATCAAGGATTCTTTATCCTTTCAGGAAAACCAAGTTATAACAGACAAATTAGGAAGTACATAATTCAGACTGTAACATACAATAGAAATATATAATAGTAAATTATATGCACCCAACACTGGACAAAGTAATTTTATTTAAAAAGTAATAACAAAGTTAAAAAACAACCATACCCAAATTTAGATTAACTTTAATCTAACCATCGACACTTATATATACTTAGAAGGGGGCATTGAGAGCAAGGCCCCAGTGTTTGCTGATGACACTAAACTATGCAGAGCTTTGAAACTTCAAGTGATGTCAAGTGCTGCAAGCAGACCTAGATAGATTCAAAATGGGCAGCAGAATGGCAAATGAGATTCAATGTTGATAAATGTAAGGTGAGGCATTTGGGTTTTAATAATCCCTGTGCCACCTACACCATAAATAACTCTGTTTAAGTGCATCTGTAATGGAAAAATATTTGGGGGTTCTGGTTGATAACAGACTAGCTATAGCAACAATGCCAGGTGCAACGGCTAGAGCTAGCAAAATTTGCTTGTATAAAGAGAGGAATAGATTCAAGAGAAAAATATTATTCTCCCTCTTTACAAGGCACTGGTAGGCCTCATTTGGAATAGTGCGTGCAGTTTGGAATCCTATATCCAAAAGGGACATCTGGGAAATTGAGGCAGTTCAGAAGGGCAAACAAATTAATAAGGGGAATGGAGGGGCTTGAATATGCAGGCAGATTAGACAAGTTAGGGCTGTTTACATTGGAGAAGCGACATTTGCATGGGGACAGTGATAACCTTATACAAATATTTAATGAGCCATACAATGAACTCTTTGGTGCATTGTTTACTAATAGGTCATATCAGAGGACTCGTGGACATCCTTTAAGGTTGGAAGAAAAGAAGTTTCATCTTCAGGTTAGGAAAGGTTTCTTTACAGTGAGAATGGTGAAACTGTGGAACTGTCTTCCAGCAGATGTTATAATGGCAAGTTCTTGAATAGCTTAAAAAAAGGCCTGGATAAGTTTCTAAAACTAAAAAATTGAGAATTACTGGTATTAATGAATATAGATCTGGTTGATCCAGGATACTTTCCGATTGCCGTTTGGAGTCAGGAAGGAATTTTTTCCCCCTTTTTAGCTGTTTTTTTTTTTGCCTTCCTCTGGATCAACTGTTAGGTAGGGTTAATTAAAAAAAAAAAAAAAAAAAAAAAAAGAGGATGAATAGGTTGGACTCGATGGATGTATGTCTTTATCAACCTTAGTTACTATGTTAACATGCAAACAGAAAAAAAATCCATAAACTCCTTGAGAAATATTCTCAAAACTGAAGATGGACTCATGGACATCACTCCACCCTTTAATCACGACTACACTATATATTCCAGAAGACATATACCTTCTCAAAATTGATAAATGGTTACTACAAAAACAGAAAGAGCATCTATAGGTATAAGAACAATATCCGATCATGCACCGGTACCAATTGCAATTTAAGATGAAAATAACCCACCAAATACATTCATATGGACTAAACCCTTACCTCCTTGTAATTCCTGAATATAAGAACAAATAAAAACAGAACTAAAAAATACTTGAGCTAAATTACACAGAAAATATATCTCCTTTCTCCATTGTAATGCCATAAGGCCTACATGAGAGGCATTCTTATCAAATAGCATTGACATTTAAAAAAACATTAACACATAGAACAGAATTGTGATCAAATAAGATCCCTAGAAGAACTCGTAAGACAAACCAACACAAGAGATATACCAAAAACTACAATCACATCACCACAACATGTACGAATTTGACAAATTTACATGTAGATTGAATCTAAGCTTATTCTCAACCCATAAAGCAGCAAACTACTAGCAAACAAATTCAAAATCACATAACCAAGAAAAAATAATCAATTCTACCTATAAAAATTTCACTACTCTACAACTATTCCTTAAATCCAAATAACATATAAATGGGAAACAGAAAACGTAACATATGTGGGAATTAAATTAACCAACCACTTATCGAAACTATAACCAACATAATTTTAACAGAAACAGAATTTTAAAGAAACGCAAAATATTTTTTCACACTGGTCAACCAATATCTCTCTTGGTTAATAAAACCACCATGCTAAAATTATCCTACTCCTAAAATGCTTTATAAATTTAGAACCTCTACCAATTCAAATACCAGACTATTTTTTCGGACATGGAATAAAAAAAGCAACTTGTGGACAATAAATAATTTATCTATGACCAACAAAAAAATCAGGAGGCATTGCATTCCCCCATTTTAGATCCTACTACCTAGCAGCAATATAGATCAAGCTAGATTCTACTGGTCACAAAAGACTGAACAAAAAATTTGTCTGGAATAGAGAAAATTACTGAAAACAAAAACTTACCGGCTCGCTCGGTGCCCTGATGTTCAATCCCAAACTGCTAAACTTCTCTCTGACATCACTAGAGACCACCTTGAAAATTGGAAAGAAATAATTAAATCACACAATCTTCCCTTACACAATTCATTACAATTGACAGTTTAATTTACAATATCCCTAACATAAATATCAAATAATAGAACAAAATCAACTCAATGTTTATTACTGATCTGGTTAGAAACTACCAATTCCTATCCTTTGAAGAATACAGAAAAAAAATGTATATACAAATCAGAATGGCTACAGTACAACCAAATAAAATGTTCATTAAGAAAAAAGTAAAGGTAGAAACAATTCCCAACAACACTCAACAGATCACCTCCACCACCCCCAAAAATATAAAAAATCAATAACCAGCTATTACACCAAAAAAACGAAACCAAGTTACTTCCATGTATGATCAGATGGGAACAGGAATTACATAAGGATATTGATATAGAACTTGGAAAGACTCATTGTATATACCGTTTAAAACTAACCAATGCCTATCATATGGGAAACCAACAAAAATTATTTTATAGATTTCATCTACGGTAACTCCTTATGAAATATCCAAATGGTTCCAATCACACTCCCCTCAATGCTGGAATAATTGTATTGCAATATGCTCCTATGAGCATATTGGTGGTCATGTACAAAATCAGGAATGCTGGTATAATCTGTTCAAATTTTTAAGCACCCTTTTTGGAATAACATAATAGCCCAACCTACTCTAACTCTACTAAATATAGTCCTTAATAATTTCCCAGAAAATATGGCAACAATTATCTATCATTCAACTATGACTCTGAAACGCCTAATTATAAAATATTGAGAACTGAAAAAACTCCAAAAATGAAAGACGTTTTCTCCCTCTTGACATATTACATGAAATCCCAATGTTTTATAGAAAACGGGAAAGTTGGTATATAGACAACAGAGGGGGGAAGGGTGAGATGCAAAATTATATTACAGTGAAATAGTTTTGTGAATGTATAAAACTGTTATCAGTAGTACAAACTGTATAAAGTTTTATGGCTCCTATTTATTTAATTGTATGACTTTTATCACTTTCCAAATTCAGGCTGAACACGTCAGTTGTAAGAGACGATACCAAACCTGTGAAAATGTATAATTTTAAATTGAAATGTTTATTGTAAACACTTATTCTGACCAAATGTTATGTGTTATTTTTTTATTATATATACAAAATAAACATAAAAATGTATTAAAAAAAATTAATATATACGGTTTTTAAATATATCAATTTTAAGCACTTTAATTTGGGTATGGAACATGCTGCTCACTTTTATTATTGCATTTTGCACTTTATTTGATATTATCGCTTATCGTTAACATATTATATCCACTGATCAACACATATTTTTTATTAATGACGCAATGCTCATAGAGTAAGTGTTAAAAGAGTAACGTAAGACAAGGGGTGGGCACTTACTTTTAAGATTGGTGGAAATGACGCACAATAAGGGAGATTCTAAAAGTTCTTATCGTTTAAAATGGTGCTAATTTTGCCCCAACCAATCAGATCTTATTTAACATTTAAAAGCTAACATCTGATTGGTTGGGGCAAAATTAGCACCATTTTAACGATAAGAACTTTTATTGAATAACATTCATTGAATGTATTCTGCCGACAATCTCAAGGAGGTTGAAACACGTGTAAATCCGTTGTAATGTTATAGTTTAGTAAAGATTTGCTAAAAAGGCCATGGAGTTATTACTTATTCTTTGATGTTGTGACATTATATTACACCATTACTAAATTTATTTACATTTAGACATAGACATCTGGGCTTGTGTAAGGGGACAGTCTTAATAATATCATTGTGTGTGGATTTAACTAAAAAATATCTGTACTGTCACGTTTCACATTTAATGTCAATGTATCTCTCTGTCTTGCTATAAATTTATACAGCCAGCGCAAAACATTAAGATCAAATTTAATCTTGTAACTGTTAGGGGCATTAAAAATATGGAGACCATACTTATAACCATATGAAGGCCAATCTGTCACACCAAATGTCAGTCAGGAGCATGAGTGCTAAGGATTGATGGTGATATTGCCCCATAAATGCTTCAACTTAGATTTATATCTAACGACAAACGCATTTTTTCCAGGCTTAAGATGCTTTTGCAATACAGATATAGACGTGTGGTAGGCCCAGGCATAGCTATGATCAAAAAAAAAATGGGAACTCAATTTCTAGTTGAGAAGAATAAAATTCTTAGTATTGCATATGCTTCAGAAATGTAAAGAAGAATAAACAAGTATGGTGTCTGTAATCAAACATGTTGGGTTTATACAGTGTGTGTATATACACACACACACATATATAGATATATATATATATATATATATCAGAGCTTGAAAAAGGTCATAAACCATGACCAAAACATTGCTGTATCCACAATATGTGTTAAAAATTTGTTGTTGGAAACATTATATATATATATATTATTTTATATATATATATATATATACACTACTATATATACACTACATATATATATATAATATATATAAATATATAATATTATATATACACACCACAGATATACACACATTGTTTTCTTAGGTACTCTTTATCCCATAGTTTTGATGCCCAAGTGCTGCTGTCTTTGGTATGCATATCAATTTAGACGAATCAGCACACTCATTGGACTTAGTTAAAGACTCAATGTTATTAAACACATTCTATATTGGCGCTTTTTTCGGCACAGCCAATTGCCTTTCTCAAACAGCTTGTGTTAATCCCCCAGCAGTAGCCAGTAGGCAATTTATAAACTGTCTCCCCCAGACTCCAGTAAAAAACTAGAGTTGAGTATTGGTGGTGGTGTAATACAATGAAATGAGGGTCGTCCAGTCCTTTAGGATGCAATCTGGGGTGTTCCCATTTATTGGTGCAGACACAGCAAAAACACACACAACGTTTCGGCACACATGCCTGTGCCGAAACGTTGTGTGTGTTTTTGCTGTGTCTGCACCAATAAATGGGAACACCCCAGATTGCATCCTAAAGGACTGGACGACCCTCATTTCATTGTATTACTGGATATATATACTGGCAAGAAGGTGGCCAGGGAGGTGTTGGACGCCTGGTGGGTACCCTATATACTTACTTTTATTGGTGGTGGTGTTTTATTTTATATAATGTCTTACTATATAATCAATGTCTTACAAGTCTCCACAGACTGTATGTGCATCGTCACCCTCTCTCTCTTGCTGTCTATGTGCATGTAATTTGGAACTGCGCACTTACACTTCCGTGTCCTTTTCCTCTGCTCTTCTGGGCCAGAGTGTGTGTCCAAAAGCTGTGGTTCTGATTGGACAGGAGTCAGGACGCTGCACAAGAAGAAGGAAGGGAGAGCAGGTGCGCAGCAGCACTACAGTGACAATGACAGGAATAGGCTGTCGGTAGGATCAGGAAGGTACATACCGGTCCGTATTATATTGCAATCTTGCCTTCAAGCAGCATTGGCAGTCACTGTCCGATCACAAGTTTGCGGCCGCCTGTTGAGCGGTACCACATGCACATTACAAACATGTGCATCATCATGGCCGCCAATTAAGCATAACTTTTTTCCCTGCTGCCACCTTTTTTCTTTGGTCCAGGGATGCCTCCTGAGGCACAGGTCTCACTCTGCCTCATGGGAGATGCAGCCCAGCACATTTTGGAAAGCCATTGCAGGGGAGTAAGAATAGAAAGACATATTAGCAGACCTGGCTGCTGTGTGCCTGGGAGGAATTGGAATAGGAGGGCTGGGTTCTCCTGCCCACTACTTCCCTTGTTGGCTGTGGGTGCACTGAATGAGCACATCCACACTGAAGTAAATCAGACAACAGGATATGGTGTATTCTGACCAGAATTTTGGAAAACAGCACCTTCTCGCCCCTACAATCTCCAATGCCTGCAATGCCCTGCTTCTCCATATTGATCAGCCTGTCATTTTTTTAACTAAAAACTACTAAAACAAGGCTTTTTGATGTTGCTGTCAAAAAGAAACTTAGGCAATGGCAAAGACTAATCAATATACAATAAATAAATCCTGAAAAAAAATTGGGGTCTACACAATTTGTTAGTCCTAAAAAGTGTTCTTGGTTATACTGCACACTATTACACAGTATATACACAGTTCTGAATAGCACACATAGTGCAATGTCTATAATAACCAGATATGTTTCAGGTTTCGATTTTATTTTATTTTTGTTGGATATTTAGTTTAACAACCAAACACACTGTATAAATCCAGCTATCTTGATCATTACTCTACTTTTTACTGATCAAATCTATATTATATTTTAGTTTTTCCACATTTAAAGGAAAATATTATGTTAGTTAGTTAGTTATATTAAGTTGTGAAGCACGCTAATAGTTAATTTCAATAGGTTTGCTAAATGATGTGGTTTATGTCATAAGTGTACATTAGAGATGGCCAAAACTTACCAGTTTCGTTCCGTTTTTGGATTCCCGGAAATCCTGACAATCCAAAAATCCAAAAAAGGTACAAATTTTCAATTATTATTGAATATTCGAGGCTATTTTCACAAATAGCCTTGAACGCTGGATAAACCTCGAAAATACGATCCGAGACTACTTTCGAGTTTCTGATCGTATTTTCGAGGATTATCGAACTTTCAAGGCTATTTTTTTTAGAATACTCAAATGTTCGATAATTATAGAAAATAGGCTCTGATATCCCAAAATACAGACGATCCCTCCAGATTCGGACGGATCATTCTGATTTTGGAACTGAGTGGTTCTGTGTCAGATCCCATCTCTAGTGTATATCTTATATACTAAACTATGGATGCTAGACCCATCTGCTCACGCACACCACAGGCCCACAACGTGCGCACACAGATAGAACCCAGCATACCCTCAACAACTCATTGATACGTACCGGCGTGTGGTGGGGTTGCATGCTGCGGGGTTGACTATTCTTTAAAGAATCGGAGGGTTGCTAGTATTATAATTATGCAGAGAATGAAAGGGCTCAATGCAATTTCATTAATGTGAATTTTCTGTGTACAGCAATACAGTTTTAATCAGAACACTTTTAGATGACCAAAACACTTCTAAAATGTTTCAGGTTATATTCATAAACTGAGAAATGCATTTTTTTAATAGCTTCAATTTTTTTTTACACCTGTTAACATCACAGCATTATATATACTGAGATAATTTTATGACCGGGTGATAGGGTGAAACTAGGATTCTTGTAGCTTCAAATTAGTGAAATCTTCTAAGAAATGACTGTTGGAGCCACACAGAGCATCATCTCCAAATATGATTCTGGATATTACAGAGGCAGATAGCTGGTAGTAACCTTACTCAGTGGGCTAGCACATAAGACCAAAAGCTGTATGGATTAGTGAGACTGCTGCTAATACTGAAAAAAGCCAGTAAATAAACGCAGCACTGGAAGAATTCCCACTGCTTCCCTGCAATCATGACAAAGTTGGTATTTTTGTTAGAAAACACAATTAATTATTCTACGGTCTGATGTTTTAGAAATACTTTGAAAACCTTGAATAGAAAAGATGCTCATTTTCATACATTTGAGCATATTTGAGTTTCTTAGTGGAAGCCCAAGGCACCTATCACGCATGGATCATACCATCTGTAATGATTTAGGAACTTTGGATGTGGATAGTGACTAGTAATTCAATTGAATTAGAAAAAGATGCCCCTGTGTGTGTGAGATGCTTGCTACTGTACATCTGTAGATGTTGATTTCATCTAGCTGCCTCATAGTTCAAACAGTCTTGGGAAGGATCATAACATGTTTACTGGCTACAGTACATGGTTCCACCTGTGGAAAGCCTTTTTAAAATGAAGTAAATGAAAAGATTTGGGCTAAGGGTGGGTCCCTTAACTATGTTTTTCTAGGAGCTTTAAAGGACAATTATACTTACCATTTCCCCGATCCACTCCTGCAAAGTACCCAGGGTGAGGACCTAAAAAGCTAAGTCCTCACCTTTGGGTACTTTAGAAAAGTCCTGCACTACTTACTGCACTACCGGGGTCCCGGTTTGAGCTGCGGGACCCCTTAAGCCTCAAAGGGCCCTTGTCAGGGCCACATGGGCACTTCTTAGTGATGCAAGGGCCCTGATAGGGCCGGGGAGGGGGGGCCCCCTTCGAGCTGTGGGACCCCTTAAGCCCCAAAGGGCCCTTGTCAGGGTCCCAAAGGTCCTATGTAAGGACCCAGGAGGGGGGTCCGGTTTTGAGCTGTGGGACCCCCGAACGTCTGGCTGGATTGTTGGCCGTTCGGCAATCTACGAACGCCTGATTTCAGGAATCTCCGGCCGCCAGAGGATTTTCGGAAGCGGCTGTTCGAGTTTTGCAGAACGTTCAGAAATCCTCGATCGTTCGATCGAATGTTCGAGGATTAGCAAAAGCGGAAAGCGAAAACCGGAAGTAGCTTGCGTATGCGCTACATCTGTTTTTTATGCTCTTCACCGTGCACGTACGTGTTCCCCAGACCATCTCCCAGGTCCTAGAGGCATGTAAGGTAAGTTTACACTGCTTTACACTGCTATAAAGTTTATTCCAACTTTCCGAACTATTTACACCCCATTGACTTTAATGGGTCCGTTTTCGGATTTAGAACTTTTGAACTTTTTTAGTTCGAAAGTTCGAAAACGGACCAAACTTTCAAAAGTCTAATTACTTGTATTTATGTTGGTCTGCTAGTTTCTTAATGGGACAGCCTGTTTTATAACTACTACTTCTCTGCTGTCCTCTTCCTGTTCTTCATCTGGGAAGAAGCAACACTACTTTTATGTCTCCTACTTCCTCTGGTAATGCCACAATTTTATCCTTACCTGTCCCATTTCTACTAACCTGCTAGTGCCTGCTTATCTCTCAAATTTACAAAACCCTAACATTTTAAATGCTGCACCTTATATTCCATAATATGTGTGTTTCAGAATGTGCATTGCTTAAAACTAACAAAATAAAACCACCCTAAATAAAAATGACACTCTCAGAAACTTTTAAAAGGCATGCCCATGTCCAAAAATACCTTCCCAACACCCACAAACCCTAAATTTATACCTCCCCATAGAACAGGTGCACCAGAATTCTGTCACTCACTGTCACGGCAGAGATTGACTGCTGCAATCTGGAAGAAAGCCAGCCTATACTTTAAAAAAGGTAAGGGTCATGGGCTTCAGGGGTGTAAGAAACATTAACAATTTCGAGGTTGGGGGTTAAGCATAAATTTTTGTTGTGGGGGGTGCTCTTCAAAGCATTTATTGTTATAAATTAATTTTGTTTTGTGAACACCCTTGTTCAATGGCCCTTCATACAGATGCTCTTCATTAAGCTTAATACTGGCTCAAAGCTTTGCTCTGAAAAGCAAACTTATAGAAAGGGGCTCAAAACAAACATTATCTATGTTAACATCGAACTTTTTACATTGAAGAATTTGTGTATAATCCTTCAAACTAAGCATGTTTGTAATTTATGTTCTTAACTCTCAGAAGTGTATCAAACTAAATGTTATTTCACTACCTTTACGTTATACAGCAACTTTGTTTCCTCCAGAGTTTGCCCTTTCCATTCTATATAATATGGTTTCTTACCCATGTTTGCCTTGTTGCATTTTTTAACTCCCAACGTAGAGATGTCCGAACTTCGCAAAATCCGGCCCGCTGGAGGATCCGCGAATTTCGAAAATTCGAAAATCCGCGAGCGGACCCATTAAAATGAAAAATTCTTCGAAAATACGAGAAATCCTCGTAATTTAGAAAATTTTCGAAAATACGTATTTTCCCGCATTTTCGAAAATACGTGAAATCCTCGTAATTTCGAAAATTTTCGAAAATACGTGAATTCCTCGTAATTTCGAAAATTTTCGAAAATACGTGTTTCATGCATTTTCGGAAATACGTGAAATCCTCGTAATTTCGAAAATTTTCGAAAATACGTATATTCATGCATTTTCGAAAATACGTGAAATCCTCGTAATTTCGAAAATTTTCGAAAATACGTTTTTCTGTGAATTTTCGAAAATACGAGAAATCCTCGTAATGTCAAAAGTTTTCAAAACCGCGGTTCGGAAAAGTTTGGAAGTCGGAAATCCGGAAAATCCGCGATAACTGCCATTCGCGAATGAGGGAAATCCGCCGTGGATCCGGGTTCGGATCCGCCAACCGGGCCATCACTATCCCAACGTGGTCCCTTCCACCAGTTAAGTTTGAACATTCTTGGCTCCTTATTTGGTGTTTTTCTTTCATTTAAAAAAGAAAAATCTTATTTTCTCCTTTTGGTTGCTAGAGATGTTTATTCATACATATGAACTATACAGACAAATGCATTTCCATACTTCCATTTCATGTATGACCAGATCATTCTATGAACGCCATTCACATCATCAGCTCTTCCAGGATAAGCTTCTCACAGGACCTGACATTCATTGACCTTTCAATGTAGCCTTATAGCTGCTGTTTTAAGAAGAAGGGGGGTCTTTCCCACTGGACTGCAGATTTCCCATTTGTTTCTGTATATCATTTTGTCTCACCAGTTTCCCTGTTTGCAACGTTACAGAATCTGCTGACACTTTATGAAAAAGAAAATAATAAAAATATTAATGATTGCACATGGCTGTAAATACATCGATCATCTGTAGTCTCCAAGGGTAAAATATATGAACATAGTAAAATTCTATTTTATTTTTGTAAGCTATGCATTTTTTCCACTTTACAACATAACCTACTTTGAAAAACCAATGGTCTACTTTAAAACAACTGATACATCACTGTATTCTCAGATGCCTACTGTAGGAAATAAAACAAATAGATTTAGGCTAAATAATACTTTTAACACTAGCTCACCCCTTAATTCAATATATCAATATATCGGGCTTTACTGTATTTAATACTGTAAATGGAGAGCACATCTCTGAATAGGTTGTGAAAGCTCTTTGTTTCTTTGTCTCACAAAGGTCAGTTTATGAAGGATTTACATCCAATCATTTCCCTTGAGAAACATAGAAGGGGGGCGTCTTATGATAATCTATTTCCATAAGATCAAATTGTGACCCTGTGGGAATTGAGTAGTCTGATCAAGCGATCATTGTCCATTCCCAATGTTTAAGGAAATTCCATGGGCAGGTCCACAAGCAGGAGATGCTGCACCACCAGAGCGCCTCAGCCCTAAGCCCCCAGGCCCCAGACAGCACATGCGCAGCTCCAGTCCAGCCTTGGTGGGACTTATGGGGGCCCGAAAAAAAACAAAAAAGTCAGGAGGTCGCAGTAGGCCAAGGAAACAGGATCAGCTGCAAGTGCGGAAAATCAGGGAATATTGGGTAATCGTCCACATCAGTTACCCTTTCAATGCATGTCCTGGGCTCCAGGTCAGGGTATCAGCAGCCAGGTGCCCATCACCAGCGTGCAGACAGTAGAGGAAGTGAGATAATGCAGGGGAACCCATAGTCCCCTTTTTTGTTTTGTCTTCACTAGGTCCGCAGACACTTCAATCAAATCTCGACCAGGCCAAAAATACCACCCCTTTTTATCCCCCATCCCCCATACAGGTAGCTCGCTACCAATCTGCTGGGCCAGTGCCTACACATTTCTACATCTCTCAGGTAATCATGCTAATCCCACTGTTACACAAACTGTATTTCAGGATCTGGATCAGGGAGTGGCCACTTTTTTACCAATAGCCTTAGACTGACATTATTCAGTTGGGTTAATACCCAAGCAATTACAGATCCCCTATTAACCTTTAAACTTCAGAGCCAACCCCTCAAATTTTGGAACAAGGACACATAGGATGGGAAGCCCACTGTTAGCTACTCCAGTCAGTTTTCCAGTTTCAGGAAGAACAGTTACCAGAGCAGAGATTTGCAGGTGTGGAATTACAGCAGTAACCAACAACTTATGGTACAACCATGACAACAGATTCTGCTCTGCCTATATCAGACTTTTCTAAGGATCAGACAAATATTAGTTTCGAGGGTCCGTTAGGGGGCTCATCTTAAAAGTAGTCTTTTAAGTAGTTTTTTTGTTCTTCTAAATTTTACTATGGTGGATCTTGGGTTGTCACAGCTTGGCGGGTCCCTGACTGTCGGCCATGAAAAAATAAATAAGTGCTGGAGGGTCATTGTGGAGTTAAGGTTGTATTGGTCTAACTCCAAGGTGGGTGGCCAGAAGTGACAGTTGGTGAATATGGAGTATACACCGGTTAATTGATATAGGTCCGCAAAAACAGGCAATGCCTTTCAGAAGAAAGCTGCATTTGAAAAAATGATAGTGGGTCTGAATGACAGGGACTGATGCTTTACTAACATGTGTTTATATTGTAATTTGTTTCTTAAAACAGAACTATTTACAAGATGTAAGTTTTTATATTTCTAATTTAAGAAAAAGAAAAAAAATGCATAAAATTCTCGTACAAAAAAGAATAAATGTACTGTATATTCTTTCCTTTGTTTACAATATATATATATATTTTTTTTTTTTGTTGTTTTTTGTTGTACTTAATAGAAGTTGTGGACGGTATTTACAGTGACTCTCATACAAAAAGATTAAGGCAGGTACCAGTACAGTATTTTTCTATTTTGCTGAGACAATTGTAGAGATTTTTGTATTGTTCTAAATGTTTAATACAAAGAAATTCAGATGAGCTGGATTTGTCCTTCTGGAAAGGGCAATCTGAAAACCTAAACAAATTCCTCCATTAGGTCACATTTCTTAATAAGATATTTTCTCCCCATTAATAAATAATAAAGTAACACATATATCATGCCAGTTGCTATTATGCGAACATGCAACTGTTCTCAGAAATAACATCTATTAATATGTCATACTGCATTATTTATTTAATTCCTGTTAATGGTTTTTTTTGTTGTTGCCAGTTTACAGTGGTACAGTGATGCTTCTTCATGGCCTAAGAAGCCGCAAATAATTCAGTACAAATAACTGATCTTGCTTTCTAGCAACCAAAACAACATTTCAGACTGCAAAACTTCCTTAACATCTTAATATCCCTCAATAAATATTTAACTTTCCAATGTATTTTTAACTCCCTTTCAAATTGGATATTTTTATATAACAGAGTTTACTTTAGTTTTACAAATATTTATTTAAGAAATGCTTAACAATGCTTAATAACCCCAACAAACCACCAGACGACAATACTTTGCTGGCCAATAAGAGAGATAGGCATGGTGCACTCCAGGGTCTTAGCAACCCTGATCGAGTTGAAACATGTAGATCTTGGTATATTTTTATGAATACAATAAAGACCTATTAAGAAGACCCTGGAGTGCAGCTTGCACCTATCTCTGTATTACCATGGGATCCACACAGGTACAAAAGAACAGTTAGCATGAGTGCAACTGCTCCAAGTGAGTGTATGTATATATGCACTCCCAATAACACGGTATAATATTTATTGTAAACAAGACGCCATAATATGCTACACTTCGGGATCTCAATCCCCGAAGTGAGAGGCTAGCAGCATAAACAATCCTTAAAATAGTATACAATTACATGATATTTAAATTATCAAACAGGAAATTACCTCCTAACAATAAAAAAATTACATAACTGGAAATATATAATATATGTTTTATTTATGTGTAACCCATATACCTAAAATTGATTTGAGTTGGGCACCGGGCTATCATCAAACGTTACTATAAAAATAGTGTATAGATTAACAGTGCGCCTACCACATATAAATTATATACAATACAATATAGAAGTTGCTTATTTAATCAAGAAATAAAAAGTGTGGTCAATACATAAATTGCATACTCTCTATTCTTCAATATATTACACAAAGGCTTTTAATAAGTAACAACTTACAAATAGAGGATGCAGAAACATACAATAGCCAGCCAAACTTAAGGAGTTTGACTGTAAACTAATCCTTTATGATGATCTTCTAGTATGGAACAGTTCTACCTGAGGCGTGTTTTTCAACTTGCCTAATGATAGCAGTGTTCCTGCTCCCTTTTTTTCTTGTCTGTAATACAGACATCTTTGCTTTTCTTGTCTACTACTACTAAACACTTTTGGTAACCACAAATTTGAAGTTGAGTAATAGCTTATTAAAGAAAGTCGAAAGCCTCCCCTTGTGGAATGTATTTATTTGACATAATTTAATTGTTTTAATAATCTATTGTGTGTTTATTATACTATTTCTTTGTATGTCCAACTTTGGTTCAATTTATCAATATCTAAAAAGAATAGTTCTGAGTGGGTTATCACTATCCATTGTCTACTGTTTTCATGTGTGGGGGTTGGTCAAATTGTGAATGGGAGGCTCTAGTATTGGATTAGGAGATACATTTTTTTAATTTTTTGCTAACTTAAAAATACTAGCCATGGTAAAATGTTGGGGATTTATGTGATGAAAACTGTGCAGGTCTCCACCCAAGCGCAAGCAAAAAAAAAAAAGCAAGATGGAAGGTTCTAACCCACTTTTGTCTATAACTCATTACTGAACAACGTATAAACATAATTATATCCTAAAAATATGTTTGCAAACAAACGTTGGTAAACTTTTCCTTTTAATATTATTTATACCAGGAAAGTGAGATATGAGATTTTAGGATATCATTTATTAGGAATATTTATTTTATATGTGGTTTTTACTTAAAGGGCAACTCCACCCTCATAAGAACATTTGTTAGAAAGAATGGCCTCTTTAAAATATGTTGATATATCATACTTTGTCCTATGAATTCATTACTGTATGCCTGCTATGCTTCTGGATGCCTCATGGAAACTGAGCAATCTAGACACTTGCATTGAGCCTGTACTGAGCCTGGGCATGCTTAGAAGAGGCAGATAGGGGATTAACATTCAGCCATTGGCTGTGATGCCAACTGTCAAATCCATAACTGATAGTTGCTAACTGGAAGAACCGGGAAGCAGTAACATGGGCAACAGAACATTGTGTAGGATTTCAGGTCAGACTTGTATATTTCAGATTTCAAACTATTACAGTTTAGGGTTTTGGGGGGTGATTCACCCATATGTAAATTTTCATTTCAGGGCTGGACTTGCCTTTTAAGATTATGTAATAGTTAAATTGTAAGGTGCCTATTTCCCTGGTTCTATGTCTTTCATATTTATAATACTACTTATGGCTTATTTGAGTTTTGGCTATTTCACTTTCTTTAGAAATGCATCTCTTTTCTTGCTCTCCAACAGACTATTAGTATGTCAGCATAACAAAGAACCATGAAAGAAGGTTTCTAAAACCTCCCTATTCTCCTTACATGCTGCATCCTGGATAAATGCCTTCTTTTCCTTTTAGGTATTAAATTATAAGGAAAACTAAACAGTTTAGAGGCACACTTCCAATGGGAGATGTTGGGTTCCCAGGCTCATCAATACTTTTCTATGGAGATTTTTTGTAAAATCTGAAATTGCATCATACTACTGTAGATGTTACCTTTTTATTCTTCTTTAGAAATTTTCTTGAAAATATTTTGTATCTGCATCCATTCTGTACCCGTCTAATTTTATTTTACAGTTTAGTTTAAGCAGTAGTGGATTTATTTACTTCCCTGGGTCAAGGTAACACTTTGATGGTGGAAGCTTAATGGCCCTATTTGCCCTTCTTAAAGCAAGTCCTAATGTGCTGAGTAAAAAAGGTAAAAAATACTTCTATTTTATACAGCATTAACAATTAACAATGGCTTTAAACTGTTAAACTAAAGGTTAAAACTCACAACTTAACTACCCATATTTATTACTGCAAACATGATGAGATACTAACCCTATGCCCTGTAATACTTAAGTTCTGTAATGTTCAGTAGAAAATGAGAAAATGAAAAATCCAAGAATTTATTCTTCCTAGAATGGTTAAGATATCAAATGCATATTATAAGGAATTATTTACCTATGTATTAAAAAAAAAGTACAATACCTAAGAAAACACTATAAGCTATATTAAACTATAATAAGCAACAGACAAAAATGTTGTGACCTAATACATCTATTCCCCCAGAAATACTGTATAATGCAAGTCTTAAGGGGTAATGAATACAGTTAGGAAGCATGCACAAACACATTCAAAATATGTCACTTATTATGAGAGTGTCTGCCACATAATAAGGCATTTCCCCCTGAAACCATTATATGGAAAAAGAACAATACACAAGGAGAGCATATTTAAGCTGCTACAAATAACTTGTTAGCATTCAGAAAATGATAAGGTATGACACAGTTAAGAACACGTTTTCTTTTCCAAGAAAGATAAGAAAATCCTCTCAGAATATAAATCAGTGTATATAAATGACCGTTCATTCTTAATTCATTTTGCATATCTAATCATCAGCACAGGGTTCTCCAGGCTCCAAAGTTGCATTTGCATTAAATGTCAATTTGCGCTTTGTAATGTATAGGAAGGGTTTATCAATATTTAGAGCAAGATCGCAGGAAAAAGAGGGAGGGGGGCTGAGAAAAGGGAGGATAACAAATGTATAAAAAATATTCTGTAGCATAAATAGACTTTAGAAAACAAGAATTAGAAAAATAAGAGTTTTTATTATAGGTGTGTTGGGCATCATGTTCTTATAACATATCTGTCATAAAACTTACCACATGAATACAGCACTGCAGTTGTTTCTAAAGAAAATGACCAGTGCTAAATCAAGGATGAATGTCAAGTTTAAATTTAAACAGTAATGTAAATGAATTGCTGGTTAAGCTCAGGTTTTAGTAAATCAGACTTTATGGATTTAAGCTGGATACACACCATGCAATATTTTGGACAGATAGTTCAGTGTATCGGTCGATTGGGCCAAAATTATTTGCATGGGTTTTCATCTGGGACCGACTGTTTGTTTGGACAAATAGACAATCGGACACATTTGAAAACCATAGCTGATCGTGCGGCCCTCTATAGGCCGCACGCTCGGCCGCAGATACCTGTTAGCTGCAGTCACTATTGCCGCCACTGACAGTCCTTCCTCCTGCCTGACCAGTTGGAAGTGCCGAACAGCTGGTCAGGAGAAAGAATCTCATGGTGTGTACCATGCTTTACACGTTTCATTGAAAACTCTTTCCAAGAAGAACAGAACCATAGTCTTACTTAGAAAACCATTAATTGAAATTTTAGCTTAAAACTTATACAGTACTTAATAATCTACTCCATTCCACCTTATTTTAATATATTTCTGACAGTCTGGACTGACAGAACACCCTGCCCTGTACTAGACTATGCCACTGACATGACACAGACATCCCCTAGGTTGCACCTGCACAGAACTGTGACAACCCACCTCCAAACTGACATGTTTACAACCAGGGGCACTTCTAGGGTTTTTGCTGCCTGAGCCAAACTTTTGAATTCTGCCCTTCACGCGTTGCTGTGTTAAAGTGGATGTGGTCGTGGTTTTGACAATGGCCGTGGCTTCGCTGGTGGGCATGGGTAAAAAAAATTTTGAACTTCCTATCACATAGGTATTTAAACAGTTCCTCAGACAGTCAATTAGCAATAATGTAAATTACAAGAAACAGGTATGACATTCCTTTCTCAAACAGCTTGTGGTCCCTACTACCATATTGCTCCTTTCAAGTTTTAGTTAAACAAAATAACTTATTTTTTAGTTTGTGCTATATATGTTGGTTTAACTCTAACAATAAATTAGAAATGCCATACTGTCTGCAGTATAAAATATTTTAGACAGAAGATTTGTAAGCCTGCAACCATGTCAAGTTCTAACTAGCTAACTAGCATAACTAGACTTAACTAGACTTACCTAGTCTAACAAACTAAAGCTAACCAAACCATAAAAAATGTTGAAATGGAGTTGAAGCAACTTCAAAGTACTGTGTATTAGAGTCATGCGGGCATCGCTCACACTTCTTGTGTGCACGTTTGTTGGTTAAGGGGGGGAGGGATTTTCCCACTGCCTCTCTGCTGCCTTTTTTCTCGAGTGCAGAGGTGCCACCTGAGACAAATGTCTTACTCTGCCTAATGGTAGATGTGGCCCTGCTTACAACTTGCAAAAACTCCCCCTGCTAATGCAGACATTTACTATTAGGCCCTGCTACCACCTGGTGCCCGGTTCCCGGTTCCTAACTGTGCTCCCTGCTACTGTGTCTTATTTACTTAGGGGCATAAGTAAACGCTGCCTTTTTTTGGACTTTTCGCTATTTATAAAGCAGTGATAACCAGTAGCGAAAGGTCATTACCGCTACATTTCGCTTTTCGACATACATCGCTGTGGTAACCGCTCAAACATATTTATAAAATGCCAAAAAGTGTATTTTCTTTATTTACCAATAAAGTCATATGGGTGTCTGAGGGACATATTAATAAAGGGGCATTATTTTTACTATTTTCCCCACCTGCCTTTAGCACAATTTTATAAACTTTCAACTTTTCCTTTCATCAAAGTTATTAAAAAGGCGAATTTTCATCAAAAGCGAAAATTATGTAGCAAAAAGTAGCACTAATAATGCTGGAAAAGCTCAGCACATATGATGGTAAATAGGTAACACTCCCTGGTGGATTTTCAAAGCAGTATTAAATTGGTTAATACACACTAAACCCTTTGTTATTTGTTATTTAAAAATAGCCTAACATGTTTGGTGTTTTTTTCAGCCAAAGATAAAATAAATAGTATAAAACTCAAAAGGCAAATTTTCTCTATTTTATTAATAGGATGATAGTGTAAAACTCAAAAGGCGAATTTTCTCTTTTTAGTATTTTTTAGTATTGCTTATTTTCAGCAAACTGCAGCTAATTATCAAACCAGTTCCATTAATATGGGAACATACCATAGTGCTGTGTAAGAAATAGTCATGTTAATGGAACATTCCAGTAAGTAATTATGTTTGGTGAAAATTCTGGTAAAATTGCAAAAAAAAACAACAAAAGGGAGAAAAGGGGCTAAAAGGTGAAAATTCACCTATTTATAAATGGCTTTAAATAATAAAAAAAGTGACAAAAATAGCTCTGATATTACACTAGAGAACAATCTCTCTTTTCGCAATGATACCACACTTAACGCAATGAATAAGGCGGAAACTATTGCCACACATCGCTGCAGCGATACTTTTCCGCAAAGGTGAAAGCAAAAACAAACAGTTTTATAAATAAGGCGAAAATATCGCTATTTGTCATTGCGATGTCATGCGATAGCGAAATGGCGAAAATAGCGATCGTTTATAAATACCGTATATACTCGCGTATAAGTCGACCCGAGTATAAGTCGAGGTACCTATTTTGACCTGAAAAATGAGTAAAACATGATTGACTCGAGTATAAGTCGAGGGTAGAAACTAGGACCACAACTGCCTCCTCATTCTAATAATACTAGCTCTGATTTTAATTTTACTATGTAAAAGGTAAGATTCCTACAAATACTACAGTATATATCACTTGCTCGCTTAGGACACTGTGACACTTGAGAATTAAAATACAATCCTTTTTATGAATAAGTCCTTGTCATATGCCTGTACTGGTAGTTATTTGTCCTAGTGAAAAGCAGATGTAGACTTATGCTCTATTGTGAAATCTTTATTTTCTGATCATGATTTTATGTCCTTTAGCCCTAGCCCTGACATCAGCCTCTCAAGTGCATTTATGCCAGATTGCTGCTTTCTTTCTCAAAACACTAACCTGAAATCCTGCAGCCGCACGCTTCCTCTCGCATCCACAGTTCAGGCGCCTGACGTCACTACTCGGCGCCGGGTATGACCGGCGCCGAGTACTGACGTCAGACACTGCACCGTGGGATGCGGAAAAGAGAGGAAGCGAGCGGCTGAAGGATTTCAGGTTAGTGACTCGAGTATAAGTCGAGGTAGGATTTTTAGGCTTTTTTCAAAGCCTAAAAACCTCGACTTATACTCGAGTATATACGGTATGCCCCATAGTCCATGCCGGTAGGGGACTGCCTTTAGAAGCAGTTTCATAGTGGAACTGCCATTTGTGTGTGTGTGGAAAAGCTTCTCAGCACCCGAATTGTTCAATCTCAGAAGGAGTAGGTATGAGAAGTAAGGGTTATAATCTATAAACTACTACGTTGAATAGTATTCACAGCCTAACCCTGTAGACATTAATGGACACTATTTTAAAAAATATATATAGATTTAAAATGTTGGATAATAAATAAACAGGGAGATTGAATAAAAGTTCATTTTTCCAATGTAAATTTAGAATGTATTCCTAATTGCCATTATATCCCATATTAGCATTCCAACTAAATCAATAGATACTTGTCATTTTTTCCGTATAGCAAAATTTTAGATTATTTTTAGGCTTTTACCAATAAGGAATGATATTAAATATTTTGAGATTGTAAACCATGTCTACAATGGATTTTTATAACCTCGTTATTTCATTATCACCTACTACAACCTAATTACAGTACTTCAATTTACTTTAATGTATATTTTATCTGACAACTGCTCTAACATATTCCTGCCTAATTCATATTCACTTCAATAGCCCCCTATTCCCTTCAGCACTAAAAGATGCAACGTTTAAACACACATGAGAGCAGAAGATTTCTTCTTGCCATTCATGTAGAGCATGCACTGCTTCAATGTGAACCCAAAGTAGAGGTGAGCATAGTGCTTTATTTATAGACCCATTGGGTGACTTGGACAGCTGTTTTTTTTCCCTTGGCAGCTGTCAAAGTTCCTTTTTATCAAGATAAGAAGGTTTTTAGCTGCTTTTTAATATCTGTCAGTTCTCATCCCTCTCTATTCTTTGAGAAAGAAAAATGGATAGTGTGCATCCCACTAATAGAGTTCGGTCAGGGCAGAAAACAGAATTACCCAGGCACAAAGCATTGTTAGCCATTATTTGTGTCATTTCTGGTCCTGCAGTCAATGGACTGTTCTATATTTCCATTAGATGACAGATGTGTTCTTCCAGTGCTTACTATCAATATGCAGTGACTTTGCATTTGTCTCGCCAATCAAATATCAAACATTTCATTCAGCCCAGTAATTTCTATGCTGATAATGTATTTACAATTCTAAAAGGCTCAGTTTTTTTATTTTAATAAATGACTAATTGGTATATAGTCCAACTAAATATCTAAATTAGGTACAATATTTTATCTAAATTCTATAATTAACCATTCAAATATAGAATCAGTCCCCAAGTGAATGTTAAACAGTATAAACATGGAATGAAATGATAATCCAATATCAAATCGATCTAATACTAGGCCAGTGTATGTCCAGCACTAGTTTATTAGTGGAATCATTTTATTACTACAATTGCAAATGCAAACAAACAGTTCTGCTTTAACATAATATAAGAAAAACACATTTATTCAGTGATTTAATAATTACACTTAAATCCGGGTTAAATTTTAGCTTTGTAGTGAGTGCTAAATTCTGTATGTTAAGTCTGATGCTAGGTAACACACATATTTATTGTTGTTATTTAAGTTTCTGTTATGTTGTGCAATGGTAATGGTATTTAGAGGTAGAATTGCTTCTATCTTTTGAAGATATACAGGAGTGGAATATGTATAAGCTCTTCAGATTCTTTTGATGCTGTTAGGTGAGTCAGTTTCTTTGTTCTGCATTATTATAATAATCTGCTTTTGCTTTTATTACACTATTAAATTTACATTGCACAATATAGACTTTCCAGACACCGTGAGAGTTTCCCCATAGATTTTTCAAAGTAATTGTGATGTCTCTGTCTTTGTGTAAAGTCTTAGGGAAATGAGGCAGAAATTGAACCAGATTTCCTATCTGTAATGCCCAGTACTTAACCCACTTCTTAACGTGACTTGTTCTCTTTTACCTACTATTTAAGGTTTTCAGAATGACATTTACCTGCTTAAAAAATAATGAACCCTTACATAATGTTACAGATTGTAAATTGCTTGAAAAAGATGGAATGGGAAAAATACTGAATACAAAAGCTCAAGTAGAAAGGTGCAAATGGGCACTTCCATCCTTTATCTAGGATTGGTCCTTAAAAAGGAAGTTATTTAAAGTCACAAGTTGTGCAACTTGTGGCTTTTAGGAAATAGCAAACCTGACAAAATAAGGATATTAGATGTCACCTTGGAGTACCATGTACTGCATATACTGTAGAAGTCATAGAACCCTTTTCTAACTTTTAATATGCCTACATTTACATTAAAAATAATAGGTGACATATATATATACTATATAATAATGCAAATTTGCCTGCAAATTTCACAGCACTAAGCCATTCAAGCCTTCTACTGGAAAACATTTCTTTAATGTTTAATAAAGAACTACTGTAAATGGGAAAATAAGGAACTTACCACAGTAATCTGGCAGGAACACAGTCCTGGGCTGTTACTCTTACATCAGCATCTTATGCTTGAACATATATATCAGACCAGTTTAGTTACATAGAGTTACATAATATTGGAGGTTGAATAAAGACATACAGTATGCATATGTAGTCCAACCTTTTTAGGGGAGATTCCTTCCTGAGTCCAAATGGCAATTGGGAAGATTCCCTGGACCAACCAGAGCTATATGTATTTAATAATATCAATAGTTTTCAATATTCTTCCATTTAAAAAATATATTGAGTCTTTTCTTAAAACTAGAAGTGATCTATCGGTGAACAAAGCATCAGAGAGTTTATTGTACAGCCCACAAATATATTTGTATAAAGTGATCATATCCCCACCTAAATTAGGCTGGCCTGAGTATGGATGCATATTATTGAAATACATGCCCCCTCTACTCTGGGACCAAGGAATAAGAATGGGGCTGATATTTCCTTTACAAAATAAGGTACTGTAATCTTAGGGCTGTATGCCATGTTAGATTACTGTGGAGTAACTTCTTAACTAACACCAAATTTACTTTTAAGTAACAATGGTTGTCAGTGTTTACTGGATATTTAGTTAAGCTTTATGTTAAATGCTAATAAAGGACAAGTATACTCACTTCCCCCTTGCTTCTCCACCTATTAATAGTACACAGAGTAAGGACCTAAATGGAAAAAGTCCTCACCCCTGGGTACTTAACTAACCAGCTGGAATACTTATGTGAGTTTCCCTTACTGTTCCAGTCCTCTTCCGACTTGTCTCGGCAGTCCGCAATAGCACCAATGGAAGGACACGGTCTACAAAGAAGCATTTATTCCCATTGGCTATATCATAGAATGTCACTGACTGTGAAAGAGGGGGGGGGGACAGACCATAGCAGCAAGTGAAAGTTCATGTAAATATTTCAGCCGATTGATAAAGTACCAAGGGGTGAGGACTTAGTGGTTTAGGTCCTCACCCTGGGTACTATTCAGCTGTGGAATGGGTTAATGGGGACTGGGAGTATAATTGAGTACAAAAAAGCAGTGAGTTCTTTAACTATTTTTTTCAGTTATAGTAAATAAAATGTATGAGTTATGTTAGCTCCTCTGCACAACAACATATTTTTTAATAAACTGATCCTTTGTACTATGAACCTTCAAATGAACATACAATTACAAACAAATTACTATTAGGGAGATTCAATAAAGGTTCTTATCGTTAAAAATTGTGCTAATTTTGCCCCAACCAATCAGATATTAGATTTCAAATATTGAATTAGATCTGATTGGTTTAGGCAATATTAGCACCATTTTTAATGATAAGGACTTTTAATGAATAACCCTAGATGTGTTTTTAACACTACTGTATGTGACTGCTTAGTTCCAATCCCTCTCCAAAATCCTAAGCAATAACAGTTGCCAAATCATTGAATTAGCTTCACTGAGAGGTTTTAGACCAAATAATTCATGAACCAAAGAGTTTACAGAAACTTTTTAACAACGCAGCAACCAAATTTGAATTTGCTTACAAAAGTAAGTGATGCTTTGCATATATGAATATATATATTGTATGGACCTTTGTTATTTTTCTCAAATAGTAAGCATGAAATAAACCATTTCAGAGTAGTCTTTGAAGGAAAATGAAAGATAACAATCATGAACCATCCCCACACTCCATTACTTCAGCAAGGCCGATAATAAATCTCAGGAGCCTATTGGCATTGAAATTCTGGTCTCCTTAACATAAGTCCCACCCCCAAACCAGGCGCTTTTTACATATAAAAAAAAAAATACAATTTGTTGTGCCAAATTTTGTGTACTGCAAAAACATGAACTGTTCAAATATTAACTGATACTCAAGGGGATGACAGATGATTTTAAAAAAAACCTGCAGAGAGATACAAAACTTAACTTTACACTCCTCTTACCTTCCCAGTTCATGCAATGCAGAAATTGCTTAATGTGATTTACTGCATCACAGGAACGGGGGAGTTAAGGAGCACAGAATTAATGGCTCCATTTAAAACATGTTGGCTTTTGCCCTATAAAGTAGCGCATAAACAAATTCTAGGGGTAAAATCAGGTGCCCGTGCTGTTAATTTCAAATGGCGCCCATCCTGGAAAATTGGCGTTAATGGGCATACACACCCCAAAACTAAAATCTAACCCCACACTGGTCACAATGTATAGTTTAAAAACATCCTTACCTTACATTCCTGCTCCTTATGGTTCTCCTGCAGTGCTTGTCCAAAGTCCAGGAAACTGAAGAGTTGTGGCTGTCTTCCTGTTCAGATGTCTCTGCCTCCTGTCTTGCCCTGGGAGGAATGCTGACATGTGCAGTGGAGCCCTTCCCCCCCCCCCTCCCTCCCACTATCCGGATCCATCCTCTGTAGCCATTGCATCTAGCGTGAAATCCTTTGCCTATATTGTAGGTGCCCCCTGCCCACCACTAACCACCAAGTTATTTTTGTAAAAAAAAAAATTCTGATCGCTACTTACAGTCCTTTGTTCCCACAGTCCTTTGTTCCCAAGGCGTTTCTATTGACGGATCAATGCACTGGTGGATCGAGGGGCTGTAAGTAATGATCTAAAACTTTTTTTTACATTTTGACAAGGTGGTTGGGGGTGGGCAGGGGGCCCCTACCATGTATCAAAAATACATTTTTATGGTGGACATGCCCTTTAAAATCACTCTAACCCAATATATACACATTACATTTCACTACTAACTGCTTCCATTTCCAAGATGTCCCTTTTGTATATGGGATTCCAAAACTGCATCGCATATTTCAAATTAGGTCTTATTGGTGCCTTGTAAAGAGGGAGAATAATATTTTTTTCTCTTGAATCTATTCCCCTATTTATACAATTTATGTCTGGAATTGTTTGCTACGGCTTAGTCTGTTATCTACCAGAACCCCAAATATTTCTCCATTAGATATTCACTTAACACAGAGTTATTTATGGTGTAGGTGGCACCAGGATTGTTAAACCCCAAAAATGCCTCACCTTACATTTATCAACATTGAATCTCATCTGCTGCCCATTTTGATAATATATCTAGGTCTTCTTGCAGCAATTGCACATCATTTGAATTTTCCAAAGCTCTGCATACATTAGTGTCATCAGCAAAGACCTTGCTCTCAATGCCCCCTTCTAAGTCATTTATAAACAGATTTAAAAGAAGTGGCCCCATTATGGAACCCTAAGGCACTCCACTTTAGCCCACATAGATGCAGCTCCATTGACCACCACTTTGTGTTTTCGATCCAATAACCAATTCTCTATTCATGTACAAAGGTTTTTTTCCAGGCCAACAGTCCTCAGTTTATACATTATAGAGCATTTCAATGGTAACTGCAAATTGTAAACTCAATAGGTATTCTGTAAAAGCTTTAGTATCATATAACAATGAACAATGAACAGTCATTTAGAGAAATAAGCTGTGGAAGCAACTCTGCAAAGATTTGTACAGCTTGTACATTGCATTAGATAACTTAGAAGTATTCATTCCATTAAAGGCTTAGAATTGTGACTGACATAATAATGGTTTATAATACCATATACCATTATTTCTTGTCTAAAATACAACATAGAACTACTTTAAGAAAAATTGTTTGCACAGCCGCCAAACTTTTAATTTTTTTTTTTTTTTTATGTTTATAGTGTTTACATAGTTTTATAAAAATTTTCACTAAAAATCTGAATCCGTATTTCAGCAGTAGAGATGGACTAGAACTTATCGAGTTCGAACAGACTCAGACCTCTCAAACTATCCCGGACCCGGATTTCTCGGACTTTCGAACTTTCAATAATTATCGAATTAGAAAACCGAAACAATCTTCGAATCGTTTATGGGATAATTATCAAATGTTCGAATCGTTTATGGGATAATTATCGAATGTTCGAACACGGGAGCTCGAAAGTACCACACGTAAGAATAAAATAGACTTTTTTGAAAGTTCTGGATATTCAAATGTGTTCCCCAGACCATTTCTCAGGTCCCAGAGCATTTACATTAAGTTAACATTGATATTTTAATTGTATTTCATTAGAACTTTTCGAACTGTTTCACTCCCATTGACTTTAATGCGTCTGTTTTCGAACTTTCTATATGTTTGAAAGTTCGAAAACGGACTGAACTTTCGGAAGTTAGAATTATTATTTTTTTTTTTTACTGATAGAAACCTCATACCTGTAAGTAATGATGACCTGGAATTTGTTATTGTAAAATGAGCACTAATTCTTTTTTTTTTTTTTTAATATTCAGAACTAAAAATAGGCTTCTTTTAAGTTAGCACTATGAATCTCCTTTATTCACAAAAGGACTGACAGATCTAAGTCTTAGGTTTCTCTTGTTGCTGTTTTTCTGGATCAAAGGGGTTTAAGGTCATGTAGAGGTGGGTTGCTGTAGAGAATATAGTTGAATAGAACTTAGATTTCAAAAGAAGTCAAGTGGCAAAAGATAATTTTTTTGTGCAGTCAGTGAAACTAAAAACAACGGGCCACCCAGCAAAGCTTTAATAGGGTCCCCTCCCTGCTTCATCTACAACAGTTTTCTGTGGAAGGGGCCGGGGCTCTATCTGAGGTCGGAAAAGTAAGAATTTGGGACTTCCTAACTCCTGGCTTTCTCCTGCAGTCAAAGGGGCTGCTCCTATAGTTATGCACCTGTGCCGTATATTACTATTAATATGTAAAAGTGCTGGTTAACAATAATTGGCATCATTGCATGTGTTCCCCCCACTTTTATCTGTATGTTGTCCCACCCACTTAGATTGTAAGCTCTTTGGGCCAGGGATCTCATTCCTAATGTGTCAAGGCATGCTGCACCTATATCAATTTATCCATAATTTATATATATGTGTTCTTAAATGTATGAAATTGTTTTTAATTTTTATTTATCTGTATAATTGCTTTCACTTATCCCCTTGTTTGCATACTCTGTATTTTATAATGTACAACGCTGCGTACCCAAGTGGCGCTTTATAAATAAAATTAAACATATATACATACACGTGTTTTGCTTTCTGAGAAACTTTTTAGGGAGAGCAAATATGTACTGTATGTACACAGACATAAAACCTAGTTTACATTTTATTTTGTGTCATTTACCTGTATACAAGGGACAAACCATTCTTGAGGTATAAAATGACTTTATAAATATGATGCTGAATCCTTTAATGCCCAATGAAAAAAAAAAAAACCTACAACTCTGCACTTTCTTTTGAGTAAACTTGCCCCTTAACTCTTACCTAATTTATTCCTGAGATGTTGAGTAAGGGTTTGTACACTCTAAGTTTGATGATTGAGCTCATCCACTAAAAAAAATGCAGCACGCATTTTTGTTCAGAAATGGTTCTGCTTTTAGCACAGAGCAAAACACGGACTGTCCATTTTTGGCAGGTTTGTGTGTGTCAGTGTAGTGTTAACAAGCCCTAAGGATACAAATACTCATAGATCCCGTTTCTACTGGCGAGTTCATAGAAAAAACTACAGTTTTATTGCAGAATTTCATATCAAACCTTAGTCTGTTCTATAAAATTTCAGCGAAATTCTTTTATGATTTTTTGCTGAAATTTTATTGATGTGTAGTCATGTCAAAACCAGGATTTCAGGTTAAAACATCCATAATACTTACATTAAAGCTGATTTAAATACCTCTTCTCTTAACTACTCTATTTCACCTTCCCTGTCTTATCAGGAGTCTGCTAAGCTGGTAAATACCTCTATAATATATCATATAGGGTATACCTCTATAATATAACATGTAGGGTATATTGTATAACAAATTGTGTTCTATTTATTTATCTTTTTACCAACAGAAAGATATATTGTATTTCAGCTCCTGGGAGAGGAACGGAAATAGAGTTTTATGCTAATATAATTGTTTGTGGGTGTTCGGAAAGCTAAAGTGATGTTCCCACTGAGAAATCCAGGATTCAGACAAGTGAATACAAAATGTTCTTTAATATGGGAAACACCTTCACTGTCAAAACAATCTGTGTGGATCTGATTTAGCTTTTTACTGTAGCTGTCTGCAATTTGTCTTTTTATGTACAATAGCTAGACTGACTAGCTACCTAGATAGACATATAGACTGGCAGACATACTACATTCAGTAGTTCTGTATTTCTGTCCAAAGCAGTTGTTGTCACATGTTTGTTAGCCAGCTTTCTATACAAGATAATCTTTACCAGTATAGATTTCAGTATAGTATTTCTGTTGTTTTCCAATGTAATTATTTAGGATTTACAGTGTAATTGTGAATGTCTTTATATTTTTTCCCCATTTATATCAGCTTAAATCTGTTTAATTATAGTTAATCTTATCTAGACATTTGATCAAAGTCCATGGATGTAAAACATTGTTTATAACTAAACTAAGTAAAGAGAGAATGTACTATTGTACATAACCTTTTTCACACCATTCTAAAGGCAGTACCCAACAGCATCACGGTCTGGATATTCTATGTGGATTTATAAGTGAATGGATCTTTTTGACATTTCTACTTTTGATGTTGAATACTTAATCACTATTGCAAATAAAGCCAAAAAGAGGAATACATTTTGACAATATAAAATTTGATGAAAAGGACTGGATTGTGGAATTTTCTGTATTCAGCAAGAACACACACACACACACACATAACACATAGATTTATATAACTTATACAAAATATATTGGCCTCATTGACAATGCTTCTGCTTTTAATAAATAATTAAAAATACTTTCAAGGATTCTAAAAGGGTCGGACTGATGGACTCTGACCACCTAGGCAAAAAGGATCGAACTGATGGACTCTGACCACCTAGGCAAAAAGGGTCAGACTGATGACCTGACCACTAGGCAAAAAGGTCGGACTGATGGACTCTGACCACCTAGGCAAAAAGGGTCGGACTGATGACTCGGACCACCTAGGCAAAAAGGGTCGACTGATGGACTCTGACCACCTAGGCAAAAAGGTCGACTGATGGACTCTGACCACCTAGGCAAAAAGGGTCGGACTGATGGACTCTGACCACCTAGGCAAAAAGGGTCGGACTGATGGACTCTGACCACCTAGGCAAAAAGGGTCGGACTGATGGACTCTGACCACCTAGGCAAAAAGGGTCAGACTGATGGACTCTGACCACCTAGGCAAAAAGGGTCAGACTGATGGACTCTGACCATCTAGGCAAAAAGGGGATCTCCTTCATAAAAAAGAGTGAAAATATAATAACTATTAAACTGAACTGTATGTTAATACAGACCAGTATTGTGACTATATATCCTATGTGATTACATCCAAGATGGAAATTGCTCCATATGCCTCATTGACATATCTATGAGATATACGGGCAGGCGATGTGAACGTGTATTTTAGAAGAAAAATCTAGGCATTTATTTTACATTATCTATGTGAAGTAATCTTTCATATTATAGCACATTTGTATTAGAGCTATAACGCAGATAGCTCCAGCATACTGAATCCCAAGGCATATCCTTATTAAAATATGGTAGGGATGTCTATCACTGTCTAGAATAAGTCTGTAACTTTTCAGATGAATTATGATAAATGTTACATGCTCCACGCAGAGATTGCCCAGATCTATTACTAAAATGCAATCATGAAGCATTTCAGTGTCTTACATCACTCTGGTTCCTAATTACTGCAGTTTTGGGGGGTTATTTACCTATTTACAATTTTTGGATAAGATTAGACTGCAATCTGACATTATAGATTGCTGCCTTTAACATCCCAAAAGTTTTTTTGCTTAGTTTTTTGGCTTTATCTGTATATAGAGAAGGGTTAGTGCATTGCATTCCACAGTCAGGACATGCACACATGATCGTCCCCTCCACCCAGCTGTTTTAGGTCCAAAGCCAGAATAGGGATGGAACTCCAGGGATATCACATCCATAAAAACCACAGAAACAAAAGTAAGCAACGTTTTTTTGTTTTTTTAACTTAAAAATTGAATTAAGGGTCACCATAAAGCAATGGACCTAATCATATTTATTCATACTCTTAAGTTCTCTTTTGATTTCTCCACATGCTTGTGGAGATTGGAGATGGCCGAACTTCCGAAAGTTTGGTCCGTTTTCGAACTTTCGAACTATATGGAAAGTTCTAACGTTCGAAAAACAGACGCATTAAAGTCAAAGGGAGTCAAATAGTTTGAAAAGTTCTAATGAAATACAATTAAAATATAAATGGTAACTTAAAGTAAATGGCTCTGGGACCTGGGAAATGGTCTGGGGAACACGTTTGAAGATCAAGAACTTTCAAAAAAATTTATTTTATTCTCACGTACGGAAATTTCAAGGTACAGCGTTCGAACATTCGATAATTATCCCATAAACGATTTGAACATTTGTTTATTATCCCATAAACGATTCAAAGATCATTTGATTTTCGAATTTGAGAATTATCGAAAGTCCGAGAAATCCGGGTCCGGGGTTGTTCGAGGATTTCGTTCGAACTCGATAAGTTCGGCTCAAACTTGAGTTCGAGTTCTAGTCCATCTCTAGTGGAGATGTATACTAGATTTTTACCAGTGTGCTCCCCCCATGTTAATACTGTTCAATTGTCTATTCTGCCTCTATCCTACATTGAAGAATGAAAGGGCTGTTTAGCTTTAACTGTGTATTACTGTAGAATGATTTATCAATAAAAAGGTTAACTGCCTTCACAAATCAATGGTTAACATCAGCCTTCCTGAAATCTTTAATATTTGAAGTCTTTCTGCTAAAACCTCTAAACTCTTGAATGCTAACCTGAATAAAATCCTTTGTATTTGTATTAACCTTTTCTCCTTCACTGTATTGTCTGTAAGTCAGTGAACAAAGAAATGCACATTCTATGTGAAAAATTGGGGCAATTGCTTCAATAATGTTAATATAAAGATTAAATAAAATGTAACAGTATATCAGAATGCAAATGTTCAAATAGTATAGTATGTATCAAACCTTCAAATTAAGCAGATTTGGTTTAGAGAAAAATAAAATAAAATTAAATCTGTGGTACTATCACAATGGTATTTGTCTTTTTTATTAGTAACATAAATGTAACATAGTAATTAAGGTTGTAAAATTAAGCCCAGTAATTAAGGTATTAAAATTAAACCCAGTGTTCCCATTTTTAGTTCAGGCTTAGATGTCCAGATTGGCAAACACAATTTTTTTTGATGCACAGCTTAGCTAGCATTTGTACTAAAGTACACACGTTACCTATCATCTGTAAGATAATATGATTGCTTTTCCCACCCAAAACACATATTGTGAAACCAGTGGTAGCTAGCAGTGCAGTGCCTGTTGTCTGCCAGTTAGCCATCTTTTTTAAAAAAAATAATTATCCAGCTCAGTGGCATAACTAGGAATCACTGGGTCCCCAGCAAATCTATGATGGGGCCCCTATCCCTGCTTCATATACAATGACCTTCTGGAAGGAGGCCATATCTATCATAGTTGCCCCCCCCCTGGCATTGCAGAGACTGCTCCCCTGGTTTTATGCCCCTGATCCAGCTGGTGAAGTTGGCATCAAGATGCAAGCTAGGGGTACAAACTGTGATAACATATGTAGTCAGGTTTGTGCAGGGTTGTTATAAATGGACCAGGTTTGAGGGGTGAACGTTGGTTATCACTGCTGAAGTCTAGAGATGGGCTGCAATTTCAATGGAACTTTTTTAGTTTTTTTAAAATACAACAAAACCAGGATTCCAATTAGAATTGTATGGCTTCAAAACAAAGTCGATATTTGTTGTCACATTTTATAGTCAAAATTTACCAAATAAAATTACAAATTTTATGTTTGACCATCATAGCTATTTTATGTAATTTACATTTACCTCTGAGCAAAGTAGGGCAAGTAACAATAGGTAAAAAAAATAGCGGATATGAAGAAAAAAAAAAAAGATTAACAGCTTAACACCAACATTAAAGGGTAATTCCACCCTTCAAATAAAAGTGTATATCTAATCACCCTTTCAAACCCCAAAACATCAATAGTTAGAAAGCTTAAAAATAACCTGAAATGCTGTACAGTGTCCTGTTTTCCCCCTTTCTGCTTCCTGGTTCTTCCACTTAGCAACTGTCAGTCATAGATATGACAATTGATATCACAGCTACTGAATGCTTGTCTCCTAGCTGCTTCCTCTGAGCATGTGCAAGCATATAACAAGCTCTTAAAGCTGGGAGAGTAGGCAGTAACCTCTTGAAAGGCACAGGGAATGAGAAGAACATTTTGCTGTCAGCTTTCAAACTATTGCAGTTTTGGGGGTTTCAGGGAGACTGACTTATATACAATTTTTTGTTTTGAGAGTCGACTTTCCCTTTAAAAGAAATAAATTAAAGGTGCCATTTTCATAGTATATATCTATAAAGAACACTATTTTCTTTCTTGTGGTACTGCAGATTGTTTTACACAATCTATCATTATACTTTTCGCTCATATGATACAGTATATAGCTGTTTACTTCTGGGTAAATCCATTTTTAATAATCATCATACTGTGCTATATTGGTTATTTAATTCAATTGCCTATTATAAGGATTGAAAGCTAGATTTCTAGGAAAAAAAGGGGTTTGGAGGGGTTTTGTGTATGTTCCTTTATATTTCCTGCTTGCTTTCTCAGCTCCACAACATATGTACGTATGATGTATGTATGTATAATTTTATTTATAAAGCACCACTTGGGTACACAGTGCTGTAATTAATAAAGTACAGACAAACAAGGGGATACATGCAAGATATTGAACACATTAAAACATTAAAACTACATAATAATAATAATGTTATTTATGTGGTGTGCCTTGACACATTAGGTCTGAAATCCCTGCCCGGAGAACTTACAATCTAATATATATTTATATATTTTACAGTTTATTGAAGAGATATCAAACAAGCCAGTTCCATATTAGTCCTTTTCTTGTGCAATTATTTGTTTTGATTTTAGCAATTAATATGAATTACCTGTCTCATTTGTTAATACAACACAACCCAGATATCCAGATTCCTCCATGCAGGACTGTACAGACTTCTTTTGGAAGGGTGGAGATTTGTTATTCGTTATGAGTTAGTTTATATCTGTTTTTTTATGGGAATGTGTTTGTTTTTATGTGTGTATTCGTTTGCCTTGCGATTCTATAATATCCTTTTAAAAATAAATAAATAACCTCTGATCAGTATATATTGGCTATACAGTGCCCTTAGTTTTAAAGCATTTTGCCAGTCCTAAATAAAATGTGTACAACTATGCACTTATAACAGGTATCTGACCTTTTTAAAGTATACAACATGGCTAAAAATATACAAATCCCTGTCGGATTATGTATACATTGCATTAGGCTTGTGTAAACCAATTTAATTAGCAGAGTCTGTCGCTGAATGATTATCGGTTATCTGAGCTATTTCTGTGCTTTTTTTCATTATATTTATTTGGAAGCTACTAGTTCTGTGCTTTTCCAATTGATTGACATATTTCTCCAGTGGAAAAATTCTATAGTTTATTTGTTTGGAGTAGCATCTGCCTAATAATGTGGGTTTACAAATGGCCCCAAAAATACCTACATGTACTGTAGCAACCTGTTTTAAAAGAACTTTTTATAAAAGTATTATTATTGTTATTTTTGTAATACTGTTCTTGGCTTCATTGCTGTGTCTATTGTTTTCCAAATTCTACTTTATAAAACTTCATATCACAGGCAGTGTGAACATCAGAAGGAATACAAACTTACAGACTGCTTAGAAATCTCTGCTGGAGGAGTAAATAGACAGGGAGCTGCTTGAGGATTATAAAACTCTGCCCATTATTCCTAAGAATTGCCATGAATTATTTCTTATTATCCCATTACTTGCAATAGGGGTCTCTTTGCTTATGGCACCTTGGAACAGTTTTTTTTCATGAAAACACTGACATTCAGAAAAATGTCATTGTAAGTACATTTTATTAATTTTTACCTAGCAGGGGTTTCTTTAACAGCGAGTTATATTCATAGTATTAAAGTGAGTTGTATTTGTATACAACTAGAGAAGCCTGCAATGCACAAGATAAATATTAGCTTAAAAAAACAAGAGTATATATTATGCTTATTATGCTGATTTTTTATTGAGAGAAAGTAGAATCTAAATATTAATAATATAAATCATAGCTGGTGAAAATATTATGCAGCAGTTACTGTACCAATCTTTGTCATTACCACACGACTGGTGGCATCTTTAGCGATTTACTCTGCATATGTATTTTTCAATAAACTTTTTTTTAGTTTCCTATGTTTCTGATCACAAAAGCTTTGCTGAAATTAGGAGGTAAGATTCTCTATGGTGGTAATAGGGGGCCTTAAGGGCTTACTTTAATTAAATGTTTGTGGTATTGGTCATAACCAATACTGTGGATCCTTGCTGACCATGTTGATATTTTACAATACTGCCTCCAATTACAGATTGCTATCAGTATTTTACAACTGCAACATAAAATAAAGACACAATTGCTAAACATTGCAATGGGGCTTCAATAGACCATATTGTGTGCCAGTAAAATACCACTCAGTATCAGTTTTTCACCTTGGTTAATAATATACAAACAGGGTTATTCAATAAAAGTTATTATCGTTTAAAATGGTGCTAAATTTGCCCCAGCCAATCAGAACTTATTTTACATTTGAAAGCAAACATCTGATTGGTTGGGGCAAAGTTATCACCATTTTAAAAGATAAGAACTTTTGTTGAATAACCCTGAAAGCTTTTTAAAATACTAATTCAGTATGGTATTTTAAAAATACAAATACATCCCTTAGCATTGCTACACAGTAAGGTAAGAGGATGAATAAACACAGATTGGAAAACAGAATCATGTGTTAAAAAGAAGCAGGCTATCTAAATTCATAATGAACTGTAATAAGTCTAAGGAATGTAGTAAACAATGGCCCATCAACATAAAGTATGTACTGTATCCACAAGAGGCAGAGCTTTTTTTTTTCTTTCAAAATATACCAATTAATACACAAAATGTTAAGAATTGTTTTACATTAGCTGTATTACACGAAAAGTCATCAGTTAAAGGGGAAGTTCAGTGCAAATACATATGCTTTTCAGAAAAAAGAGCAGTATTTTTCCACCTTAATGACCTTAACCTGGCCATTCAGCATTGTGTCTGTGTATAAATAAATGCAACCAAAATACTGACTTCCTGTTTGCAGGACCCCTAGTAGAGTCCATTATGGTTTTGCCCTTGACCTAGCACCTGGGTTGATTCAGTTGCTCAGTAGAGATCTGAGCATTTTTGACCCATCCAACAGCCAATCAGTAGATATAACTGTTAGGAACATTCCAAGGATGTGGTGCATCCTGGGAAGGAGAAGGACTGTTGGAACCTGAAATGGCAGCTTACTAATGTTAATAGCAGGAAACAGCAAAGGGTATGAAATCAACTGATTTTTCAAAATGGGAGAGGATATGTAGAATAACTAGTTATGTATAATATAAACTAATACTTTTTAAAATATTGATATTTTCCACTGAACTGTCCCTTTAATGTTCACTGCTATGAGGTGGAATAATTTGTGTTCGCTTTAGCACTATTATATATGAGCCATACTAATTTTCACATGTTATAAAATGCACAAGGCATCAAAAGTGAAAGTAGACAATGAAAAATTGATCAGATCAGAGTGCGAACTGTACAGAATATTATACAACACTTTTCAGGCTTGAGAGATTGATATATCGGGGAAGTTTCAAAGCGTTCTGACCCTCAGACCTCTGAAAATATTAACCTTTAAAAATGCCAATCAAATAGTCTATTGGGGAAAATTTTTAAGTGTTAAAATAAGACACGGATTAAACAGAACCTGCCATGCTTAAAACGGAATTTCAAATAGATTCTAGAACAGGCAAAATGAGTGTTCAATGCTTCATCTAATGAAAACAAGAACAAGCAGTCTTCAAACATGTCTTCTGTGTCCTTCCTATGAAAGCAGCCATGCTGATCAATGGAAGAACAAGTGGGTGTACTAGAAAGTACTACAAAATAATAATAATGAAAACAGAACAATAAGCTGTACTTGGTTAATGATATTCCAGTTTTTACACTCAAAATATTTCATTTCTAATAAGCCTGTCAGAGTGTGTAAAGCAATTAAAGAATCCAACCTCATAATTGCGGCAAATGCATACTTTGCCAGCTATCATTCAAAACAACAAATACTATCAGGGAGATGCAATATCCCGCGCTAACAAGAAAATAAACACTAAAACTCACGCTAATCTATGTACTAACATGTTAGCGAAGGTTTTGCACTGCCTGCGCCATGTCGCAATTTTTTTTTCTTTGTGCAGCGCAAAGCGGTGCAATAATTTTTTTTTTAGTTTTTTGCGTGACAATTAGCGCCTCTTCAATGTTGTCTTTAAAATACGAGCAAAAGGTCGCAACTTACCGCTAGCGTTTTCGCAACATATTAACGGTCGCAAAGTGATTAATACTTTGCAGAAACAGGTGCATGTAGGTTGCGATAGCGAAATATATTGCATCTCCCCCTATTTACTGTATATGTACCATATACATATTCTTTTCTTATTATAGAATAAGGGAATTTATAAATAGCTACAGTAGTTGTTGAAATTGAGTTTACAATTTCCTATAAATTGCCAAAAATGTGTATAGAAACACACACACACACACAGTGGTTTGGACACCCACACCTCAGTCTTTTTCTTGCCATGGTGTTACTCAAGAAGTAGATATCCAAATGTAGTAAAGATAGAAGTGCACTCAAGGGTGTTTTTCAATGTTTATTCAATGCAGCATAAAGTGCAACAAGTGCAATCAGGATGACTGACGGATGTAATATGGCCGAAATGATGTAGCGTTATGTAATAAAGATTATCTTCTGAGTTTTTTAAAAGTCCAGTTGAGTGCTGCCTGGATCTTTATATCCACATGTACATACTTATCTACAGGAGCACCCTGGTCAGTGATCGAGTAGTGGTGTGCGAAGGACCTCTGAATATATTTATATATATATATATATATATAGATTTTGTATTTCAGTACCCTTGTTTTGTTCATAACCTACCGTACATTTCAGAGGAGAATGTACTTTTCAGTAAATTGTTGATCAAAATACCACAACAGCTCAGGATTAACAAATATACAGGGAGATTCAATAAAAGTTCTAAATGGTGCTAATTTTGCCCCAACGAATCAGATCTCATTTAACATTTAAAAGCTAAATTCTGATTGGTTGTGGCAACATTAGCACCATTTTTAACGATAAGAACTTTTATTGAATATCCCTGATAGTTTAAGAATAATAGAATCTGTTAATAAAGCAGATAGATATATCTGCTTTCTTTTTCTTTAAGATTATATACATTTTATGAGTTTTTTAAATATTTAGAAATTGTTTCTTATATGTTAGTTATAGGGGGTGGTAGGAGTTGGTATGAGAGAGAGAAGGGAAAAAAAGTTGATGTTCTTAACTATTCCCTAGATACTTTTAACAATTTCAATATGTAACAGTAATCCAAAATGAAGACCACGACACACCTACACCTGCATGGTGCATAAGGTATAGTGACAATACCAAAAGTGAAAAAATTATATAGGTGCATAGACTCCTGCCATCAACAAGTCCTACCCCCTTAGGGGTGGTGCTTAATGTCCAAAGTGATTTATGTCCATATAGAAGTCCATTAAAAACAATAGTGATAATTCCAAGTCCATATTGTGTCAATATTCAGTAGCCATCCAAAATCCATTCTTATTTCCATGGTGGTGAAAAAAACATACAATCAAATTTTAAGATGAATAGTACATTATAATACATTTCTTATATGTCACAATCTCATCAAATAATTACAATTACTTCAACCAAAATTACTCTTATTCTTACTTCGTTACATTGGAGGGGTAGATACAGTACATACCAATTAGGAATCTATCTTATTATATCTGTTGCATTCAATTAGATCAACTGGACTTGAAGTTTAGTCCTTGAAGACGTTTCGCTAGTCATCCGACTGGCTTTCTCAATTCAGAATGACTTGTACAAGAATCTGTGGTAATTATGTACCCTGGAAAATCCCAATTAGCATATCACAGTCAAGTGTTAAGGGCGTGATTGAATAGTGGCTAAGAGGTGTTATAGGAACGCCCAGAGTAAGGTGTCAAAACAGCATTGTACCTCTATTTTTTATTTTCACATAAATGGCCTCAACACCTCTCTTGAACCAGTCACGTTCCTTTGCCAATATGTTAACATTACAATCTTCAAAGGTATGTCCTTTATCCTTAAGATGCAGGTAAACGGCTGAGTCCTGACCCGAGGAATTGTCTCTTCTGTGCTGGGCCATACATTGATGCGGTTGCTGTTTGGACTCCCCCACATACAAATCAGAGCATTCTTCACTGCACTGCGTATATGATGTCACTTTTCTTGTGTTTGGGTATTGGGTCTTTCTGATGTACCAATTGCTGCCTCAGTGTGTTGTTCGGTTTAAAGCAGACAGGGATATGGTGTTTTTTGAAAATTCTTCTTAATTTCTCGGAGACCCCTGATACATATGGGATGACCATGTTCTTTCTCCTGTCTTGCTTTTCCCCTTCACTGTTGGTTTTCGTGTTCTTTTCTTTCCTTCTACTTCTTTTGACAAATGCCCAGTCTGGATATCCACAAGTTTTAAGGGCTTCTCTGAGATGTTTCATTTCTTTCGCCTTCGCCTCTGTGCTAGTGGGGATTTTCTCAGCTCTGTGTTGCAGGGTTCTGATGACACCCAGCTTGTGATCTAAAGGGTGGTGGGAGTCAAACATCAAATATTGATCTGTGTGTGTTGGTTTTCTGTAAACCTCTACTTTCAGTTTACCATTTTCCTTAACTTCTACCAAGCAGTCCAAGAAAGCCAGTTTGTTGTTTTGTACCTCTTCCCTTGTAAATTTGATGTTTTGGTCTACCGCATTAATGTGTTCTGTGAAAGTTTGTACTTCCTTCTGGTGGATTTTAACCCAGGTGTCATCCACATATCTGAACCAGTGGCTGGGTGCTATGCCCTTAAAGGTATTAAGTGCCTGTTTTTCTACCTCCTTCATGTAAACGTTGGCCACAATGGGTGAAACTGGAGATCCCATAGCACATCTGTGTTTTTTCCCTGTATTTGAAATAGGTGGTATTCAGGCACAAGTCCAGTAAGGAACACACCTGTTCTGGGTTGAGATCAGTTCTGCTGGTATGAGTGCTGTCTTGGCCTAGCCATTTTCTCACCATGTCAACAGCTTCCTTGGTGGGTATACAGGTGAAGAGAGATGTCACATCATAGGACACCATATTTTCTTCTGCACCGAGTACTATATCTTCAATCTTGTTGGTGAAATCCTGAGAGTTCTGGATGTGATGCTTAGAACTTCCCACCAATGGTCCTAAGATGTTGGCTAGGTATTTTGCCACCTTGTATGTTACAGAGTTGATGCTGCTGACTATAGGTCTTAGTGGGGCCCCTTCCTTATGTGTCTTTGGGAGTCCGTATATGCATGGATGTGCCTCACCAGGGTAGAGGCGATGACACCAACTGTCTGCCATGTACAATGCTGTTTTGACACCTTACTCTGGGCGTTCCTATAACACCTCTTAGCCACTATCCAATCACGCCCTTAACACTTGGCTGTGATATGCTAATTGGGATTTTCCTGGGTACGTAATTGCCACAGATTCTTGTACAAGTCATTCTGAATTGAGAAAGCCAGTCGGATGACTAGCGAAACGTCTTCAAGAACTAAACTTCAAGTCCAGTTGATCTAATTGAATACAACAGATATACCATGACCTGGATGAATGAGAACCTTCACAAGCAATCTATCTTATTCTATTATTTTTACGTATATTCATTCAGTTAGCTTATTTGAAAGGAGAAAAAAATTATAATTAGAGATAAGATCTCATAGTATATTGTTCATTTAAACCGTCTGGATACATTGTGCCTAATCTCCAAATCCAGTAGCATTCCCTCTTTATTAATGTTTTTCTAGAATTTTCTCCTTCTTTGATCAAAATGTTTTCTAATACTTGCCACCTTTGAGCTATTGAGTGTTTCTGTTCTCAAAAGTGTTTAGCTACTAATGTTTCTGTATCCTAAAAACCTTTCCTGGAATACATTTTACCTTCAGTTTTTTCAGTTTTTACCTTCAGTGTTCACTGATCCTAATTTTAACCTGCCTGCTAGTCTGTCCAACATAACCTAATCTACAAGGACATTTTAACAAATAAATTACTTTTCCAGTGTTGCACGTAGCGTGGATGGGAGGAGTCTATCCACCTATATTATTTTATTTCACTTTTGGTATTATCTGATGAAGGGTGTAGAAATACCCCCAAAATGTTATTTGGGTTTCCAATAAAATAGGCTAAGAGCCTTTTTCACCATGCAGGTGTAGGTGTGTTGCGGTCTTCATTTTGGATTACTGTTACAGATTGGGACATAGCCAGACATGCTGGGAGTGCAGGTACTTATTTAAACAATTTCAATATAACATTATAGTAAGAAACAATATTTAACACTTCCAGGGGATATTAGCTTGTGTAAACATCCTTCCTATATCATGTTGTCATAAAATAGTTACCATGTTATCTATGTTATATAAGTGTTTAAGTGTCAATCACATTCCAAAAAGGATTGCTAATTGTCTGTAGAAATGAGACTATTTCTTCTATGTAATAAAAAAGCAATTACTGTTCTCAGCATGATAAATAAGTAACTCTTGATTTACAGTAACTTGGTTATTTGATGCATTTTTCTGCTTAATCTTTTCTCTTTAATCTGTTTATAAATTACTTAGAAGTGGGTATTGAGAGCAAGGTCTCGGTGTTTGCTGATGACACAAAACTTTGCAGAGCTTCATGTTATGCAATTGCTGCAAGCAGACCTAGATAGATTACCAAAATGGGCAGCAAAGTGGCAGATTCAATGCTTATAAATGTAAGGTGATGCATTTGAGCATTAACAATCCTTGTGTCACCTACACCATATAGGTACTCTGTGCTCAGTGAATCTCTAATGGAAAAAGATTTGGGGGTTTCTCATAGATAACAGAGATACAACATAGCTGTAGCAAACAATGCCAGACAGCAAAGACTAGAGCTAGCAAGATATTGTCTTGTATAAAGAGGGGAATAGATTCAAGATTCTTTACAAGGCACTGGTAAGGCCTCATTTGGAATATGCGGTGCAGTTTTGGAAACCCATATACAAAAATATCATCTTGAAAATGAAAGCAGTTCAGAGAAAGACAACTAAAATAATAAGGGGAATCGAGGGGCTTAACTATGCAGGCAGATTAGACAAGTTAGGGCTGTTTACATTGGAGAAGCTATGATTGCGCAGGGATATGATCACTTTATACAAATATATTAATAGGCCATATAATAAACTCTAGTGCATTGATTACTAATCAGTCATATTAGAGGTCTTATGGAAGAAAATAAGTTTCATCTGTAGGTTAGGAAATGTTTCTTTACAGTGAGAATGGTGAAACTGTGGAACTGTCTCCCAGCAGATGTGGTAATGGTAAGTTCATTGAATAGCTTTAAAAGTGGGATGGATACGTTTCTAAAACTAAAAAATATTGAGAATTACTGGTATTAATACATATACTGTAGATCTGGTTGATACAGGGAACATTTACAATTGCCATTTGGAGTCAGGGAGGATTTCTTTCCCCCCTTTTTAGATGTTATTTGCCTTCCTCTGGAAGGACATCTGTCTTTATTCAACCTCAATTACTACTGTATGCTACTACATTGTGATGTTATACAAAACCTATTTTTATTTAGCAAGCTACAGAAAAAAAAGATTTAATGAACAATACATTCTTGGCAATGTAGCTACTAATCAAAGTACAGCAAAACAATGAATATGAAACTTTTAAAAATCATAAAAATCTAAAAATGTTTCTAAACAACACCATCGTGCATGACTAGTGTAGTATTGTGAAGACACATGGGAAACACACTAACCTTCGTTGCAGTACTCAAATTTTAATAGGGAGCTTATTTCAGTTCTGTGGTGCCTGTTTCATCTGGATTTACCTTAATTTAACACCTTGGTTTGAGATGCCTTGGAACATGTCACTTGCCTCTTGTGGTTTAATTTTAAAAAGTGACCACTAGGTTCCTATCAGGCCTCCTGTGACTTAGTCTGCAATAATTATTTTGGTTTTTATTTTGGATGTCAATTAGGAACAAATTTAATTGAAGGACAACTTTACCCCTTATAATGTCATATTTTAGAAAGAATGACCAATTAAAAAGCCTTTTATCCTACCTTGTCCATAAGCATCAGCTTATGTGGAAACAAATAGGTAGTGTTTGTTAACAGCTATATTTGTTCACCCCCTTTAGCAACGTAGTGAGCAAGTTAAGAGCTTGAGCATGCTCAGAGGAGGAAGCTAGATCATCCAGCCATTGACTGTGATGTAATTTGTCATATCTATGACTGACAGTTGCTACCTGTAAGAACCAGGAAATATAAACAGGGACAACAGGATATTAAGCAGCAGTTATATAAGCAGGTTAGTCTTATATATTTCAGCTTTCTAACTATTGCAAGATCTTGTATTTATATTCTACTTATACACTTTGTTTTAAAGCATTATTTCTGAAATTAAGCTTCTTAGACAATCTTCTAAAATGTGTCTGAATAAATCACTAAAAGATGAAGTTATGATTACTATCCCCCAAGTATCTCTTCACTTGAGAGATTCATGTACTCCAAATTCTCATTTTCTTTTTGATAGCAAAGCCAACAAGGGAATCATTTCTATTTGCTAATAATTCTAAACAGAATTGAAAAGAAACCAATGGGACCCACACATCCAAATCTTCAGGAAAAAAACAACTAATTCATGCTTGCCCAATTGTTATCCAGTTTCTATACAGTTTCAATTAATGAATAGCTATAATGTAAAAACTAATATTCTATCCACCTTTGCCTGCTCAAATAGGTTGGACAGGCAAGAAAGACAATCCACCATACATTTTTGACATGGTTTTAAATAAAATATTAAATATGCTATTAAATATACAAACACAAACTTGTTTTTGTGTTTGTATATTTGTGCCTTGTACACACATCTGATCCCACAACCATTCACACACGTGAAGAATGACTCTTTCGGGCGATAATCACGTGTGTATCTGCCGTGGCGGATCAACAATCACCGACTGAACACATACAAACGTTCGAATAACAGGCGAAATGGCCGTGATTCGATTCGCGGGGGTGGGTCATGGTTGGGGTTGTGGGTCGGTGCCAAGATCAGATGTGTGTACAACCTTAAGGCCTTACTTTATAACACTGGTGATGTGATCTACCAACAGAACTTTGGCTACAAAGTAGTAATTCCTTTAGATTATAGGGTAGTATAAACCAGCCACATAGGAAAGATCCGATACTGAGGGTTGGGGTTAACGGCATGGCCATATTCATTATTGGAATGTTATGGCTGGCCATTCTTTTATGGCAGGGATCACAAATTTATGTCTGTACAATGCCGGCATGAACCTAAAGGACCATGGTGGTATTGTATGTGGTATATTGCATCACAGTAAATTTATACCGGTAAAAACATAAAATGCATTGTTGTAATGTAGCAAATGTTAATAGTTTTGTAAACCATAAGTCTCTGACCTAAGGCCTGAGGTAAATTGACATTAAAGCTATTTATCCAGATGGAGGGTTCTTGCTTACATTTTGTAATTCTGCCAAATCCTCAGTACTTTGTGTGTTCTTAGCAACTGCAATTCATATATTTTGTATAATAGAATGTCATAATTCGATTTCTCTCTCTAACGTACTTCTATCTTTATGAAATAAGTAAACAGCCATTATCTTAAAGATATTTCAGATTTTTTGCAATTAACCTACACACTGCTTATTTTAATGTTTCTCTCTCAGAATTAAGTTGTTTTCTTTCCTGTATATGGTTGTATTTTTCTGCGTATTGCTTTGCGGTTTTAAAATCAATGCATAATCTCTCTCTAGGTATTTTACTACATCTGTCTATAAGCTATTACACTACTATTCATATTATCTTATTAAGCTTCCAGTTATAACTTAGTCTGCAGTGTATCAAAGCAGTGGTACAGGGAATACACCCACAGGATCACCTATTCCATTTGTATACCTATAATGGTTTGATTTCCTTTCTGTATACACAGTCTGCTGCTTACAAATTATCAACAACTCCCAACTGGGCAAATTAGCAACAATACTAAACTGTTTTTGCAGAACTAGATCACACGTGGGTTATTAAGAGGATGTGGGGCCGTGGGATAGAAATGGACTTTATTGAGAAAAGCTGCTCGATCTACAAAGTAAATCTATTCTTCGTTATTCAGAGATCATTAAAATGTTTACAGCAGCTTGCGGGGGCACTAAAGAACTCAGAGTTGTCTTTAAAAAAAATAAATGGAATATTCTCAAGGAAAAAATGCTGCCTGATTCTTCAAAATTTGAAAGAAAAGGGAATTTCACTTAAAGGGTATGTCCACCCAAAAAATAAACTTTTTATATGTTCTTTATATAATAGCACCAACCTCAAACGCCATGTTCATTTTTCTAAAAATCATTTGCTTTGCCCGATATTTAATGAGATATATATCAGGCTGCACTTCCTCTTTAGGTGACCCCGAGCTGCAGCTTGCTGGACGGAAGACAATCAGAACCCAGCATTCACGAAGGGTGTGTGTGTGTCTCTGTCTCTCTCTCTGTGTCTCTCTCTGTCTATCTCTCCTCTCTCTCTCTGCTGGCTGCAGCATGTTGATCCTGGATTTCTTCCATACACATAACTATACAGCTGCGATTGGTTGAGAGGGAAAAGAGGGCGGGATCCAGGGGTCAGATTATTATTAATGATGCAACTTCCTCTGTTCTTACTGCTGGATGTTAACAGACATGCTCAAGAACATGAAAAGAACAGAAGCAAGGTAATGTAACCTGTCTCTGTTCATCGCTGTATTGGTCCATGCTGCAGGATTAAGCCAGCTACAAAGGTCTGTAACTTTTGAACCAATGGACCGATTTACATGCTGTAAAGTTTGTTTTGGAGCACTTATTTGGGCCAAATAAATAAAAATAATAGTTTTGGGGGTGGACATGCCCTTTAATAAAAAGTGATATGTGAAATGTGTCATTAAAGAAAACAGGGTCTTGTTCAGTGGTTTAGGGACAACATTTTATCTGATTAAAAATACTACTATTCTAAGCTTTGCTCATGCATAAATCTGTCTCTTTAAATATATGATAGTGCTATGATTATTCAGACACTTATTGGACTGACAGGGAGATGAAATACTTACACTCCGTGCTCCTTACGGGTTGTGTCATGGGAAGTCAGAAGGTAAGAATCGTGGAGGTAATACCTGCATTTAAAAGATGTTTATTTTCGTGTTACTTAGTAGCGCAAACACTTAAAAAAGATAATCAATGCACATTCCTAGGCTCCCTACAATCTCATAAAATCTCAGAAAGGGAAGATCTTTCCAGTAAGACAGCTGATTACATGTCAATCCAAAAATATTATATACAGTATGTCATAACTTGCCAGTGCGGGATGAGGTATGTGGGGGGGAACGTACTTTATCAACAAGAATCCAGGAACATGTAAGGGCTATAATTAAATAAGAACCTTACAGAAGTAGTGTGGTAAAACACGTCTTAGAGAAACACCAGTGCAATCCCTATATGATAGGAGCACCTGTGTATGAATGTTTTTTATTGTGTGTACATGTTGTTAGGTGAAGTGATAGGATTTTCTAAGATTGCATTTAGCTATTAAAGGACCTGGGGATTTATATTAATACCAGGGTCATTACTGGTTTGTTTCTTGTGATATAAAAGTCATAATGATACTGTCCCAGAATGGGAAATAGGCGCATCCCTGGCCACTACCAATATGATACGAGTTATCTAAGGGTAAGCTATCTGAACTGACATATATTAATAAATACAGTAGGTGGGGCTGTATTACATTTTCTTAAACGCCTATTATCTGCAAATTTGCTCACATTATAACCAAAGGCAGGGAGATTAACCCAGAGCCATACTTGCTCTGGGCATATCTCCCGAAGCAGATTTAGCAGAAGTTGCACAGCTCTGGGTGAATCTCATTTGCATGTAACTATGTAAATACTTACGTGTTAACCAATCGTAAATCGGTTAGCGCAACTTTAAACCATTAAAAGAACGCTTTGGCCGCACTGCATCTCTGGGTAAATGGCCCCAAGGGTGTTTAGTATACATTACTGTAATCACATGAATGAAAATCCTTCCAATCACATCCAGGTAACCCCAGTCTGGATGGTCCTAACTTTTAACATTTTTTTTTACTTTTTAATTTACTTTTTTATGTTTGGGGAATTGCATCCGGTGCCTATGCCATTAATACAAAACAGGGCAGGCCCCACAAATAGATATGGCCAAACTTTATAAAGTTTGGTCCGTTTTTGAATTTTCGAACTTCAGTAAAGGTTTGAAAGTTCGAATTCTGACACATTAATGTCAATGGGGGAGTGATAGTTCGAAAAGTCCAGATGATTTACAGCTAAACTAACAATGGTAACTTATTGTAAAGGGCTGTGGCACCTGGGAAATGGTCTGGGGAATATGTCACTATAACCAAGACTTGTTAAAACACTTCTTAAACACGAGCAGGCAATTGTCAGGTTTTGCGCAAGCTACATTCGAGGGTTACCGAATGATACTTTTGAGGGTTACCGAAAATGAATGATACTTTCGAGGGTTAGCGAACGATACTTTAGAGGGTTAGCGAAAACGATTCATATATTTGGTTACCAAAAATCAAAGGCTACATTCGAGGGTTAGCGAATGGTACATTCTATCCATACATTTGAGGGTTACCGAAAACAAACAATACATTTGAGGGTTAGCGAACTATAAATTCTAGGGTTAGCGAACGGTCCCTAAATTTGATAATTATCGAATTTAGGATAATTATCGAAAATACAGCCGCGAGTCCGGAAAAATGAACTAGTTCGAATAGTTCGAGTTCGTCCGAACTCGGGTTCAATTTCGGTTTTGTGTCCATCTCTACCCACAACGTATGAGTTAAACCCTCAGTAACCCGATATTACACTGGGAAGCGTGGGTTTAGCTCATTTTCATCTGTTAACTGATATTATATCTCCTTGTAAATCTTTAACCTTTAAAAATAATTTTAGAACACTTCAGACATCTTACCATGCAAAAACTTAATTTTAGGGAGGTTCCCCACAGACAACCAAAAAATAGACTGTGTAAAGACATATCTGCTGAAAAGTCCACTTACCAATAAAAGAAATTAACCAGAATGCATGCTCTCTTGCACTTACCATGTGTTGAGTGTGTAGAGAATGACCAATTTATGTAACCATTACATTATTCTTTCTGTCACTTTCTCTCCTCCAATCATTTTTATTAATTGTTGCACTTTTCTTTTCTTATTAATTAACTAATATAAGTGAGATAGTATATAATTTCTGTGAGTCAGGGAGCTGATATTCATATAAAGAAAGCTCACTTAAATTAAGGGATGCCTGAAACTTTATGGTGTCTGTATACAGTGAATATTGTTAGACTCTGACTGTTTAAACCAAACTAATATAAACATGTGTCCTGACTGATATTTCAATTGGAAAATCCCACGGATTATAGATGACATAAATTTGTGTATGAGATGAATGGGTCGTTGAACTATAGAAACCCCAACATTTCCTCTTGAATTATATATATATATATATATATATATATATATATATATCACTTATGTCACTTATGTTATATAAGTAAATATATATACAGTATATATATCACTTATGTTTTATAAGTAAATGTATATCTTCATAGGAGATTGCATTGAGTTTTTAGGAGCTACCAATGAGGTGAGGGGGTAATAAATAAAGGTATATAAATGATAGCACTGACTTATATTAGGTACAAGACAAAATATATAACTTATAAAAAATACATAAACTTACTTACAGAGCTGAGATTGCTATTTCAAAATGGCATTGCCAAAATGGGAGCTTAAACCACACCCGTGTCTGCTCCATGTGAATACTGAAAGGAAGTGTAATCCAAAAAAAGTTTCTGTCTGCTACACAGGACATGATGTGTATTGTAATGGACATATACACCAAGGCTACTTATATACCACCTCCAGCCTTCAGATGGTATCAGTGAGTAATAAGAGACAAGACACCCTTGCTCTCTATGGCTAGGAGGAGAGAAAGTGAAAGTAGAGTGCAACACAAGATCCTTTTACCACCTGTTGGAAGGACAGGTTATTGCACAGACAATTTACCTTATTGGATACAAACTCTGAGGCAACAGATAAGTGTACAACTTACAAGAACACACAATATACAGACGTGGTCAATATTTAAAGTGGTGCACCATAGGCAGGGACTACTCCATTACTGCATATGTTTTGAGGGGAAACCATTTATGTTTTGTTATTAAATCATTGCAATACTTACTGTTAAATGTAATTAAATCTGGTTTATCTTGTTTAAATAAAGTAAGTGCACTGTCTACTTTGTGCCAGACCACCAGAGTAACCCACTGTGTGCCATGCTACCCATAATCATTTCACAAAGCAGTGATCTGGTACAAATTGGTTGCAGCAGAGCTGGTAATACCATTTATTCTCCATGTTTTCTCTGTATATTTGTTCTCTGTATTAAGCTATGGAGGCTGCTACTGAAAGTATTGATTTAAATCCCCTGCATAAGACACAAACAACTAAGAGGACAGATCAGAGGCAGAAACCTTTTGGACGGGAAGACAGCTCCTAAACTCCAGTTTCCTGAACTTTGCAGACATTGCAGGAGAGATGTAAGGTAAGGATTTTTTTAAACTACACAGTGGGGCCAGTAGTGGGTAAAATTATTGTTTTGGGGGTGGACATGGCCTTTAATCTAAAAGGCTAATCCGTATCCTGTGCTCCCAAGTTGTAACATAAGCAGCTATAAATATGGCACTTGCCATGGTGAATACTAATAAGTATTAACATAGCATGTTTAGTTTGAACCACACAGTGTGGCAGGATTGCCTGGGTCTACTCTCAGACCTGCAGGATTATCCTATTTGCTTCCTCTGGATGCTGGTGACTGTCTGAATAAGTTTACAATATACCTGTGTAAAGATTCTATACCCACACTTAGCAAAACACACACACATAATTTCCACTGTGCACCAATGGACACACTTTTGCTGTGAGGATCAGTGGTTATCACCTTTATAAACAATGGGGTTTTAGTATACATTACTGTGATCACATTAGCCTTCCAACCACGTCAAGGTAACCCCAGTATGGAAGGTCCTAACTTCTAACCTTTTTTTACTTCAATTACCATTAGCAAACTTTTGCATTTCTCATAGTTGTGCACTGGAACCATACAACAGGCTTTCTCCCAGCCCTTTGGCTTTTTAAAATGAGGGAAGAGGCCATCCATCCAGTGCTTTATATTAAAGGCATAGGACCTCCCATAAAAGGGGCGTGTAGGGGGTGCTAAAACCACATGGAAGCTTGACCTGGCTTCCCAATAAATACATACAATACAAGGATTGTGGAAGCACTCCAATTAGGCTAATTTACAACTACATTTAGCAGAATATGCTACTGATCTGGTCAAACATACACAGAAAACATAGAAAAGATAATCAATGCACATTCCTAGGCCCCATAGAATATCTTATTATCTGCACACTTATCAGTAGCACTTTCGCTAAATGTAGTTGTAAATTCGAAAATTATCGAAAATTCGTTCCAGTTTCGGATTTTTGGATCTTCGGGATTTTCCAGAGATACGGGAATCTGAAAATGGAACGAAACTAGTGAGTTTCGGCCATCTCTAATGCTCAATGGCAATCTGGATAACAATCGTTGCCAGCAAGAACTGGCTTGTGTATGGATCATCCACACACTAGAACATTCTCGGCCATAACGCCTGTTTTCCGGACAGTTGTGCGTCCGCAAATGCATGTCTGTGTGTAGCTAAAGAGCTGGTAAACAGATTGCAATATTTTGGGCTGCTTAACCAAAATATTGGCAATAATTTACAGCCCAACCAATTACTCTCCCACATTGGTAAAATTGGTTGGCAATGTTGGCAAATCACACCTGATCCTGCAGTCTTCAATGGACTGCCAGATTAATCAGGCCAAATATCGATGTTGCCATACTTATTAGCAGATCTGTTGCTGAATATATATATATCAACTATATATAATATATATAGATGTCTGCCATTTGTATCAGGCCTAGGATATTGTTTTTTCACTTTGCATTTTAATATACAGCAGTATGAAATAATGGTTAACTAGAGAAAATTGATTTAATTCTATTTTTCAGGCTAATCTGTATATAACTTGCCAATGACATGTTAATCATAGGAAGAAAATAATGAAGGCCAACTGCCATCTGTCTATAATTAAATGCTCCAAGAGAATTAAGCCTATTAGCAACATCCCAAAACACAAAGGATCCCTGATATTCTGATGTAAATATGATTTATTCAGAAAACAGTGGGACTAAAAGAAGCGGGTGAGTCAAGCTGATATATGGAATGCAGTTTGGAAGCCTTTCATTGGGGACCTATTTCCATTGGAATATAATTATTAAATGTATTTTATTACAGTAACAAAAATATTGTTGAATTTAACATGGCCTCTAGAAGGAACATTTAATGTAATACTCTTCTATTTTGTTAAGAAAGAAAAAAATACAGAATGACAGTTTTTTATATTTCTCCATGGAGGTGTATTAGGTATATGTTCACACTAGTAAAATAGAAAATGCGGGGGGGAGCACTCATTTTACAGATGCAGTCAGCGGTGCATTTTAAAAATTGACTAGTGGGAACACTACACTACATCCCTCTGCCAAGAAATGGCTTACATGTGTTACAAAAAATGGACAGAAGAACTTGCTAGTGTGAGCAAAGTCTAATGGTGCTCATTAATGTAGCAATATTATCACTACATGTATGATGTCCACCAACCAAATTGGCCCAATAATTTTGGCCAATAATATTGATCTGTCTATAGCCACTTTTAAAGCCACTATTTGCTCCGTTGTGTGTTTTCGCCATTTTTTGTATTTTCGATAATCATACAGCAAAGATTGATTTAAAAAAATAATATATATAAAAAGTGAATTTTAAACACATTACAAATTGCAAAACTGTATAATTTATATTTATAATTCATCAATGTGGAAAACAGCACAGAAAATTAAACTGTTGCTTTTGAAATGTACCCCTTCATAGATGTACATACTGTAATTATTATTGAGTATCCTGTAATAATGGGAACACCGTTATAGATTCAGTATTGTAGATAATCAGAGTATTGCTGGGTCTTGGAACAAGTTGATACAATGACTAAATACAGTATGTGGCTCAAATGAGTTATCACTGAAAAGGATGTACCTACATATAGTACATAAATTAGATTTATATAGTACATAAATTTCCGATTGCCACTTGAAGTCAAGAAGGAATTTTTTTCCCCTTCATAAATTTTGTGGGTTTTTTTTGCCTTCCTCTGGATCAACAGTTAGACAGGACATGAGGATATTGCTAGATCGGTTGGATGGGATGGGCGTATGTCGTATTCAACCTCAAATACTATACTATACTATACTATATACTATAAACACTTCTTTCCTGGCCTTATTTCTGCCCATAAACCATGTTGTTGTGGGCCGTCATATAAGGCAAAAATGTATCCAAATTAAGCTTAATTTGTTTGGTATTTTGGTACTTTCCATTGGCAGTGGATGTTAAAACTTTAATCTACAGGCCATCTTGTTATTACCTTTCTATTTCTCATCATAAGAATTGTCAGGTTAGCAAAATGCTAGTTAAATGTAAACTGGTTATGAATCTTTCTGCTCACTGAAAAAAATATAGGTCTGAATATTCACATAATATTGGATAACATTTTAAGAATAATTCTAGCTATTTTAAAGAAAACATAATAATATCAGTTTGGAGCACTTGCAGGACTCTTACATCAAGAAATGTTTATTGGAAAAAGTGTCCCACAATGAACGCATTCCAGCTGCCATACTACGTCAAAAAAGCATTACATGTGTTCAAAAAACATTGCTAGATATAAGAATCCTGTAAGTGCTCCAAATTGATATTTGAATAATTTGGAAACTGCACCCGGGCAAGAGAAAGATATTACCGGAGTTGAGCCAAAGATTGCTACATTCTCTCTCATTCACTCTGCATATGTGTGTGTATATAGGTTTCCAAATTACCAGTGCAAACTTATCTATAATAAATAATATTTATTGGTACATCATGTAGGCAACTTTTGTTTCGGCAACTGATTTTGAGCCTTTTTTAAGCACATACGCATGACATTCTGACCTTTATCAAGCTACTTTATCTATTAAATCTTATTAAGGGTCAGAATGTAAGACCGAAACATTGCTGATAGCATTAAGAGTGTACAATAAACATTTGTTTGTGGGAAAACTCCTTATGAGTGTACTGGATCTTCATTTAGTATTAAATAATTACCAAGTGAGCGCATCACCTCTGTCAAAGCGCTTTGATATATCTACTTGAATTAATAAAGTATAGTGTGAATAATGTGTGTGTATGTTTGGCTATGTGTGGATGCAGTGGATATAAAATTTTTACACATCCTTTTTTGTACAATAAAAACAAAGAATGAAAGGCAAGAAGTTAAATTGAAATGAGAAAAAGTTAATAAAAAAAAAATCCTATGAATATTTATACTTCCTGTCTGGAATATAGAACTTTTTGACTAAGCCACATTTTTTACAAACAGCACATAAAATTGGGTTTAATACTGAAACCTAACATACATTTAAGAGAATGTCTTCTGCTGCTGCTCTGTGCCTTTTACATGCATGGTAGCAGCAGAAGTGGCTGGACCAGCAACAGAGTCAGTGATTGGCTGATACATTGCGTTGGAGTGGACATTCACTTAAAAGTTGCTTATGGTTTTAATTTGTCTAAACCCATGCAGAGGTTTTAGCACTTAAAATAGGAGTACCAGATCTATGAGTCTTCTACCTCATATGAGTCAGTACTATAAAATTTATATACATTTATTTATGGTAATTTGGAAATTAATAGTGGGAAATTACATAAATATTGTATATATGGTATTGAAGTAAAGGTTAAAAACCTTATTTTCGCTCAAATGCCAATAATCCATATACACAGGGAGCAAACATAAATTAGAGCCTATCCCTTTATTATATACAAATACAAGAATATGCATCTCAAACCTTTAGTTAAAATTATTTCGAGGAGTCGTGAACATATTAAGCAGTTTGCATGGTGAAACAGAATAATTCCTCTCCTCATGTAAGAATCTTAAAAAACAGGTGGTGGGAGAACAGGGAATATCATGTTGCTGACAAAATATACTTCAGAGGTTTTTAGAGTTTCGTTGTTTTTTTTTTTTTTTTACATATTTTAGGTTTTAGCAGAAGCAGTTTAAGAAAAGTTACTAATATACATTTTACATTAATATACAATTAGAAATATACAATTTTCTCTGAAAATCCTGGTGCTCTTTACAGCAGCTGGCAGAGGAGTTCTGGGATTATAATTCCACCAATGGGAATACATTAAAGAACAGTCATTTCAATTGGTTTAAAATAAATATGTAGTTTCACAACATCAGTGCAGTGATATTACACACAGCATAATGCAAAAAAGGAGTACAAAAAAACATGACAGTTTGTTGGGTCTAGTGGTCCTTCCATAGTTGGCATTGTCATGATGCTCTTCAAGAGAGAAGTAGGGATGGGTGCTTGGGATGTTAAAGATTACTTTTCCTTAAAAGTAAAAGGAAACTCCATAGCCTGCAGCATTCTGCTTTCATGTATAATATACTAATCACTGCAAGTGGAAATCTTTTCTAATTTTGCCCTCATTCTGCCAAGCGCCAGTTCTATTTCTTCACTGGATCAAAAAAAGCTAATGTTAGGTACAGTATATTAATATATGCAAGTAAGCATATATTTGAGGGGATGTGTGTGTGCTCTTTGTCCAAATAATAACAAGAATATAATATACATTAGGTGTTTGTATTCACTTAATGTGTTAAGATTAATGTCCAAAAGCCACTATTAGTATAGCATTGATGTTTCATGTTCAGAAAGTGGACAATCCAAAGGGCTGTATTGCTGGCCAGTATTGGGAGTACTTTAAACCACCCTATCAATGTATTACTAGCCAGTATTGTGGATAATATGATCAAGCTAGTATTGCATTACTGACACTAACAATGAATTGCTAAGTAATAGATGAGGATACAAGTATTTGCATTTAGGACGCACAAATAAAATAGCTTTGACAAGCTTCCCATCCTCACATAGTTTTCTCATAAGGTACAAAACCACCTTAGCTTCCACTTACCTGGTCCAAACAGTGTTTTGTGGCCTCTGATCCTAGCAGTGCCAGAAATCCAAATGTGATAAAGGCAATAGGAGAAAAGTACAAAGATGATGTTTGAATGCAACTGTTGACTGACAAAGTTACTGACAAAAATATCCTGTGTACTATAGTCACATTAGTCACATTGTATAGAATATGGATCAATAGACAAAAGTCAGATAGATGGGATTTCTGTAATTGAAAATGGAGTCTTTATGGTTCAGAAGGAAAGGGATTGGGAATGTGTATGGAAATGTAAAGGGAAGGTCATACATAATATACATAAATGCCAATAACAAGATTAGTTGAACATGGCAGCATACAGTATTAATAGTATATAGAGCAATTTTATACAGAAGATCAGATTTCTTGTATAGCAATATGACCGTAACTGTGTAAAGTATATTCAGCTTTCATATTGAAAAAATGTTGCTCCAATCTTTCGGTTTTATAATTTGTTATTGACTAACAGATTAAATTAGCTCCCAGGTTTGAGTCAAACACGATTCAATGAAATGAAGAAAATTGTTTCACTGAAAAGGGGAACCTTGAAAAAATCTATAGTGTTAAATTAGTTTCCTATATAAGTGCGGAGTTAAAGGAATTGTACACTGAAAAAAATATTTTGCCTAGTTTCAATCTATAAATTAATACATGTAAGTAGCACTTACTCTGATGTGCCCAGCCCCCTGCCAGGCTATCTGACTCTGTGTGGGCAAGCATGCTCAGTAATTCCTATGAGGCAACAATGGGATAGGGAATTTTCCACCATGCAGTCCACGTACCAACTGTCACCATTCCAGCTAAAGCAAAACTATACATAACAGAAGAGTTTGCTTGTGAAGGTTCTCATTCAGGTCATGGTATATCTGTTATATTCAATTGTTGTATTCAATTAGATCAACTGGACTTGAAGTTTAGTTCTTGAAGACGTTTTGCTAGTCATCCGACCGGCTTTCTCAATTTAGAATGACTTGTACAAGAATCTGTGGCAATTGTGTACCCTGGAAAATCCCAATTAGCATATCACAGCCAGGTGTTAAGGGCATGATTGCATAGTGGCTTAGAGGTGTTATAGGAACACCCAGGGTAAGGTGTCAAAAGAGCATTGTACATGGCAGACAGTTGGTGTCGAACCCCCCCACCTCTATTTAGACTTGGTTTCTTTATTTTCACATAAATCGCCTCCTTGACACCTCTCTTGAACCTGTCAAGTTCCTTTGCCAATATGTTAACATTACAATCTTCAAAGGTTTATTCTTAAGATGCAGGTACACAGCTGAGTCCTGACCCGAGGAATTGGTTCTTCTGTGCTGGGCCATACGTTGATGCAGTTGCTGTTTGGTCTCCCCCCACATACAAATCAGAGCATTCTTCACTGCACTGCACTGCGTATATGATGTCACTTATCTTGTGTTTCGGTATTGGGTCTTTTGGATGTACCAATTGCTGCCTCAGTGTGTTGTTTGGTTTAAAGCAGACAGGGATACGGTGTTTTTTTAAAATTCTTCTTAATTTCTCAGAGACCCCTGCTACATATGGGATGACCATGTTCTTTCTCCTGTCTTGCTTTTCCCCTTCACTGCAGGCATTACTGGATGCTGAGGGAATGAAGTAAAGTAAGTATTGTTAGAAGCAATTTTTTAACAAATAACTATAGCATTTGGGGGTGGGAGAGGGAGCCCTACACTACAGAAAACAGGCTTGGAGTTAGGAGGAGGGAGAGAAAAATGGCAGGGAGAGGGAGGGGGGAGGGCTTCACTGAGCATGTCAAAAACTACTGAGAGGACACTGTAGAGGCAGAAACCTTTCCCACAGGAATACAACTACTACTCCGTTATTTCCTGGACTTTGGATGGACATTGCAGAAGAACCCTAAAGTAATGGTATGTATGGTAGGGATAATGTTAAAGTACACAAAATAGTTTTGAGCATGAACATACCCTTTAACCCTTTAATTAAAGTTGCTTCAGCTGTTATGCTATTTTGTTTGTGAAGAGGCTAAATTTTTACTATTCCCATTTTACTGAACAGTAAGTATCCAGTAGGGTGTAGGGCTAACATCCCGTTCTAATAGAACAGGCATACAAGGTTTCAATAATTGAATGAGAAGTCACTTGCTATTGGCCTACAGTATAACTAATTTTTTCTGACTAATGGTTGTCATACACTAACCTGACATAACATGATTTGATGTAAAATTGATCAGTAGCAGTGGTTATACCTGCCACTGTTTTACTCTGCCCCGACTAAGCCACTTTACTTGAATATGCAGCAATAGATTTGTATGAGCAGCTCCCATTTCTTCACATAATGCTTCAAATATTGGCGACTTCAGTGGACAGGACTTAACGAAATTATAATTTTCACAGCTGAATCAAGCACTAATAAGAGCTGGTGGTAACTTTTTTGCAACTAGTGTATCTCGATGCAGGAAACAGGTGTTTGTTTTTATAGCAGGATTCTATGTGTCCAGCCAATCACAGGAGACTCTGCCGGTCCGGGCACTTTTACGTTGATGAAAAGTAGGCTGAAAAGTAATGTTAGCAGCATCTGATAATGTTAAAAATCTCGCAAGGTTAAGGTTTAAGGGGGGTTCATAACACAATCTAAAAAGCTTTTGGGGGGTGGACATACCCGTTAACCAGTCATGGCAGCTGCTCCATCATTATAAATACAAATACAATTCTTCTACTGTAGAAATTCTTCTATAAAAATTAAAATTAAAAATACACAGGCAGTCGACACATCGTGCATATGCCAGGATTTGAGCTTTCCCTCTGATATCTGTAGATTCATCAAATTGTAGGGCAATTTTACCCACATGTGGGCCAAAATATCAAATGACATATCTTCAATAGAGATGGCTTAACTCACTAGAGTCCGTTCCACTTGCAGATTTGCAGATTGTTGAGAAAATTCGAAAATCCTCATGCGTACACATCATATTGAAGCGTACACATCACATTGAAGTCAATGGGAGTTGATCATTCTGCCTAAAATTAAGGTATAAATAGCAATGGTAACTTACTGTAATTGGCTCAGGTACCTGGGAAATGGTCTGGGGAACACATATCAATGGCCAAAATCTTTTTAAAAAAAACACTGTCCAGTACCGGAAACTTCATGTACTTCCTGTTTTGGTAATCCGCATAGTATTTTCTACTCTGGAATGGATTTTGTAAATTTTACATTTCTGGAAATTTTCTAAAATAGTTTCGTGGTTCGAAAAAGTCAGAAATCCAGAGTTCTGATTCAGGTCCATCTCTAATCTTTAATTCGACAGCTTATTGTATTCTATCAGATATAGGAGTTTTTGGAAACATTTTTGGCAGCTGCTTTATCTACCATCATTGGCAACATGGCATTGTGAGATGTAATATCAATAAAGCGCCAGGACCAGATGGATTGCATCCTCGGATTTTAAAGGAGCTTAGTTTAGTTCTATCTAGACCACTGTTTCTCATCTTTTCAGATTCGCTTTTGTCTGGGGATGTGCCGCTGGATTGGAAAAAAGCCAATGTAATACCAATATTCAAAAAAGGTAGTCGTTCACAGCCTGGAAACTATAGACCTGTAAGCCTAACATCAGTGGTAGGGAAGGTGATGGAAACCTTGTTAAGGGATCATATCCTTGACTTTGTTTCCAGGGATCATCTTATTAGTAGTAGTCAGCATGGATTTATGAGAAATAGATCATGCCAGACAAATTTAATTGGTTTTTATGAAGAAGTGAGTAAGAAGTTAGATTCAGGCACAGCTGTGGATGTGGTATATTTGGATTTTGCAAAAGCCTTTGATACTGTGCCACATAGGCGACTAATGTATAAACTGAGGACTGTTGGCCTTGAAGAAAACATTTGTTCATGGATAGAGAACTGGTTATTGGACCGCAAACAGAGAGTGGTGGTTAATGGAGCTACATCTATGTGGGCTAAAGTTCTAAGCGGAGTGCCTCAGGGTTCTGTACTGGGGCCGCTTCTGTTTAATCTGTTTATAAATGACTTAGAAGAGGGCATTGAGAGCAAGGTCTCAGTATTTGCTGATGACACTAAACTATGCAGAGCTTTGGAAACTTCCAATGATGTGCAAGTGCTGCAAGCAGACCTAGATAGATTATCAAAATGGGCAGCAGAATGGCAGATGAGATTCAATGTTGATAAATGTAAGGTGATGCATTTGGGATTTAATAATCCCTGTGCCACCTACACCATAAATAACTCTGTGTTGAGTGCATCTGTAATGGAAAAAGATTTGGGGGTTCTGGTAGATAACAGACTTAGCAAACACAGCCATAGCAAACAATGCCAGGTAGCAACGGCTAGAGCTAGCAAGATATTGTCTTGTATAAAGAGGGGAATAGATTCAAGAGCGAAAAATATTATTCTCCCTCTTTACAAGGCACTGGTAAGGCCTCATTTGGAATATGCGGTGCAGTTTTGGAATCCCATATACAAAAGGGACATCTTGGAAATTGAGGCAGTTCAGAGAAGGGCAACTAAATTAATAAGGGGAATGGAGGGGCTTGAATATGCAGGCAGATTAGACAAGTTAGGGCTGTTTACATTGGAGAAGCGGCGGTTGTGTGGGGACATGATAATCTTGTACAAATATATTAATGGGACATACAATGAACTCTCTGGTGCATTGTTCACTAATAGGTCATATCAGAGGACACATGGACATCCTCTAAGGAGAGGTTTCTTTACAGTGAGAACGGTGAAATTGTGGAACTGTCTTCCAGCAGAGGTGGTAATGGCAAGTTCATTGAATAGCTTTAAAAAAGGCCTGGATAAGTTTCTAAAACTAAAAAATATTGAGAATTACTGGTATTAATGCATATAGATCTGGTTGATCCAGGGATACATTCCGATTGCCGTTTGGAGTCGGGAAGGAATTTTTTCCACCTTTTTAGATGGGGTTTTTTGCCTTCCTCTGGATCAACTGTTAGGTAGGGTTAAAAAAAATAAATATATATATATATATATAAAGAGGGTGAATAGATTGGACTTGATGGACGTATGTCTTTATTCAACCTGAATTACTATGTTACTATGTTACTATGTTCCACAATAGTGTGAGGTTTCTTAGCAATAAGTTCAACAACAATACAGCTGGGTTTAAAAAAAAAATTCAGATACCTTAAAGTGATTAGCCATCAACTTCACTTGCTTTAAATTTTGGTCTCACAAACTTTTGAAAGGGATGAATGTATACTGGATACCATATAGAATTCGGAAAGATCATTCGGATTTCGGAACAGAGGAGTTTCGTGTCGCATCCAGGTTCGTGTTCGGATCCCATCTCTAAATAGCACCAGTAACTATGATTAAAAAAATATTATTTCAATCCAGAAAAAGGCTTTAAAAACCTGATCTGAGTATGTTTGACACATCCAACATTCAATCAGTAGAAATTACTGTTAGGAATATTTCAAGGGGGAAAAAAGTACCATAACATAACCTGAAAGGGCAGCTCACTACTGAGCACATAGCAAAGGGTATGAAGGGTATGAAGGGTATGAAATAAAGTGATTTTGCAAAAATTGTGAATTTTTTTTAGAATACTTAGGTATGTGTAATATACACAAATAACCAATTTAAATAATACATTGTTCTCACTGAACTATTCCAAATATGTTATACCTTTTTAGGCAAGCTTTCTTCTGGATCAACTGGTAGGAATAGTGGATATAGTAAAAAAGATAAAGATTAAACTTCATAGACATAAATATCTTAGTATTCAACCTTTACTAAACTGTTTCTAACTAACTATCCTCATGAAGTAAAATAAAATAGCCTCTAGCCCTAGTAGGGTTAAGCATTATTACCAATATTAAAGGGCATGTCCACCTCCAAAACTATAATCCCCCCCACTACTGGCCCCATTGTGTAGTGTAGTTTAATCCTTACCTTACATCCCAGCTCCATATAGTTCTTCTGCTATCCCCCCCCAAAGTCCAAAAAAACACCCACCAGGAGTACTGCAGAGTCCTTATAGGACTCTGCCTCCTGTCTCCCCTCCGGGAGAAGTTTGGCATGTGCACTGCAGCCCTTCTCCCCCTCCCTCCCTCTCCCTCCCGATTAGGATTCCCTCCCCCTAGCGTAAAATCCTTTTGATATAACATTCCCCCTGTTCCCCCAGCCCCAACCGCTATAGTTTTAATATCAGAAAGTGCCCCAAACATTACTTACCTTCCCTCTTTCCTCCGCCGCACTGAACTCCCAGCAGCCGCGTCAGTGATTGGCTGCCACTCAGCCAATCACAGATGCGACTGCCGGTCCCACCCCTCTGCTTGCATTTTCACGCAAGCAGAGGGCCTGGCAGTGCGGCGGAGAAAAGAGGAAAGGTAAGTAATATTAACATAAGCCGGATAACTGCTTCCTCAGTGTGTGATGTCACTATGCGTTCCCCCTGACACCTATCTGTGTCGGTACTTACTATAAGCCTTAAGGGCAAAAAGTGACTCTCTTTTTTCCCTGCTTGTCTTTCTTTCACCTTTGTTTGCCTTAGATGGCAGCCACTGGCTTATGTCCTGTGGGTTGTAGCGAGGCAGAGAGCACCCTGACCCTTCCCACTTGCTTTAGCTGACATTTTTTGAGAAATGACACACCAGCTGATCTCCCTCTGCACACAGTTTAAGAACTGCTGATCTACATCTACATGCCCCAACTGTGCTTTTGTTGTTTTTTATATTCACCATAACTGGCTTACTAGAGATGTGTGAACTTCGCAAAATCCGGTCCGCTCGAGGATCCTCGCAATTTCAAAAATTTTCGAAAATACGTATTTTCACGCATTTTCGAAAATACGTGAAATCCTCGTAATTTCGAAAATATGTATTTTCATGCATTTTCGAAAATACGAGAAATCCTCGAAAATATGTATTTTCATGCATTTTCGAAAATACGAGAAATCCTCGTAATTTAGAAAATTTTCGAAAATATGTATTTTCATGCATTTTCGAAAATACGAGAAAATCTGCGATATCCGCCATTCGCGAACGAGGTAAATCTGACGCGGATCCGATCACTATGGCTGACCACTGTTCCAGCAGTTGTGCCAAATGCTAATTTATGCAAGTCCATCCGCATATATATTTTATGCATATGTTAATGACCCCCAAACCCCATATTAATTATATTATGTGTTCCTAAGATGCTTCTAAAAGGACTTACAAAACCCGATGTTTTGCCTGCACTTCTGCACCAGTCCAGGAAGTGTCCATCAGTCAAAGCTATCACAACTAGTGGCTGAGGACCGTTACTGAAGCAGCCACTTAAGTCCATTATTGTGACCACAACAAAAATTATTAACACCACCTTTGGATTATAGAATTCTAAGCTATTATGCCAAGATATTGAAATGTTATTTTTTTTTAAACAGCTAGAAAGTTCAGCTGATCCTATTCTACTGCTGTATGTATTCTCTGATGGCAGTAACAGCTCCTGGTGTCTATTACATTTAGTAGCACCATCTGTTGCACTGATACAGTCCATATGCAGCTTACCTCCTTAATTATCCAGTAACCGGAATAAAATGTTTTATATAAATAAGAACATATTGAATAGCTGATATACAAAAATTATTTTTAAAAAAGTTTTTAGATTATAAAGTTCAACACTAATTTTTTTCAATAACACATTTTTATTTAGATAAAATATTATTATGACTGTTCCATGGGCTTAATAAGGCTTCTCATTGGCAGAGGAACGTCCATGTTAAATGTTGTTTAAAATGTCAAGGTGAATATCTTTGAGATTCTACATTAACAACAGGACTCCTGCCCATAGACACAAAGACAAGATAACCCTTCAATTACATTGTCCCCATCACTTTACCAAAGTCTAGCATTTTCTACCTCAGTCATTTACTGCATATAATGACAAATGGCTCTGAAAGGACCACGTGCATCTTAAAATTCATGTAATATTGTCCAGCTCAACAATGGGAAATATTTCTAAAATTATAAATTAAAACTTGACTGTTGTCTATTAGTGTTGATTTTTTTTCCTGCTGCCAAAAATATGACAGCATAACCTTTCAGATACACTTTTTACCTCTCTGACCCTTGCTCTCTATCCCTTACTTTAGTTAAGTATGTCATAATGCCATTATTACTAAGTTAGTACCCCCAGTCACTTCATATATATGATGGCAAAGACAGGAGCTTCAGTTAAAAACAGCTTCACCTGACAGATTCATGCATCTTGGCTGTATTTTTAAAATACTGCACTGATAGGATTCAAAAATTGCAGTGATAAAATGGTAATCTCTTGGAACCTAAATTATATGTTTAAGCATTGACTTACTGGAACTATCTTTACATATTTGCAGTGATAATTTGCTTTCTAAAGCTTCACCGTACACTTTTCTTGATTATGCTCAACTCTTCTCCAGTGCGATGGATATGCCCCAGTTGCACCAACCTCACCACAGAAAAGGCTACTTTGTTACTGTCAAGCAACTTGTTTGTACACAAACCATTGAATAAATTGTTGTTGGGATGATTCTGAAAACAATCATTACAAACAGCATTTATCTATAGTGTGTGACCTAACTATAGCTCTTTTATCACTACAGATCGTTAGTCACTGGCACAGGCTATTATATTTTGCTTGGCGGTGTTTTTTTGCTGGACGCTGACTCATATGGTAAATCATGGGCGATTGTGAAGTTTCCTATGGACCGCATCAGTCACAACTATCACCACAACTGACACTATTTTAGCACAGCCAATTGGTTGCTAGTGGAGAACAGTCAGGCTTTGGCAGCTAGCCAAAAAAATCTGTCCATTTGTACCTATATTACAGTATATTATACTCTACCTAGCCTAATAACCCTATGTTCCACTTCCTATTCAAAGAAAACTTGTAGCAGGCAAAACACATATGTTTAACATTATAAGATGGTCTAGAAATATAGTACAATCTGTGTTACAATGTTATATTAAAGTAAGTAAATTATCCAAAAGATTTTACTGGTGCTTTCATTTCCTTTTTAGCCATTATGGCAACTGTAGGGATTATGAGCAAAAATGACAGTATTTTAAGGATGTGCTATAAATCTGTCAGAAATAAAAAGACTCTGGAAAGAGGAGCAATAAACTTTGTTTCAAATCAATAGGTACTTTTCGTCCAAATGTCCATATTAGGGAGAAATGGAAGCAGAATAAAGTAAATATCTATTTACAGAAATTTGACCATTTTTCTACTGAATTGTGATAAATAGACATGAATAGAAGCAAGAAGGCAAGAAAGACTAACACCTCTCGGAATATCTCTCCACAGATTTCCCAGGATCATACTTTGGGGCACATTTATAAAGGTTTGTTAACTTTTTGCCGTTTTTCCCGCCATTTTCGCAAAAATCGTGTTTTCCCCGTTTTATAAATGGACGGTAAACGGCCACAAAAAGTTAACTTTTTGCGGCTATGTAAACAGTTACTGCCGCTTCTATTTATAAAGCGACGGTAACTGTTACGCACCGCTAATCTCGGCTGTATTACTTCGCCACCTTGAAGGTGGTGAAACCGGCCGAGATTCCCCCCTAGATCGCCGCGGGTGGTCACCGCTGCGAAGGGGTGCAGCCGCATACGCCCACCCCACCCTCGACCCCCCCTGCGATGGTGGTGACCACGCGCCGCCGCTTCTCAGCAGCCCCTCCCAACCCCATCCCCGCTCGCGGGGGGGGCTTAAGGGGTCCCACAGCTTGAACCGGGACCCCCCTCCCCGGCTCTATCAGGGCCTTTGCGGCACTTACAATGTCCGACCTCAGTGGGGTTGGTGTCGCCAGCCCGAAGACGTCACGACGGATAAAGAAGCCGGCAACATCCGCCTTGTTAAGGTAGCCGGGGTACCTCTCGGGGGTCGGCGGCCTCAGTCGGAGCTGGTGTAGCCGGGACTGGAAGAAAGAAGATGCCGCCCGAGGGCTCTTTTAAGAGCCGTTCACTGGGGGTCCCGAATCGATCTGCGGGACACCCGCCAAAGGCACTTGTCAGTGCTGGGGAGGGGGGATGTGCGGCAGTAATTTTTGGGCGCTATTTTCGCCCCTTTATAAATATGCCCCTTTGTAAATATGCCCCTTTGTGTGCTGATTTTTACAGATCTTACACCCACTGCCATCAATGAACATAAGGGAAAAAATGCACCTCCACGAATAAGAAAAATATTATATATGAAGGGTGTGATCTATTTGCTATGTTTATAATGGCTCCATTTGTGTGCCTTACTTTTATGTATTTGTTTTCCAGCGTTTATTACTGTATATTCCCGCAGATGTCTCCTTGAAAATATTGATAACAAGCATTTTCTAATTCTTGGGATGTTATTTGGTTCTCACCTTTATTTCACTAACTTCTCATTACAAGATCAATAGCCTGCTTAACCTAAATCTATCTTCATGAATAAATTGCGCATTAATGGATATACCTGAGTGATTTACCAAAGCAAGTCAGGCAGGACACAGTAACCAAATACATGTGAGTTTCAATAAACAGTGTTTTTCCACTAAGGTGCTATCATTAGTTTGAAAACAGAATTCTGCAACAGCTGAGATATAAATTAGCATTTTTGTGTTTGTTTGAAATAACAGTATTCCTATTTATGAACCAGTGAGAATTATGAGGCAATATCTCCTTGCAGTCATGCTGCAGGGCTACAAAGTTCATTTATAGAGGTTCTGCTGTTCTAATCTACAATAGAAACACAAGGTTCTGCAATGATGTTTTGCTTGTTTGTTCCTGTCCACTAAGCTTCTTACTGTGTGTTAGTTTTATAGATGTGTTAGAGAAGCCTTCCTTCCCTATTATTTTAATGGATCTCTGAACTTGTAAGAGTTTTACAAATTAAATTGTAAATTGTACTCTTAGATGTGAAATTTAAAGGATAGAGGCAGGAAGATGTAAACCCTACTTTCCAGCTTTTACAAAATAGACACGACAAAATAATAACAATCAATGGCTACACACATTTGCAATTCATTTGTATTTTTTAAAAAATGAAAGTTTAGATGAAAATATAAATAAAAACAATAAATAACAAATGCCCCCTCTCAAGCATTGCAATTTAAAGCACAACTCCACCCTCATAAGAATATCTTTTAGAAATGGCCTCTTTAAAATATGTTGATATATCGTAGTTTGTCCTATGAATTCATTACTGTATGTCTGCTATGCTTCTGGATGCCTCATGGGAACTGAGAAATTTAGAAACTTGTACTGAGCCTAAGCATGATCAGAAGAGGCAGATAGGGGATTAACTGACTGTGATGTCAACTGTCAAATCCATAACTGACAGTTACTAACTGAAAGAACCAAGAAGGAGAAACAGGGGCAACAGGACATTGTGCAGGATTTCCGGTTACACTTATATATTTCAGATTTCAAACTATTACCGTTTAGGTTTTTGGGGGATGATTAACCTGTATGTAAGTTTTAATTTTAGGGCTGGACTTGCACTTTAACCAATTTGCAGCATAAAGTGTTTTAAAGGGCATGTCCACCCTTTAACAAAATACTCATCACACGTGGCTTACAGTACCAGCCCCCAACCCCAATTGATATATTCATCACATTAGTAGATGCATTATTAACAATACATTAATGTATAATGGCACCTCCCATGCTGTCAATAAAGACTGCTGACATCAAAACCAATGATTGACTGCTGTTTCCCCTGCTGCCTCCACTGCACATGCTTATTAAAAAAAAGAAGGATGAGACAGATACCTTTGCCAGAACAGAAGAAAGCTTATGATGAATATTTGGTTACAAATGCATTTAATAAACTGGTAAAAATAGCAGTTGGGATTGCAGGCAGATAACTGACCAGTTTGTTTGTTTTTTCTTTTAAGGGTGGCATGCCCTTTAAATAACTTCAAATGAAAGTCAATATAAGCAAAATGTATGACTATGATTAATCTGGTGTCCTCGTCAGAATTGACCTGTGTCTAAACCAGGCTTTTCTGTGTTTGCTGGTCCAGTTAAGAAAAACAAGTTTAAAAGCAAATGCAATGTGTACTCAGACTGTTTTCCTCTTTTGTTATACCAGCTGACCTCAAAATATGCATTTATTTTTTAGAGATGACACATTTTTAAAAATACATCTTAAAAAGCTGTTTGTCTGCCTTGTGTTTCTCTGTATTCTATCATATTTTGGCATTACTGCATCAGTAGAAAACTATTATAATTACTCAAAGCTCCACAAATTCCCCATTATAGTAGAAATCAAATTATCCAAAGTATAATTTTAACTTATCCAGCCATTTAATTCTATCAACTCGGATCAAATGCTGGGTGAGTTTTTTCTTAATTCTCTTACGAGGGAAGCAAGAAATATTCATTAGCTGAGATTTGCTAATTGTTTTTCTTTTACCCCTAAGCACTAGAAAAGGAAAATCTACTCTGAGCCAGTAAACCATGCAATGTAAAGAAATATTTCTTCAAGTACACCATCTCGTTAATCTTTCTTTCACTTCTTATTCCTTATTTTTTTCATATAGCATCTGACTATTAGGTCTTTTTAGATTTAACACTCCTTCCAAACAATTGATGGTCTTCCTCCTTCCATGTACTTCTTCTGAATAATCTACCCTTCACAATAGGTTCTTCTATTGCTTTATTTAATGAACTATATGAATCCAGTTAATTGTTAGGGGAAAATTCTATTTTAGTTTCATTAATTTAACTTTTATTTATTTGTTAGTAGAAATTTCTCTTTATGTAGTGTTTTTATATATAGGTCCTGCATGGAAAAATGTCTACTTTGCATCCCAGTAAAACTATGTTATTTCCCCATGAGAACTAGAACATTAGGAAGGTGGATTATAAAAACACAGAGAAAATAACCAATGTGGCATTAACAATATGACAAACAACATGCAGAACTTCAGGCATTAAACTCTTTTTTCCTTTGGGACAAAAATGCATGTATAATAGATGTAAACTTTTGCTCTGTAGGAAAAAAAGGAACCTATTTTAGTTTGCATTTAGGTTGCAAGTGCTGTAGCCATAACTTAACCAGGGTGAAGCAAAGTTGATGCAGAATAAGCCGAGAAGCTGGCCTTTAGTATAGCAAAGGGAACATTCAGAAGTCAAGGAGAAGATAAGGCTTGTAATACACAATAACTGGTTACTGTAAGTGCAAAACATTAACTAGCATTACAATAATCATAGGACAAGTACCAAATTACATTTTAGAACAAGTATAAAAAAACATGTAGCCAATTGTTAAATTCCAGAGAAAAAGCAATTACATTAACAAATGTTTTAATGGGTCTATGGGGGCTCAGGGCATTTTGGGGCCATGTATTTTAATTCTGAGATTTACCTTAATACAGTCTCTTTCAATAGCTTTCCAGAAAAAGTTTTTGTGCATGAAACAAATTATTTTAATGCCCTGGAGCTCCAGGGTGACAAAGTCGGTATCTGTGATGTCTTGTTGTCTTGTTGTGTTATGTCAAGAGTTCCAATTTCCCAATCTGCAAGGATTTAATGTATATTTTTTCTGTGTTTGTGGGGGTTTGCTTTGGTTTACCCCAACAAAGATAATTTGTGCGATGGTATCCCGTCAGGGCAAGGTCAGGTCTTGCTGCTTTCGAACGGTTGGCTGTGCCAAAACATTGCCCAAAATCTCAGTGCGATGATTGTGTTGTTCATAACAGACCACATGATCGGACTAAATTTACTGCCCAGTCTAATTGAACATTCATTCAGTTTGGCCAAGCGTTTGACGAAATATCAGTCCACTGATATTTTGGCTCAGAATATTAAAAATTGGACCATATGGACAAAACGAATACATTAATAATTGTAACATTAAAACTAGTTTTATCATGGTTGAATTCTTTTGTAGTTCAATTAAAATAACACTGAAGTAGAAATGACTACTATTATATTACTATAATGCTTTTATAAATCGAGCCCTATATCCCTATATGAATAAATGTCTACTTTCTCTGCCAGTAAAACTCTATGGTAACAAAATAAACAGTGTGGCATTAGGAAAATGGCAATATGCATAACTTCATGTAGTTAGCTTCATGTTTATTGTAGTAAACTCCAATTTTATTGCAAAATAATAGATTTAAACCTTGCTCTGTAAGAAGAAAATGAATTCTATTTATAACCAAGTGCTGACATTTTTTCATTTCTTAACCAGGAATGAAACAATGTGCTTAGATGATAGCCCCCAGCAAAGGAGAGAGAACATACAGCAGTCTAACAGCAGATAAGAGACTGTTGAGAGAGACTATTGGTTGGGGCTATAAGTGCAAGACATTAAAAACCATGACAAAATTTTATCTGAATTATCAAATCACAAAAATATAGGCTATTTATACTGTAGGGTTTATACAGTTGTCATAGTTCATAAAGTTTAAAAGAAAACCCCTTAACTTTAGGAACATGTCTTCATATAAGCACACACCTTTATTTAAACCTTGTAACATGGAAGAATTGTCCAACCACAAAATACATCAAAACTATATTCATTTAGGACCCAAAAAGATTAAATACTATATTATATAAAATACATGGATACAGGTGGCCGTTAAGTTTTAAGATAAACACTCACCTCAACATGAGCATGGGGCGGGTGCCATGGCCCAGACTCGTCTCTATATACGTTTGTCCAATATGGTTAGGATGGAGTGCAGTTTCTGACAAAAGTCTTGTCGCTTGTGTTCAAATAGACCTGGAGAGCCCCTTAACAATAATTCTAATTTGTTTCAAGAAATGGTTCATTTTACCCCAAACAGCTTTTGTAATAAAGTTTCAATGCAAAACGAAACTAACAAAAAGTATTCTAATATTCACAGCTTGGTAAAGCCCATTGAGTCAATAAGTGTTGTCGCCTTGTCATATGGGCTTCACCTGTGATTAATAATGGATCAATTAGGTGTCAGGTGTGTATAAAAAGAACCCCAGTACACTAGACCTTCACATCAACTGCAAATAGACCTCTGCAAACATGCCTAAGATTCACCCTGAGACTAAAGTGTTGATTATCAAGAGGCTGAAGACCAAATCCACTGCTGATGTGGCGCACACCTTCAATGTCTCTCAGTGTTAAGTTCAGAGGATAAAGAAAAGATTTGAAGAGACTGGAGAAGTTTTTACAAGCCTAGGTCAGGAAGACCCCACAAGAAAACTGCTCGAGAGGACTGTTTGTTGGCTTGAAAATCCAAGGCAAGCCCATTTTCAACTGCAGCAGAGCTCCAGGAGACCTGGTCACCTGAAATCCCTGTGTCAACCAGAACAGTTTGTCTGATTCTGTCTTGAAATGACCTCCATGGTCGAATCAGTGCCCATAAGCCAGCACTAAAACAAAAGACAAATGAAAAACCGTGTGGCATTTGCTAAAGTCTGCTAAAAGGATGGACACTGGAAAAGTGGCAAAAGGTGGATTTTTTGCAGGAGACCTACTGGAACCCGCATGAAGCCGAGATTTACCCACAAAACAGTAAAGTTTGGTGGAGGCAAAATCATGGTCTGGGGTTACATCCAGTATGTGGGTGTGCGAGGGATCTGCAGGGTGGAAGGCAACATCAATATTGTAAAAGAAATCTTAGCTACCTCATATATTCCCAACCATAAAAAAGGCCAAATTTTGCAGCAGGATGGTGCGCCATCGTATACTTCCATCTCCACATCAAAGCTTCTTAAGGCGAAGAAGATCAAGATGCTCCAGGATTGGCCAGCCCAGTCCCCTGCCATGAACATCATTGAGCATATGTGGGGTAGGATGAAAGAGGAAGCATGGAAGACAAAACCAAAGAATATCGATGAACTCTGGGAGGCATGCAGGACTGTTTTCTTGGCTAATTCTGATGATTTCATCAATAAATTGTATGAATCCTTGCCAAACCGCATGGATGCTGTCCTTCAAGCTCATGGAAGTCATACAAGATATTAAATTTGGATCTCACAGCACCACTACTAATTGGCTGACATATTTTTGGATTGGCTGTAAAGTAGATCATTTTCTGTATAGGCGACTAAACTTTTGTCTTGCACATTTTGACCTTTCTGTCTTGATTAATGATAAACCTTTTTCAGTGAAACTATTTTTAACCAGTACATTTAATATTATTTGGGAGGCTTAAGCTTTTCATATGAGCTATTTCTAACAACAATTGATCAATTAAAAACCAGGTTAACAGCAGGAGATACTGCAAAAAAACAGACGACAAGACTTTTGTCAGAAACTGTTATTTCGATATATCAACTCAAACTTGAACATGTATAGTGAAATAAGAAATTCACCAGCTCACTCTTTCCAGTCGGTCCAGGTGCAGCCCCCCTAGACCCGCTGCTCCACACACATACACAATACAATACACAAATTACCACAAAAACAATACACTGGTGCACACACCAGAAAACACACAATAAGTCTTCAAATCAAACAGGTGTACACAACTTTACTTATAAGTAAGTTAAAGAATAATTTTAACATATTAAGTACTCCCGACACGTTTCGAGCTTGCTGCTCTTAGGGGCATATTTATAAAGGTTCGTTAACTTTTCGCGGCCGTTTTCGCGGACATTACGCATAAATCGCGTTTACCGCGATTATAAAAGTCCGAAAACGGCCGCGAAAAGTTAACGAAGCGTTAACCTTTCGCGGCGATACTTCCTGTTACCGCCGCTTCTATTTATAAAGCGGCGGTACTGGTTTCGCTCGGGTAGTATCGGCTGTTTTACTTCGCCACCTTGAAGGTGGCAAAGTCAGCCAATACTAACCTCCCGCGGCGCGATACTAACCTCCCGCGGCGGGGATGGGCAGGCAACCCGCGGCGGGTGGTCGCACGGAGACACGCCCACCCCGCCCACACCCCGTGGCGGCAGCGGCGACCACCCCCGCGCCGCCGCCGCTTCCCAGCAGCCCCTCCCAACCCGTTCCCCGTTCGTGCATCTCGGAACGGGAGGGGCTGCCGGGAAGGGGCCCACAGGTGGTCGCGACCACCCGCCGCGCCACCCCCTCATCGGGGACCCCCCCAAACCCCCCGCCCCGCCCGCTCCCGGGGAGGGGGAGGAGGGAGCCCTGGGAGGGGTGAGGCTCCCTCCGGCGGGGCCCTGAGAAGGGCCTTTTGGGGCTTAGGGGGTCCCGCAGCTCGAACCGGACCCCCCCTCCCCGGCCCTTATAAGGGCCCTTGGGCGCACTTACAAGTGCCCTTGCGGCTCTGACAAGAGCCTTTTGGGGCTTAAGGGGTCCCGCAGCTCGAACCGGGACCCCCCTCCCCGCCCTATCAGGGCCTTTGCGGCACTTACAATGCCCTTGCGGCTCTAACAAGAGCCCTTTGGGCTTAGGGGTCCCCCAGCTCGAAACAGGACCCCCTCCCCGGCCCTTGTAAGGGCCCTTGCGGCACTGACAAGTGCCCTTGCGGAACTGATAGTGCCTTTGGCGGGGGTCCCGCAGCTCAACCGGGACCCCCAGTGCGGCTCTTAAAAGAGCCCTTGGGCGACTTCTTCGGGCTGGCGACACCAACCCCACTCAGGTCGCCGATGCCAGGCAGACTCACTGCGGCCGCCAGTGAGCCCGCTGGCACCGCCGGCCTCAGCGGAGCCGATGTTGCCAGCCGCTTCTTTCTTCTGCCCATCTACTGCATGGCATCTGAGTTCCGCGCGGAAAGCTCCTCTTTATATAGGTTTGCAGAAATCCATAATCCGTTTCTGATTGGTCATTTTTAATACTTGCTTTACATTAACCAATCAGATTTCAGAACTTTCCAGAAATCTGATTGGTTAATGTAAGCAAGTATTAAAAATTGACCAATCAAAACGGATTATGGATTTCTGCAAACCTATATAAAGAGGCTTTCCGCCGCGGAACTCAGATGCCATCGCAGTAGATGGCTGAAGAAAGAAGAAAGAAGCGGCTGGCAACATCGGCTCCCTGAGGCCGGCGGTGCCAGCAGGCTCACTGGCGGCCGCAGTGAGTCTGCCTGGCATCGGCACCTGAGTGGGATTGGTGTCGCCAGCCCGAAGACGTCGCGTCGGATCAAGACGCCGGCACAATCGGCCTCGTTGAGGTCGCCGGCGCCCGCCGGGGGTACCCCTGGCGGCCGCAGGGGTACCTCTCGGGGGTCGGCGGCCTCGGCGGAGCTGGTGTCGCCGGACTGGAAGAAAGAAGACGTCGCCCAAGGGCTCTTATAAGAGCCGCAATGGGGGTCCCGGTTTCAGCTGCGGGACCCCCGCCAAAGCACTTGTCAGTGCCACAAGGGCCCTTATAAGGGCCGGGGAGGGGGGGTCTCGGTTCGAGCTGCGGGACCCCTAAGCCCCAAAGGCCCTTCTCAGGGCCCCGCTGAGGGAGCCTCCACCCCCCAGCGGCTCCCTCCCGTCCCCTCCCCGGGAGCGGCCGGCGGGGGGCTTGGAGGGTTGCCGGGGAGGGGGTGCGGCGCGGGTGGTCGCGACCACCTGCTGCGGCCCCTTCCCGGCAGCCCCTCCTAGCCTCCCGTTCCGAGATTGCCGCGAACGGGGAACGGGTTGGGAGGGGCTGCTGGGAAGCGGCGGCGGGTGGTCGCCGCTGCCGCCGCGGGGGGTGTGGGCGGGGTGGGCGTATGCCCCGCCCCCTTAGGACCGGCGTCGGGAAGGGATTTTAAGTCCCTTCGCGGCGATCTATACAGTATCGCCGCGAAGGGACTTAAAATTACCGCAGCACACATCGCGGCCGCGATAGGTATCGCGGGAATAGCGCTCGCCGTTATAAATACGGCGATAGCGCTATTTTCGCGGCCGCGATGTGCGGCGGTAATTTTTTTGCGCTAACATCGTTTCTTTATAATATGCCCTTAGTCATAGGTTTTTTACTGCCTGTCACAGTGAAAACTTTTTTAACATTTTGCTGAAGTGAAGCTGTAAGCACTTTAAGTATTGTATCATCTAGTTAGGTGCTGATTTACATCTATTAGTACAGGACGTTGGGTTTGTTATTCTAGTTATGCAGCACTTCTCTCCACTAGGAATGGGTTAAACTCTTTTCTTTTTCTTTTAAAAGGAAGTTGAATGTTGAAAACTTTCTGCCTCTGATGAAGTTTTCCTATACACTAAACGAGTCATTCGTGGGCATTTGTCGTATGTGTACATGTCAATTCTAATAAAGTGATTTTAATTATTATGGGAGTCTCTAGCGTGTTTCCAGGTTGCACAGTTCCTTACTGTTCTTTTGAAGTGTACCCAGCTTTAAGCTGGCTAGGACAGGCACATGAGGGGCAAGTGACTCTGTTGCATAAAGGGGCCCAGAAATCACTGTATAAAGGGGACAGTTGGTGTGTGCATTACCATCCCTTTCCGCTGTGATCTGTGTAATCTAAGTTCATGCGATCCAGAGGGGGGAGTGCCTTTGGCCACCCACATTGGCATGCACTGAAAAAAAACGATAGTAAGGCTGAGGCCACACTATATCGGATGGCAATGTGCATGAAAAGCTTGCTCACATTGCTTGTGAAGGTTCTCATTCATCCAGGTCATGGTATATCTGTTTTCTCAATTCAGAATGACTTGTACAAGAATCTGTGTCAATTATGTACCCTGGAAAATCCCAATTAGCATATCACAGCCAGGTGTTAAGGGTGTGATTGGATAGTGGCTAAGAGGTGTTATAGGAACGGCCAGAGTAAGGTGTTAAAACAGCATTGTACATGGCAGACAGTTGGTGTCGAACCCCCCCACCTCTATTTAGGCTTGGTTTCTTTATTTTCACATAAATGGCCTCCTTAACACCTCTCTTGAACCAGTCACGTTCCTTCGCCAATATGTTAACATTACAATCTTCAAAGGTATGTCCTTTATCCTTAAGATGCAGGTACACGGCCGAGTCCTGACCCGAGGAATTGGCTCTTCTGTGCTGGGCCATACGTTGATGCAGTTGCTGTTTGGTCTCCCCCACATACAAATCAGAGCATTCTTCACTGCACTGCACTGCATATATGATGTCGCTTTTCTTGTGTTTAGGTATTGGGTCTTTCGGATGTACCAATTGCTGCCTCAGTGTGTTGTTTGGTTTAAAGCAGACAGGGATACGATGTTTTGCGATGATTGTGTTGTTCATAAACGACCACATGATCGGACTAAATTACTGCCCAGTCTAATTGAACATTCATTCAGTTGCCAAGCGTTTGACGAAATATCAGTCCACTGATATTTTGGCTCAGAATATTAAAAATTGGACCATATGGACAAAACGAATCATTAATAATTGTAACATTAAAACTAGTTTTATCATGGTTGAATTCTTTTGTAGTTCAATTAAAATAACACTGAAGTAGAAATGACTACTATTATATTACTATAATGCTTTTATAAATCGAGCCCTATATCCCTATATGAATAAAGTTCTACTTTCTCTGCAGTAAAACTCTATGGTAACAAAATAAACAGTGTGGCATTAGGAAAATGGCAATATGCATAACTTCATGTAGTTAGCTTCATGTTTATTGTAGTAAAACTCCAATTTTATTGCAAATAATAGATTTAAACCTTGCTCTGTAAGAAGAAAATGAATTCTATTTATAACCAAGTGCTGACATTTTTTCATTTCTTAACCAGGAATGAAACAATGTGCTTAGATGATAGCCCCAGCAAAGGAGAGAGAACATACAGCAGTCTAACAGCAGATAAGAGACTGTTGAGAGAGACTATTGGTTGGGGCTATAAGTGCAAGACATTTAAAACCATGACAATAATTTTATCTGAATTATCAAATCACAAAAATATAGGCTATTTATACTGTAGGGTTTTAACAGTTGTCATAGTTCATAAAGTTTAAAAGAAAACCCCTTAACTTTAGGAACATGTCTTATATAAGCACACACCTTTATTTAAACCTTGTAACATGGAAGAATTGTCCAACCACAAAATACATCAAAACTATATTCATTTAGGACCCCAAAAAGATTAAATACTATATTATTAAAATACATGGATACAGGTGGGCCGTTAAGTTTTAAGATAAACACTACCTCAACATGAGCATGGGGCGGGTGCCATGGCCCAGACCGTCTCTATATACGTTTGGCCAATATGGTTAGGATGGAGTGCAGTTTCTGACAAAAGTCTTGTCGCTTGTGTTCAAATAGACCTGGAGAGCCCCTTAACAATAATTCTAATTTGTTTCAAGAAATGGTTCATTTTACCCCAAACAGCTTTTGTATATAAAGTTTCAATGCAAACGAAACTAACAAAAAGTTTCAATATTCACAGCTTGGTAAAGCCCATTGAGTCAATAAGTGTTGTCGCCTTGTCATATGGCTTCACCTGTGATTAATAATGGATCAATTAGGTGTCAGGTGTGTATAAAAAGAACCCCAGTACACTAGACCTTCACATCAACTGCAAATAGACCTCTGCAAAACATGCCTAAGATTCACCCTGAGACTAAAGTGTTGATTATCAAGAGGCTGAAGACCAAATCCACCTGCTGATGTGGCGCACACCTTCAATGTCTCTCAGTGTTAAGTTCAGAGGATAAAGAAAAGATTTGAAGAGACTGGAGAAGTTTTTACAAGCCTAGGTCAGGAAGACCCCACAAGAAAACTGCTCGAGAGGACTGTTTGTTGGCTTGAAAATCCAAGGCAAGCCCATTTTCAACTGCAGCAGAGCTCCAGGAGACCTGGTCACCTGAATCCCTGTGTCAACCAGAACAGTTTGTCTGATTCTGTCTTGAAATGACCTCCATGGTCGAATCAGTGCCCATAAGCCAGCACTAAAACAAAGACAAATGAAAAACCGTGTGGCATTTGCTAAAGTCTGCTAAAAGATGGACACTGGAAAAGTGGCAAAAGGTGGATTTTTTGCGGAGACCTACTGGAACCCGCATGAAGCCGAGATTTACCACAAAACAGTAAAGTTTGGTGGAGGCAAAATCATGGTCTGGGGTTAATCCAGTATGTGGGTGTGCGAGGGATTGCCAGGGTGGGAAGGCAACATCAATATTGTAAAAGAAATCTAGCTACCTCATATATTCCCAACCATAAAAAAGGCCAAATTTTGCAGCAGGTGTTGCCATCGTATACTTCCATCTCCAATCAAAGCTTCTAAGGCGAAGAAGATCAAGATGCTCCAGGATTGGCCAGCCCAGTCCCCTGCCATGAACATCATTGAGCATATGTGGGGTAGGATGAAAGAGGAAGCATGGAAGACAAAACCAAAGAATATCGATGAACTCTGGGGGCATGCAGGACTGTTTCTTGGCTAATTCTGATGATTTCATCAATAAATTGTATGAATCCTTGCCAAACCGCATGGATGCTGTCCTTCAAGCTCATGGAAGTCATACAAGATTTAAATTTGGATCTCACAGCCACACTACTAATTGGCTGACATATTTTTGGATTGGCTGTAAAGTAGATCATTTTCTGTATAGGCGACAAACTTTTGTTGCAACATTTTGACCTTTCTGTCTTGATAAATGATAAACCTTTTTTCAGTGAAACTATTTTTTACCAGTACATTTAATATTATTTGGGAAGGCTTAAGCTTTTCATATGAGCTATTTCTAACAACAATTGATCAATTAAAAACAGGTTAACAGCAGGAGATACTGCAAAATACACAGACGACAAGACTTTTGTCAGAAACTGTATTTCGATATATCAACTCAAACTTGAACATGTATAGTGAAATAAGAAATTCACCAGCTCACTCTTTCCAGTCGGTCCGGTGCAGCCACCCTAGACCCGCTGCTCCACATACAATACACAATACAATACACAAATTACCCACAAAACAATACACTGGTGCACACACAAGAAAACACACAATAAGTCTTCAAATCAAACAGGTGTACACAACTTTACTTATAAGTAAGTTAAAGAATAATTTTAAATATTAAGTACTCCCGACACGTTTCGAGCTTGCTGCTCTTAGGGGCATATTTATAAAGGTTCGTTAACTTTTCGCGGCCGTTTTCGCGGACATTAACGCATAAATCGCGTTTACCGCGATTTATAAAGTCCGAAAACGGCCGCGAAAAGTTAACGAAGCGTTAACCTTTCGCGGCGATACTTACCTGTTACCGCCGCTTCTATTATAAAGCGGCGGTACTGGTTTCGCTCGGGTAGTATCGGCTGTTTTACTTCGCCACCTTGAAGGTGGCAAAGTCAGCCAATACTAACCTCCCGCGGCGCGATACTAACCTCCCGCGGCGGGGATGGGCAGGCAACCCGCGGCGGGTGGTCGCACGGAGACACGCCCACCCCGCCCACACCCCCCGTGGCGGCAGCGGCGACCACCCGCCGCCGCCGCCGCTTCCCAGCAGCCCCTCCCAACCCGTTCCCCGTTCGTGGCAATCTCGGAACGGGAGGGGCTGCCGGGAAGGGGCCGCAGCAGGTGGTCGCGACCACCCGCCGCGCACCCCTCATCGGGGACCCCCCAAACCCCCCGCCCCGGCCGCTCCCGGGGAGGGGGAGGGAGGGAGCCGCTGGGAGGGGTGGAGGCTCCCTCCGGCGGGGCCCTGAGAAGGGCCTTTGGGGTTGGGGGTCCCGCAGCTCGAACCGGGACCCCCCCTCCCCGGCCCTTATAAGGGCCCTTGCGGCGCTTACAAGTGCCCTTGCGGCTCTGACAAGAGCCTTTTGGGGCTAAGGGGTCCCGCAGCTCGAACCGGGACCCCCTCCCCGGCCCTATCAGGGCCTTTGCGGCAATTACAAGTGCCCTTGCGGCTTAACAAGAGCCCTTTGGGGCTTAGGGGCCCGCAGCTCGAAACAGGACCCCCTCCCCGGCCCTTGTAAGGGCCCTTGCGGCACTGACAAGTGCCCTTGCGGAACTGATAAGTGCCTTGGCGGGGGTCCGCAGCTCGAACCGGGACCCCCAGTGCGGCTCTTAAAAGAGCCTTGGGCGACGTCTTCGGGCTGGCGACACCAAACCCACTCAGGTCGCCGATGCCAGGCAGACTCACTGCGGCCGCCAGTGAGCCCGCTGGCACCCGCGGCCTCAGCGGAGCCGATGTTGCCAGCCGCTTCTTTCTTCTGCCATCTACTGCGATGGCATCTGAGTTCCGCGGCGGAAAGTCCTCTTTATATAGGTTTGCAGAAATCCATAATCCGTTTCTGATTGGTCAATTTTTAATACTTGTTTACATTAACCAATCAGATTTCAGAACTTTCCAGAAATCTGATTGGTTAAGTGTAAGCAAGTATTAAAAATTGACCAATCAGAAAACGGATTATGGATTTCTGCAAACCTATATAAAGAGGAGCTTTCCGGCGGAACTCAGATGCCATCGCAGTAGATGGCTGAAGAAAGAAGAAAGAAGCGGCTGGCAACATCGGCTCCGCTGAGGCCGGCGGTGCCAGCACGGCTCACTGGCCGCCGCAGTGAGTCTGCCTGGCATCGGCGACCTGAGTGGGATTGGTGTCGCCAGCCCGAAGACGTCGCGTCGGATCAAGACGCCGGCAACATCGGCCTCGTTGAGGTCGCCGGCGCCCGCCGGGGTACCCTGGCGGCCGCAGGGGTACCTTCGGGGGTCGGCGGCCTCGGCGGAGCTGGTGTCGCCGGGACTGGAAGAAAGAAAGAAGAGTCGCCCAAGGGCTCTTATAAGAGCCGCAATGGGGGTCCCGGTTTCAGCTGCGGGACCCCCGCCAAAGGCACTTGTCAGTGCACAAGGGCCCTATTAAGGGCCGGGGAGGGGGGGTCTCGGTTCGAGTGCGGGACCCTCTAAGCCCCAAAGGCCCTTCTCAGGGCCCCGCTGGAGGGAGCCTCCACCCCCCAGCGGCTCCCTCCCGTCCCCTCCCCGGGAGCGGCCGGGGCGGGGGGCTTGGAGGGGTTGCCGGGAGGGGGGTGCGCGGCGGGTGGTCGCGACCACCTGCTGCGGGGCCCTTCCCGGCAGCCCCTCCTAGCCTCCCGTTCCGAGATTGCCGCGAACGGGGAACGGGTTGGGAGGGGCTGCTGGGAAGCGGCGGCGGGTGGTCGCGCTGCCGCGCGGGGGGTGTGGGCGGGGTGGGCGTATGCCCCGCCCCCTTAGGACCGGCGTCGGGAAGGGATTTTAAGTCCCTTCGCGGCGATACTATACAGTATCGCCGGAAGGGATTAAAATTACCGCAGCAACATCGCGGCCGCGATAGGTATCGCGGGAATAGCGCTCGCCGTTATAAATACGGCGATAGCGCTATTTTCGCGGCCGCGATGTGCGGCGGTAATTTTTTGCGCTAACATCGTTTCTTTATAATATGCCCCTTAGTCATAGGTTTTTTACTGCCTGTCACAGTGAAACATTTTTTAACATTTTGCTGAAGTGAAGCTGTAAGCACTTTAAGTATTGTATCATCTAGTTCAGGTGCTGATTTACATCTATTAGTACAGGACGTTGGGTTTGTTATTCTATGTATGCAGCACTTTCTCCACTAGGAATGGGTTAAACTCTTTTCTTTTTCTTTTAAAAGGAAGTTGAATGTTGAAAACTTTCTGCCTTGATGAAGTTTTCCTATACACTAAACGAGTCATTCGTGGGCATTTGTCGTATGTGTACATGTCAATTCTAATAAAGTGATTTTAATTATTATGGGAGTCTTAGCGTGTTTTCCAGGTTGCACAGTTCCTACTGTTCTTTTGAAGTGTACCCAGCTTTAAGCTGGCTAGGACAGGCACATGAGGGGCAAGTGACTCTGTTGCATAAAGGGGCCCAGAAATCACTGTATAAAGGGGACAGTTGGGTGTGTGCATTACCATCCCTTTCCGCTGTGATGTGTAATCTAAGTTCATGCGATCCAGAGGGGGGAGTGCCTTTGGCCACCCACATTGGCATGCACTGAAAAAAAACGATAGTAAGGCTGAGGCCACACTATATCGGATGGCAATGTGCATGAAAAGCTTGCTCACATTGCTTGTGAAGGTCTCATTCATCCAGGTCATGGTATCTGTTTTCTCAATTCAGAATGACTTGTACAAGAATCTGTGTCAATTATGTACCCTGGAAAATCCCAATTAGCATATCACAGCCAGGGTGTTAAGGGTGTGATTGGATAGTGGCTAAGAGGTGTTATAGGAACGGCCAGAGTAAGGTAGGTTTAAAACAGCATTGTACATGGCAGACAGTTGGTGTCGAACCCCCCCCATCTATTTAGGCTTGGTTTCTTTATTTCACATAAATGGCCTCCTTAACACCTCTCTTGAACCAGTCACGTTCCTTCGCCAATATGTTAACATTACAATCTTCAAAGGTATGTCCTATCCTTAAGATGCAGGTACACGGCCGAGTCCTGACCCGAGGAATTGGCTCTTCTGTGCTGGGCCATACGTTGATGCAGTTGCTGTTTGGTCTCCCCACATACAAATCAGAGCATTCTTCACTGCACTGCACTGCATATATGATGTCGCTTTTCTGTGTTTAGGTATTGTGGTCTTTCGGATGTACCAATTGCTGCCTCAGTGTGTTGTTTGTTAAAGCAGACAGGGATACGATGTTTTTGAAATATTCTATCATACGCGGACCAGAACTATTGGAGACCAGTTCTTTCTGATTTGTTTTACCCTATTTTTCTTTTTTTTCTTTCCCTTTTTACCCAGTCCCTTCTTGATACCACAAGTTTTAATGGGCTTCCTTTCGATGTTGCATTTTTAGCCTTCGATCAGAATGACTTGTACAAGAATCTGTGGCTATTATGTACCCTGGAAAATCCCAATTAGCATATCACAGCCAGGTGTTAAGGGTGTGATTAGATAGTGGCTAAGAGGTGTTATAGGAACGCCCAGAGTAAGGTGTTAAAACAGCATTGTACATGGCAGACAGTTGGTGTCGAACCCCCCCACCTCTATTTAGGCTTGGTTTCTTTATTTTCACATAAATGGCCTCCTTAACACCTCTCTTGAACCAGTCACGTTCCTTCGCCAATATGTTAACATTACAATCTTCAAAGGTATGTCCTTTATCCTTAAGATGCAGGTACACGGCCGAGTCCTGACCCGAGGAATTGGCTCTTCTGTGCTGGGCCATACGTTGATGCAGTTGCTGTTTGGTCTCCCCCACATACAAATCAGAGCATTCTTCACTGCACTGCACTGCATATATGATGTCGCTTTTCTTGTGTTTTGGTATTGGGTCTTTCGGATGTACCAATTGCTGCCTCAGTGTGTTGTTCGGTTTAAAGCAGACAGGGATACGATGTTTTTTGAAAATTCTTCTTAATTTCTCGGAGACCCCTGCTACATATGGGATGACCATGTTCTTCCTCCTGTCTTGCTTTTCCCCTTCACTGTTGGTATTTGTGTTCTTTTCTTTCCTTCTACTTCTTTTGACAAAGGCCCAGTCTGGATATCCACAAGTTTTAAGGGCTCCTCTGAGATGTTTCATTTTTTTAGCCTTCGCCTCTGTGCTAGTGGGGATTTTTTCAGCTCTGTGTTGCAGGGTTCTGATGACACACAGCTTGTGATCACATTGGTGTATTTTACACATGCGTTACCAGCTTCTTGTGCTGAGCATGTCTGCATTATTGAGATTGTCTGCATGACAATGTTTCGGGACTGAACATGTCTGTGTGACTGAGCCTGTCTCTGTGACGACGAGTGTCTGCGTTATGGAGAGTGTCTGCGTTATGGAGAGTGTCTGCGTGACGGAGAGTGTCTGAGTGAAGAAGAGTGTCTGAGTGAAGAAGAGTGTCTGAGTGAAGAAGAGTGTCTGTGTGATGAAGAGTGGCTGCATGGCAGAGTGTGTCTGTGTGAGTGATCGTTTCTGCTTGACTGATCGTCTCTGATCATGTCTGAGAATCTCAGAGTATGAGAGACTGTAAATATGTTATTAAAATGTAAGGGGCCCCATATGCATATCTACCTAAAACCAACCCTTTTGGAAGGTTCACAAATTTTAATTTGAGGGTTCACAATATCGTTATTAACTGGGTTTTTGTACTGTGCCGCAAACAATTTTTAGAGCAAATGCGATCAGCATTTCTTTGGGAATCACATGTATTCCGATTGCGTAAAATTACTCGCGCAAACAGATTATAATGCATAATACAATGACAAAATAGTGCCCAGAGCATTGACTTTTATACCCAGGGGGTTGGCACAGCTATGGATGATGATTTCTGGTGATGCTGCTAGATTATTTTTGAAAATTAAAAAATATTCGCATTTCCAGTTACTTTTGATTTTTTAAATGAGAAATCAGAACGTTTCTGAAAGTTCCTTCAGAACTTCGGAACCGTCATATCGGATTTTAAACTTCATCTCTAACAAACACTACTAATAAAAAGTAGAAACTGCTCAACAGAGGTCTGGCAGGTTATGAGAGCAATCGCCAAGGCATTTACTGTATGGTACTAATGATGGAAATGCATTCATTGCTTGCATATTGAGTGCACAAATTGTAGATCTATTTCTACCTTCTCGTGAATGCTTTCTTAATGCATTTTATTTATAATTTCTTCCTTCTCCTAAAAAAAAATCTGATTATTTAATTTTTCATGTTCAGAAGGTTTTGCTATAGTTTTAAATTATGGCTCTACCAGGTGCACTAGATAGACTTATATAAGTTAAGTTACTAGTAAGACCTATATGTATGTTCTCCCAATCGACTAGATACATAGGGACATATTTATAAACGTGCGGTGTCGCAAGTTAGCGATACCACGCGTTATCGGTAATGTATGACAGCGGCCATAAATGTACAGCTGTGATTGTACATTTAAGACGAACGTTTGTTAATTAACAAATGCTTGGTCATAGGATTCCTTGCGGTAGTAAAATACCGCAATGGTATTCTATGGGGGAATCATTAATCTACCATCGCGGTAATAGATTTACAGTCTTTACAATTGCTTTCCTAGATTTTCGATAGCTATCATAAATTAATGATCGTTAAAGACACGGTATCGCTAAAAAGTGATACAGCGCCTATATAAATATGGCCCATATATCCTTATTATTACAATAATATTCTTTATTATTATTATAATCTACAATATTGCTTTTAAAGGAAAAACAACCATATTAAATTATTGCAATAATTTTTTCAAGGTTTGTAAATGTAAATATTTTGAACACTGTAATGTGTGTTTAAATGCAATTACACATTATTATACTGTAGTGCTTTCTATGCATGTCTGCAACATACTTTTTACTGTATGAACAGAACCTCAGTAGCTTTTGTGTATTTTTTAACTAAATCAGCAGTTATTATTTTCTTTTTGTTTCTCTACTTGAAATGGTTGGGTAACCCAGTTGTCACCTTTCCATAAGACATGAACACATACTGTATAAAAGCTACACTTTTAAAGGAAGGTTGATATTCTCTACTGAGAGTCTCCATTGATTTAATTTAGCCATACATCATTCATCTCTCACAGATTGCATTCCACCTGCATACCCTTTAACATAACCCCTTTAAAAGTTACACAAAACAACATAGTTACAAGATGGTACAGAGCTGCAAAGTGTGGACAATGAAGTGAAACTAATCCTAGTACAGTTCTGTGCAATGCATTTCTCAATAGTGTACCTATCTGAGTGCAAATGTTGGAATTGATTTTAATCTGACACAATCTCACAAATTTTCATTTTCAGTGTGTCAGAAAACTGCTGCCTCCCACCCTGTTTTTTGTACAGATATGTTTTTTGTAATTTCCCCGTTCTAGCACATTTATTGGTAACACACTTGGAAGGAGAGGTGACTGAAATGCAGTGGGTATGAGACTGTAACATGTGTAAGACTGGAACAGGTTTAAATCTAGTATTTACAAATATTGATGGGATCCGGGTCCTACTGGGACCCATATGCAACAAGGAATCCCCTCAGTTCCGAAATCTGAATGTTCCGTCCGAAACCATATGGATCGTTTAGATTTCGAGACTTTGGAATGAGTTTTCGGTTTTTAACGAACATTTGATCTGTTTTCGAAAATAGCTTGAAAGTTCTATAATACTCAAAAATACGATTGGACCCTCTAAAATACTTGCCGATTATATATGCGAGGATTACCAAACGTTTGAGGCTATTTTCGAGATTTAGTGAAAATAGTCTTGAATATTCAATAAAAATCAAAAACTCGTTTCGAAGTCCCGATTTTAAGTTCCGTTTTCGGATCTTTGGGATTTTCCCGAGATCCAAAACCCCAAAAACGGAACGAAGCCCAGCAGTTTTGGCCATTTCTATTCACAAATGACAGAGGGGGGTAAAAGGAAAAAGAAGACTTTGAGGGTAGGAGAAAGATACAGACTTACTAGTTACAACATTCTCACTAAAATATTAAGGTAAAATAGAGAATAAATAAAAAATGGAAGGAAATGAAGATGCATCAAAAAAAAAAGATATAAGGGATAATGCGCCCCTTACAGTGTAATATAAGGCTATTATGCCACCGAGGAGTTCCCTGACCATATAAAAGCACTCGGCCGTAGGACGAGTGCTTTATACAGGTCAGGGAACTCGAGGTGGCATAATAGCCTTATATTACACTGTAAGGGGCAAATTATTTCTTATAATACACAAGTTTTATTTTAAATACTGTATAACTCGAGTATAAGTCGAATTTTTCAGGCTTTAAAATTAGCTGAAAACCTAACCTCGACTTATACTCGAAGCAAGGAAAGGATCCTGCACACTCCCAATATAACACAATTCAATGCTGGGTGCTCCAGCGTAGTGGCAAACTACATATGTAGAGAAGAAATGCTGTGCACACCAGTCTTTATTCGCAGTAGGTGTTATTACATCAGTATAACACCATGTACGTTTCGGCGAAATTGCTTCCGCCTTTGGTATGTGTCTGATGAAGGCGGAAGCAATTTCGCCGAAACGTACATGGTGTTATACTGATGTAATAAACACTACTGCAAATAAGACTGGTGGGCACAGCATTTCGACTTATACTCGGGTCAAGTCCTAATTTAGCTCCAAATTCTGCAATGCGTATAGTAACCAGTAGGTGGCGCGTTGAGAAATTGTGTTATTGTTAACCTGCATAGAAAGTTACAGGAGCTGAATCTGCCTTTACACTTCCTGCTTCCTGTAGTCTGGCTGCTGGACTCACTCAGCACTGTCACTACTCATCTGGATGCTGTAAATCTTAAGGGTTTCCTCAGTTTGGGGTAAAAAACAGCTGCTAGTACAGTGCAAATGACAGCTTGAAACTACAAGTCTCAGGTGACATTTTTAACTATTGGGGTCAGAGGGCCCTTTACAATATGGGGTTCAGGAGAATTGTAAATGATGGTAAGCTTAATTAAAAGTTTACTGAACCTTGCCACTCCACATGTTTGGAAACTACAACTCCCAGCATGCTTTGTTGCTGGGAGTTTCAGTTTCTAAACATCTGGAGTGCCAAGGAATTGGAGGTTACTGATACTGGATTTGGCTATTACTGTATGGGATTCATGTATGGGAATTCTGCTGTTTATTTAAAGGGCAACCAAAGCCTAAAAACAACACAGAATCAGAAGGCAGTAGTGGTGATAATTTCTACCCTCGACTTATACTCGAGTCAATCAGTTTTTACAAATTTTTCAGGTAAAAATAGGTACCTCGACTTATACTCGATCCCTTATAGCTAGTATATACGTCTACAGTGATAATAGCTTGTTAACAGAAGTGGAACTTTTTTTTTTTCCAAAGTTTGTATAGTTTTTCAATTGCATGTTGCATGTAATGTTTTTTTCTTTTTTATACATAACATTAAAAAAACATTGTTAAACATTTTAACTATTATTTAAAATCTTTATCTTAGATATATGTTTATGTTATATATGTTTCATTGTTTAAATGTTAATAGTAATTTAGTCAGAATCAGATGTTTATTTCTAAGTATACTTCACTTGTTTTTTAGGCTTTATGTTTACCCCTGTTTGTTAATTTTGGTTTATTCCATTTTGTTTGTGCCTCTTTTTTGTTTGCATAATGCGTGTGTGTTGGTATTGATTTCCTCATGTGCCATAATGGACGGTAATGCGAATGCGCGCCAGGCTGTTCTGTGCCGTGTATACACGGCTGATCCGTTCCTGTCCAGCTCTTGGATTTGTGATTTTGTGAAATGTTTGATTCCGGGGTGTTTGGATAAGAGGTAGGACAATGATTTTAATGTTATATTAGGAATGGAGAGCTGCAGTGGCACTAATAATTTAACTAATCACTCAGTGACATCACTGAGTGATTCTAATAAGGATTCTCGCCACTGCATCTCTCCATTGAAAATACAGAGACTTGTGTATTATAATATAATATTATAATCCTACATAAAGTATAGCTGCAATAAGACTTTCTGTAATTATTTTATCTACCCAGAAAATCTAATCCATTTCCTAATGTATGGGGGGTATTTCTGCCTATTGAGTAGCCTGTTTTCCAAGCTATTAGAGATAAGCTATATGTAATAAAAGTTTTGCCGTTTCACAGTACATGCTCACATTATTATAGTATTAGGCCTGTGGGATGTATAACCTACATTCACATTGACTGTGTGAACATAATTAGGATAATATTTCCACAAGGATGAAGCAAACATCTTTGAAAAAAACTTCTGTTCTGGTTTTGAAATGTATCGTATAAGAAAAATTGCAGTTTAGCGGCAGAAAATGACCCTCCCATTTAAGTGAAATACTGGAAGTTCATGTCAACTCAAAAAATAACCTTTTCCCTTTTGACCACTATTTCAGTGTTATTAATTTACTGTAGCAGTGCTATATTTTATAGAATCATCATAAGGTCCAAATTAATTACAAGCGATTTTTTTTTTTGCCACTTGAATTTGTTATGGAAAACATTCCCAATTCCTAATTACCATAATGCTACTTGGCAAGTAACAATACACAATAAAGAAACATGTGGCATAAACCCCTTATGGTATAGTCAAGCTGATGCAAGTGTTACAGCAGCAATTATTTGCATGCCCACAATGAATTATATAGAACATAATTAGAAATTAATTCCTGTAGACTGCTGTAAGTACAAATAGAAGATAAGACTGAATGTATTTCTTTAAAACACAAGGATTAATTTTGGTCACTGAGCTAGGAAAATAATTAGATCTGAGCAAATAATTAGAAATGCTGTCTGTGGTCCCTAGTTTAAAAAAAAAAACTAATTCCACTAACACACATAAATTAATTTTAATCACTAAATAGTTAAGGTTTAACCTTTACAACTTGAACCAGATGGGATAAAGTTTAACCCACTGGGGTGGGTCTTGAGGGGGAATATAAAAATTAGTGGTACATACAATGGATAGTTTGGGAATAATGACAAAATGTGTACTAAATGTACTGTACAGGCAACTTACTCTACGTGAATCTATTTTTAGAAAAAAACTGCTAGGTACTATGTTTTCATTTTTAATTTTCATATGAAATGCAATTTAATTGGTGATAGGATACATTTTTAACAATGCTAGGGAGCATGTGCATTGCATTTCATTAGATGGGGTAGCTATAATCAGTTTAAAAAAACAGTATGAGGCTAACATTCTCTGATCACCTAATGATCCACGGGACAGACAAACTAAACAGGCTATATCTCAGAAATATGCCCTACAGACGTGAACATACTCAAAAAACAAATTATAGCAATAGAGTCATTGCCATAAGCTTTTTAAATGTGTTCATGCCTGTTGGACATTGTTCTGAGCTGTAGATTGCTGGTGGCAAACAGACACAAGGGATGCACCAAAGCAAAAAAAAAAATGTGTTGTGTTGTATTTGGTCCCTAGGGATTATTGCAAGGGCCACCACTTATATTTCATTAAATGTGTGCAGTTAATGAACCATTTGTACATCAACACAGAATATTGTTATGGCAGAAAATAAAACCTGAGACCAGAGTGCTAGCTTTCAATCAGAGAAGTGTGGATTATTGTGGAAGCTGCAGAGGTCTACAAAATTGCATATAACCAGTGGGCGCTCTGAATACAATGCTATTGCAATACAATACATATGCTATTTTTTCCACATTTATTCATTTCTTAACATTTGTCATTATTTGATTGGTTGTAAATTAATCCCTACCTGTTTAACATTGATTGAATCATAATTACATCTTGTTATTGTTAATTCCACCGGCACAATTCATTTCATGTTTAATGACATACCTTAACTTTCTTAATACCTCTATCAATAGGACTTTTAACACCTTTATCCTGACCCTTTCTGGATGCCTCACCACCTGGAATTTTGCCATTTCTTCAAAGTTCCCCCTATACCTAAATTGTATATTTTTTTTCTTAAAGTTTTATTTATATTAAGGCCAGTGACTTGCAACACAAGTTACGGTTTAATACAATACTAAAATAATTCTAACTTGCACAGTTTGGCCCTAACAACTCCTATACATGTCTTTAGCTGGGGTTAAATAAACCGATTAGTCACAATAGTTTTTAATAAAATATATTGAATCATTATCTTGCGCTCAGAGGGGTGTTATTTCAAAATATGCTCCCTGTTCTCCAACAGCAACAGTGAATATAACTGTCATCAATGTAACTCATGTTTTATACACACATATACCGGTAACTTTAATAAAAAGGGCTGCAAACTCTGTTTGAAAAAGAAGCATGGTTGCCACATAGCTTAGTTTTCCTCAGTAAATGTGATTGTATTGCAGTGTGGAATTGATATAAATCTATTAAAGGGTATCTCCACTCGTTTTTATAAGTTTTGTGAATCCAGTTCTATTGAAGAACGGGATGTAAAGGAGCTGTGCCTTACCTTCCGTTCTTCAATAGAACACACAGGAGCCAGGAGACAAGGTAAGAAACTTACCCGCTCGCTCGCTCCCCCGGCGCTTGGTCTGACAGGTCCCGACGGACCTTGTCTTCTATGCGCATAGATCGCGCATAGAAGACAAGGTCCGTCGGGACCTGTCAGACTACGCGCCGGGGGAGCGAGCGGGTAAGTTTTGACAATTTGACAATTTACCAAGTTTAGTGACCTTACATACTGTACAGTGTCCTGTAAAATGGTTTCAATCGTCAGTCCCTTACAGCACCAATTTGTTAAATTGCCAGTGGTTTGTCAGTGTTAAATAGTCTACATAACAAAAAAGATTTGACATTTTTAAGATACACAAGAATGCTATCAAGCAAACACATTCTAAATTGCTAAAATAATGTATGTTCTCAATTCAGCTGTTAGTGGGTATGTAATTGTACAAATATTTCCAGTAATATGCCTTTATAATAACAAACAATACCATAGTTTACCTTTACAAATGCAAGGTAAAAAAAAGCATTTAAAATGTGCTTTCAAATATAGCCCAGGATTGAAATGAAGACAGAGAAAATCATTGGCATCTTAAAAATATAATGTAACCCAGCTGAGTTTTAGGAAACTGATACACAGAGGGTGATTAAATGAAGCTAATATTTTGTATACATACATACTGAAAAAAATGTTTATTACATTTTGTTCTGATGCTCAGGCAGTCTTTCAAGACTCAATAACTTGAGCATTGATTTCTACTAAAGAGTAGAACTAAGATTTGTCTGAACATTTCACAGTTTTAAAGAACCTATACTTTCTGCATTCCCTAACAATGTTCAAGGGGGGGGCATGTTCATGGTGGAAAAGCAGATCCACTCTTTTCTCTATACATATGTACATAGAGCTATATATTTAGCAGCGGTCCAGTGATCTTGACCACTTTGGTACTGAGTAGAGATGTCCGAACTTCGCAAAATCCGGTCCGCCCGAGGATCCGCAAATTTTCAAAAATTCGTAAATCCGCGAGCGGACCCATAAAAATGAAAAAAATCCTCGGAAATACGAGAAATCCTCGTAATCTCGAAAATTTTGGAAAATACGTATTTTCGAAAATACGAGAAATCCGAGGTTCGGAAGTTCGTAAGGTGGAAAATCCGGAAAAATCCGCCGTTCGCGAACGGGATAAATCCGCGGCGGATCCGGGTTCGGATCTGCGAACCGGCTATCCCTAGTACTGAGGTACTGTAGTGTTGAATCATTAGTAGTCATCAAAGATAGCGTCCATAGGTCTGATACATACAAATTAATATTTTTGATTGATTCCTCAGCCCCTATATGTTAATCAGTTTGTGTTCAATCTGTGATTATCAAAATGGCCAATAATTCCCAGACATTTTTTCTGCTAAATTGGTTGGCACAAATGATCGGACATGTTGGTATGGATCATCAGAATTAAGAGAAATTAAAGGGCATCTGCACCCTCAATAATAATTTTTGATATATTGCAGGGCATGCCCTCCAACCTCCAACTGCTATATTGGAACTATAAAAATAGAATCCAAACTCTACTTACAGCCCCTCGCTCCAGCATCATTCTGATCTGGCTCCCTGCCTGCCAGAACTACAAGCAGGGGGCCAGACTGGCTGAGAAGCAGTGGGAGCGAGAATCTGAGTTCGGATTCTATTTTTACACTTCCAATATAACGGTTGGGGTGGGAGGGGATGCCCTGCAATATTCAGGAAAGATTTCACGCTACATGAAGGCCAGCCAGGTCAGGATCGGGAGAGAGGAGGGGAAAGGGCTCCCCTGTGCATGTCAGCAGCAGAATAGAATCTGAACTCTACTTACAGCCCCTCGCTCCCCTGGCGTCTGGCCCCCTGCTTGTAGTTCCAGCAGGCAGGGAGTCGGATCAGAACAACTCTGTAGTGAGGGGCTGTAGGTAGAGTTTGGATTCTACTTTTACACTTTCAATATAGCGGTTGGGGGTTGCAGGGCATGCATATATCTTATCCAAAATTTCGATCAGTTAGGACAAAATATCTAATTTTGAGCCTAGTATCAATGAAAGTGTCTGGTCAGACAGGTCTGTAAATTTCATCTGATCAAGCAGTTTTTAATGGAGCGCAAAAAAATATTGTCCTGTGTTTATTCACCTTTACTTAAAGGGCATGTCCACCCCCAAAACTATAATCCCCCCTACTAATGGCCCCAACCATGTAGTGTAATAAAATCCTTACCTCACATCCCAGCTCCCTATGGTTCTCCTGTAGTCCCCCCCAAAGTCCCAAAAACTGCCCACCAGGAGGATGGCAGAGTCCATATAGGACTCTCCCTCCTGTCTCGCCTCCAGGAGAAGTTTGGCATGCGTACTGCAGCCCTCCTCCCCCTCCCTCCCTCTCCCCCCTAACATAAAAACCCTTGCCCATATATTAGTATATCTTCCCCCAGCCCCAACCGCTAAAAAATAATTTTAAGAAAGTCCCCAGAACTCTACTTACCTTCCCCCCTTCTCCGGCATTCTGAGAAGCCAGTAGCCGCGTCCGTGATTGGATGCCTCTCAGTGTCTTGCAAGCAGAAGGCCGGGCGTCGGAGGAGAGAGGGAAGGTAAGTCAAGATCTGGGCACTTTCTTAAAACTATTTTATAGCGTTTGGGGCTGGGGGAAGGCATTCTATTATAGGGGAATTTTTTTTTTATTAGGGTGGACATGCCCTTTAAGCTCCTTCTTTCCCCTTAATTTAACCGCCATTCTCTAAGCCCTTTAATGTTTTATGATTTCATCTTTGAATCCAGGATTCCAAAACTTGAATAATAGTTTACATTCCTGTTTATACAATGTAATATTTTCTAGTTGTAGCTATTGCCTTCGGGCATTGACTGATTATATAAAAATGATCCTCACCATTCGGATACCATTGGTTTTAAACATCTAATTTTTTTCAATTTTAAAGCTTAAATACAGGTACAGTAAAGAGACAAAACGTCACATGTTGGGTGAATAAAGGGCCACTGTTTTTTTTTCTCTTAATCTTACATAATTTACATAATCACAATGGTCCTTGCAAACTTGGATAACCGTGGTTGCCATGGCAACACCATAAACCAGCAGACATCAATCAGTTCCTTAACTTTCTTGTTTGAATGCCAACCTCCTGTTAGGGAGGGCATGTAAACTGACACCATGTCCGTTTGCAAAACCACCATTTAAACTATACATAAAAAAAAAATATGGAAACTTTTTTTTAAAATATATAACAAATTAATATCATAACACTTATATATAAACAAAAAAAAGAGGAGGGGACGGGTGGGTGGGGAAGCATGTCCTGGGCAAGCTGTTAAACCAAAATGGTGCCTGCTGACCACACTGCCTCCTTCTTATAGACTAGCGTCACATGATGTCATACGGCGTGCACCCGTTACCACTCGCAAAGCATTAATGGGAACAGGCGTGCAAACACAGAACCGCGGCTATGGTGATTCCCACTGTATACAGCACACTACTCCCCAGTTTGCCACAATAGTATGTGTTTAAACTCATAGATCCCTTTTCAACAGTAATTCACTTAGCAAAGACCCGGTTATAGTATAAACAGTATAAGAAATTTTAAACCCCAGATTAATCACCTTGCAATTGTCTTCAGTGAATCTCATATGCTCCTTTGCTGCCCATTTTAAGAAATAAGTTTGCTATAAAGGTTTTGCAATATGATTTCTAAACACTCCATGCTTGTACCCATATGGCTAATCTCTGCCTGCATTAATAGCCCTCCTAACTGTCAATATTTAAAAATAATAATTTGTGCCAGTACTTCCTGTCTTTATTAGCATTAAAGGGTAACTAAAGCCTCAGAACAACAGTGAATAAGAAGTATCTTGGGATAAGAGCATTAATCTTTGTCTCACCTCTCATTTTAAAATTGGTGCTGAGACATTCAGCTTTCTAACTTGTTGTTTGTGTTTTATTTCACAGCATTCCAATACCGCAGTGTGGTCACTGACCATTGTGTTATTTTTCTATGCTCAATTCTAAACTACTGCAGGAAGTTGTTATAGTAGGTCACGCCTACGAATCTATAGCTAATCCTGTTACATTCCATATTAGACATGGGATGTGACTAAAGTCAGGAGGTTTGGCCAATACACACAGTTATCCTATCCAGTTCTCACAGTTATCTCTTCCAGGGGATTACATTTACTTTAATGCCATTTACTGGGGTGCTGCAGTTTATTGGTGTTCTGGGGGGGGGGATAATTTAAGGTTATGGAGTATAAATTTTCAGTTTAGTTCTCCTTTAAATCTTACCTGGGACAGCAGAGGAGCAGGGAGTTAGGTGATTTCTCTCAAGCTACTGGAGACAGATGGTTTGAACATTTTCCACAATATAATACATAAGGTTCTGGACTTTCAATGGGGAGATACAGTGGAATACAGTATATCCTAATAAAAACCACTTATTTACATAGGTAAGAGTTTTTTTTATAAGAATATATATCACTGCACCTCCCCATTGAAGTCCTGTGCAAAAAAAATAGCCCCATTACAGTGTAATATAAGGTTTATAAAGTCAACTCCCTGCAGCCTCATGCTTTTATATGGACAGGGGACTCTTCCGTGACTTTATATCCTTTTATTACACAGTAGGTGGTGTATTATCCTTTATATTATAATAAAAATAATAACTACAAAAAAAACATGTGAACCTTTTTGTAGTGACATGGTTTGGAGAATCTTTAAGACATGTTTTTGCAAGGCTTCATGTTAGACCAAATACCTGGTGTAAAACACATGCAAAGTATAAGAGTGGGAATGGAATGAGGTGCTATTGACTATACCTGAAGCAAGAAAAGGGGAAAAGGGAAAAATATGAAAAAAAACCCAATATTGGGCATTCATGTGTAACAGAAAGAAAAAAATAGTTTAAATCAAATCACGTCAGATAAGAAACTACTAAAGCTGAAAACACCCTGTACATAGTTATAGCAGATGATATATGTATATCTCAGGCTATAAAACTGGCAACATATGTTCTAAATACATTCTTTCTATCATTTGTATAGGAAGATTGTTTGGGTGGCCAGCAGACAAGTTTAAAAACCATTAGACTTTTTTTATTGCGGCCAAACCATCATGCATCCTGCAGTGGTAGTTCCTGTTTTTTTGCACATGCAGATCTGACGGGATTGGACTATTATTGGTACTGTGTGCACCCATATTAAAAGGTACCCATCCACTAGTGAGATTATTGGAAAAAAATTTAAATTATAATATCCCTTGTCTGCTTGTGAAGGTTCTCATTCATCCAGGTCATGGTATATCTGTTGTATTCAATTAGATCAACTGGACTTGAAATGTAGTTCTTGAAGACGTTTCGCTAGTCATCCGACTGGCTTTCTCAATTCAGAATTGAGAAGCCCGTCGGATGACTAGCGAAACGTCTTCAAGAACTACATTTCAAGTCCAGTTGATCTAATTGAATACAACAGATATCCCTTGTCTGATAACAAAATGGTTTCTCATCCTGATTTATTGTAATGGTTGGGCACCACTAACGATACTAAATACCCAGTATCTTATGAAAGTATCATTAGGAGGATAAACAAACACAGAAGAAATAGGTGCTACACCCCCATTGACCACAGTATTAGATCCCGACTTGGTGAGTATAAAGTATAATTTCACACTCACTTATCAAAAGGGGTGGTCCGGGTGCGTATCAGCCCCAAACCCCTCGCCAAAGCGATAGACGTGTTCCTCACGTACCTCCAGGGGCCCGATTCAGACTCATGTAATAGAACCCTGAACACGATGTAACATATATATAAAAACTCACTGCGTCTTCCAGGTGGTCCAGGTGCAAACAGCCCCGGACCCATCGCTAGTCCGTGTCATATAACAGCAAGAAGATAAATGGATGGTCCGCTGCACAAAATGGAACACACAACAGTCGGAGTACCGTTCCAATATAACAATTTATTAAGGTGGAAACAGCTTAACGCGTTTTGGTCCGAAACGCATTAAGCTGCTTCCACCTTAATAAATTGTTATATTGGAACGGTACTCTGACTGTTGTATGTTCCAGTTTGTGCAGTGGACAACCCAGTTATTTTCTTGCTATCATTAGGCAGATGCCTTGCAGCTTAACTTGGAAAGTTGGAAATTTTAAGTCAATTACAAAATAAACAGACATTTAATTGTAAAGTTACCAGCAGACTAGGGTTGTATAGTATCAGAGACATCATTTACCCAATATGGAAAAAAAATAAGCACTGTACACTAAATGGCTTTATTTAAATATCTGCTGGGATATGTTCAATGATACCTTCATTACAATTTTTGCATGAAATTTCTGATTTCTGGAGTTATTAGATTTTGTTTTGGACAGTAATCAATACAGCTGATTGGGCTGTATAATCAATTAATCATCTAATGAGATGATTTGCCATAGATATCCACCTTCAATTCAGATCCCTTATGAATTAAAGTAAATGTGTCTTCTTAAATCTTATGTTCCTGTTTAGGTCCAGCTATTTGTTGCTAAAAAATGGCACTATTCAAATATTTATTTTTTATTTTTTTTGCAACTTTGTTTAATTTAAAAACCTTAAATCCTGGGCCATGCACTGTAAATGTTGTTTGATCCCATGCTAACCCCTAACTACATTGTACCAAAGCAGCACAGCTGATATTTTGGCATGACTGATAAACTGGCATATTTGAAATCCCACGATTGGCTGAAAATTCCTGCCACATCCAATGCATTTTACATTCAATTCAGATGAAAAACAGTGCGGGTACGTTACTATGTCTGTATACTGTATTTTTACTAGAAGGTAAAAAAGAGCATAACGCCACAATTTAAAAGGCGTTTGTCTTCGTACTACTAGGTAGTGCAAAAATTAATGCTTAGGGGCATTACATAGAGTACCTGTGACATTAATATTACATCAGGAAGTGTGGGGTTAACATTGTACCAAACATCACATCTCCCTATTAAAATCTATAAAAAAAATTGTCTTTGTACATGTTCTGTCAGTGGTTCAACGGAACTTATTGGAATTCTGAAAATCTGATTGAATATCATTTTCAAATTTTTCTTTAAAATTTAGGTATATGTAATAGTTTTGAAATCTTTGCTTTTTTTTAACCCTTTAATCACTATTCCCTGGATTACATTTGCGTAATGCTGGCTCAGTGTACGCCAGCACCAGTCTTACAAGCACAATGGAAGATGCAGAAAGGCTTTTTCTTTTGGTAAAAATGCCTAAAAGCAGCATTTCTTGAGTTTATTTAATGAGCAGTTAAATGGTACATTGTGAGATATATGTGTGAATGGATATGGTTATTGCATATGGATGCATTTACTCAAGTGCAAAACAATTTAAGGAGGAAATAGGTTATTGGTATTACAGTACATTCTTCAGTAGTTATGTAGCTATGTTATGTAGCTGCAACACACCAAATCACAGCATTTGTCAGCATCTCATCTGTGTCCCCTAAAAGCTCCTCTTTGTAAGACTTGTCTAGAGGTTGGGGCTGCCGGGGACTTTTACTTAAGGTCATTGTGCTGCTAGCAAGCTTCAAGCATTCTTCTGTGTGAAGTCAACTCCGAGCTTTCTGTAGGCTAATGCCTGAGTTCCTGCCTAAAGATTGAGGCTATTTTACAAACTTTAATTTATAAATCCAGATCATTTCATAGAAAAAATGTACAAAATGGATTAATCTAGTATACATGCCAAATAAACAAAAGCAAAAAAAAAAAAACTGCATTTTTTTAGCTCAGTATCACAAAACGAGGATTTACAGGATATTTTAGCCTTAAAATTAAATTGTTTTAAACCTCAAGCACAGAGCTGCTTCTGCATGTTACTTTACATTAGATTACATGCAAAGATTATCTATTGATGTAATTATTATTATTATTATAATTGATTTCTTCCACCACATTTAAATTTTAGGTTTCCAATGCTCTATTTGTCAGCAGTTTAAAAAAAAATAATAAAAGCTTTGTTCAGTTTTAATAATTAATACAGTTGATATTGTTTATGATGACTTTAGATTTTTCTTCTGTTGTGCATGAATTTTTTAATGCATATTATATTGAAATGACAGTCTGGGCTATGTATCCAGAAGTTAACTGTTGTGTAAATGACATGTCCTATTAAATAAGGCAGTCTGAGTGGTGCCTCCCCGACAGATACTCTGCATACAGTAAATGCAAAGATGCGTCCCTGCGGAAGAGTCTGTCCTTTAAAATTAAACGGTAGTTCCATAGACCAACGGGGGATCCAATATCTAGTGCCACATTACTTACCATAGCCCGATTCCGCGATACAATAACTGACGTAAACGAGATTACGTCAGTTATTGCATCGCGGGATCAGGCTAAGGTAAGGAGTGGCGCTTTAACGCTCCACAAGCCATAGCATTAAGTTTCACGCTATAAAGTAGCGCAAAACTTAAGGCTATGGGGTTTGGATCATTAGCACAGCGCTATTTCCAAAAACATTCGGACATGGCGCTGTGCTCGAAAATCCGTCTAAAACCCACGTTAACCCAAATTTTTTTTTTGGGCCATATTGTATTTCCCCCCAAGTATATAGAAACAGCAAATATACAGACGAATACTCCATCCATCGCAAGTTAAAACAATGCCTTTATTAGTGCATTTTAAAACACGGTACACGGAGAACTACAAAGCCCTGACGCGTTTCGTGACGTCACAAACGGCAATTCATCAGAGGGATCCCTCTTGAATATAAAGAACAAGGGAATTATCCTGCAGATTAAAAAATTCTGTGAATGTTGGCGAATAAATGAAACAAAAACTGACAATGCGGTCCCATAGGACCATGATTTACCAACACACTCGGTAGCCGGTTCATCCAAGATCGATCACCGCTGCTTCCACCTACACCATACAATATTTCTGCCCGATTGAACGCTACTATTGGTCGGTCAGTCGCTGTTAATTTTGTATAGTGTGTTCGTAGCCTAACAGGCTTGTTAGGAAGCTTATTAATGAGTCAATGGTTAAATCAAGTGCCTGAAGAAATTCAATTCTATTATTAGCCATTTGCCTTGTATTATGGATGAACAACCTGTCATCCTCCAGATGTTTTCAAACCACAACTGCCAGCATTACTGCAGCCAGGGATTTCAGGGAGTTGGAGTTTTCAAAATATCTGGGAGGACCACATATACTTTTTTCCCTTTGCTATTATGGATTAGTGATCAAACAAACCTTACTTTTGTGTTTCATTTCATTTTAGTTAAAAAAAAAAAAAAAAAGACCCGAACCAGCAGAGAAATAAATACTGTAATGTTTTGTGCTCTTTTGTGCTTTTTTGTGTTGCTAACATAACATACCTTCCTCACTTTAATGAGTCTGTGTTGGCAGTGCTTATTTTAGTTGGCATGCTCTATATTTTACGTTTAAGATGCCTTCCCTTTGTCTCTCTCCCAGCTGATTAATGCAATGCTCAGCATTCTCTGACAGCTTTTCTGTAGGTTTGTAAATAGATAAAATTATCTGTCAGTCAGTAAAGTTATTTTTCTATAGGAATAAAAAGATTTGGCCAGAATTTCTTCCTACATAAATTGTTTTCATTTCCATAATATTTTTAGCAGTAATTAGCTTTTCTTTTTTCATTTACTACATAAGCAGTATACATACATACTGTATGTGTTTATTTATAAACAATCTCTTGTTGATGAAACTGTTGGGAAATGTTTTGCCTACACCTAAAATCTATATTCCCAACTGTCCTGCAATGACATGTCCAATTTGCATGCTCTCAATACGTAGCCATTGTAGTTAACTGGACTGGACCCTGTGTGATTTGTTTGCCTGTGTTCATTTTCTCCCCATCTCTAATAATCTAAGATTATTTAGAATAAATTGCCTTAGCTGTTGCAACTGCTGAGGTGCATGCAGCATTAAATGTCAATCTCAAGGTCATTATTACATTTTTAAAAGCATTGGACCAAGAATGAACGTCAGAACTACTTATGTTGTAGTTTATTAAGCATACACGGTTTTACAGTTTATTAATTGTACTGTAATTTATTTCTGTTAAGGTATATCTGTTGTGACTAATTGAAGTCAATTGGGCACAAAAAATCCAAAAGTTCCAAATAAAGTAAGGGTAGAAAAAGCATGGTAACTTACAGTATACCACTCAGGCAACTGGAAAGAGAAGGCTATGCATATAAGATACAGAGACCGTCAGGACATGTCAGAGGCCGCAGTGAAGGAGCGAGAATTTGTGTAAGTTTCTTACCTTTGTTCTCAGCTCCTGAACATTTTATTGAAGAAAGGGAGGAGATACCCTTTAGAGGACAACAATATAAAAAAAAACACAACATCACTCCCATTACATGTCCACACTTCCAGCAGCTGAAATCACTTACTTGCATTTACAACCATGCTGCGCTCCCATATCACTCAGCAAACATGAGTGCTAAAAGCCCACCTCCTAGATGGCCCAGGGCCATTGTAATTGGATGGTGGGGATAGTGTTACAACATCTCTCCTCCTCCTCCAGTCAAACAAACTTGAAATGTCCAGTTGCTAGGATACAGCCTACATAATCAAGCTTCTCAAGGGTGGGTGGAGGAGTGTTTTCTCTCATGCTAGCTTTGAGTCACAGTTAGAGGCAGACAGAATTGTTATGCCCCCTTCACAGCATGGCTAATTGAAGGCTAATTATAGGCAGAGAGAGGCTCAATATCGGGGGGGGGGGGGGGATGGGGAGGGTTACATACCTTTACTTTTTGAAAAGCAAAAAAAATTGCACTGAGGCAATAGAATTACCCTTAAATAACCAGAAAACAAAAAATCCCATTAGTTTCATTATTAAAAGGGAAGGTAGGAACATCATAGTTGTCCCCCTTGTCCTGGTGACAGCAAATGAAAATACTGTTTCAAAAATTTCAACTATCAAACTGCAGCCCTTTGTATAAATGCAGGTCTAAAGACACTACTTAAAAATTAATAATATAAGATATTAACCGTTAATCCTCGGCAGAATGTTGTTCCTTATTACTGCAAGAAAAGAGGACCCAAGAGCAAAAGAGCTTATTTAAAAGAGATGAGATGGGAAAGTGAACATTAGGTATCTGGACACTGGATCTTTTCAAACATCTGTTGTAATTTCAAAATCTGGTTCTAAGAGGCCATTTAACACATCTCAAAAGGGAGTTGAATTTTAATAACATTTTAATAAGGCAATAGTGGTTTGTAACCTTACAGACTTACAGTAAAATGCAATTCCACCTCTCAAATGAAAAAGGGTTTGTAGGTAAATCACCCCCCACACCCCAACCCCAAAACTGCCATAGTTTAAAAGCTGACAGATGTAGGAGTAGCATGTTATTTTTAAATAGATCAAAAAGTCATAGTGCTACTACAAACACTACCAATCTAAATATATATATGTTAGATGGCATCAACACTTTAGGGTGGTGCCTACACCAGTGTAGACTGGCACCATATCATCATTATACTGACTTTATCGGCGCAACCTAGTGAGGTGACATGAATTCACTTTTTCACAGCATATTAGATAAATACATAAAAGGACATACAAAAACATACAAAGCATACAAAAATACAAACAGCCTGGGAAATAGACTTATGAGCCAGCCAAATTTGGGACCCTCATATAACAGTATAGTGTATGCAATAGCCATAAGACAAAATCATCTCTATAGCAGAAATATATAGCCTAAAGAACATGCACCCTACTTAATAGTGGTATCCACCGGCTCCACTGGAGCATATATGGGCTATATCTCAGTTTACCCGTTTGTTCTACAATATTGCTTTAAAACAAACTCTGTGCGGTAGTTGCATACACAATTAGAAATTATAAACATATTAGCAAGCACATATTGGTTTGAATATACGATACCACTCCATATTGGAAGGAGGCGTGATGGACTATGCGATATCCATTTGTCGCTGGACTCAAGCCCTTTCACTTAGCTAAGTCGTATCTGCGCTGGATTCCCAAACAGGCCTCAAGATTAAATTAACGGAATTAACAGTAGGACTGATACTCCAGCAGAGATTTTGATTGTGTATTTTAAATTAATGCAATAGTTGTAAAGAGACCTGGATTACCCACCTGGCATCGTAGGCATGTTCTTATGGGTGCATGGACCAATAGGGTAAATATATCCAGCCAATATATTGCCTTTGTTCTGTAAGTCTGGGTGCACACCATATTACAGTGTATTGGTCGGTCCGCCAAAAATAGTGTATGGTGTGGGTGTCGACCGTGATTTGCCAACATTGGTCACGGCTAGAGACGGGAACCCATCGGTTCCGGCTAGAGATGGGTCACGGTTAGAGATGGGAACCTGTCAGTTCTGAAATCCCAAAGACCCATGCAAATTTTGTCTGGATTTCGAGCATATTTTCTATAATTATCGAACGTTCAAGGATTATCAAATATAGCCTTGAATGTTCGTTAATCCTCGAAAATACGAGCGGAAACTCAAAAGTAGACTCCGATTGTATTTGAGAGTTATTGAACATTCAAGGCTATTTTAGAAAATTATCGAAAATGGCCTTGAACATTCGATAATAATTGAAAATTTGTTCCGTTTTCGGATTTTCAGGGTTTTCTCGGGATCTTGAAACGGAACAAAACTTGTGAGTTTCGGCAATCTCTAGTCACAGCCAATCATGCGGTTCCCTACTGAACCGCGCAATTGGTCACAGTGATCAGTGATTGGTACTGGTCAACTGCTAGTGGCTAACAGCCGTCCAGGAAGAATGTAATCCTGCGTGTACCCAACCTAAAGCTTGTAGATAATAATATACATTAAGGCTGCTTAAAAGTATTCTGTGCCACTGGTTCACCAGCCTAAAAGCAATGTAGTGTATGTTTAGCGGTCACCCTAGCATCTTGTATTTTTCCCAAATCTTACTGCGGTCTTTCCCACCAGCCAGCAAACAAAAGTATATGAGCTTCATTTCCCTCTAAGCAACAATATAGTTTCTTCCAATATAATTTCTTGACCCCTCCCAAGTATAATAGTAAGATAAACCCACACTAACCTAATAATCAGAAGGTGTGGGTTTAACTCCTTTTTGGACCTTTGCGGACAATTGCTCTGTTAAAGTTTATCAAGCAGTTTGAACTTGCCATGGTGTAAGGCCTGAGGATATATAGCACACTGTGCAAGATTTTGTTTTTACTGGCGCATAGCAGTAAAAAAAATAAAAATAAAAACCTGGGGTACGCACAATACTCTGATGAATGCTGCTTGCCTTGGCCTGCTTCAAATAAAGTCTGCCACCTGCGCTTTCTGTCTTTCAGTATCTGCAGCACGTGCTTGTATATATTGTGCGTTCATCATTACAGAACACAGAACACACTAAATGCACAGACAAAACATCTTAAATAAGGCTTACATGTGTTGGGGCTTTGTGTGTGTCACAGGGTGGTGCCAATTCACATTTGATCTGCAGGACCACAACCGGTGGGCTGTGGCACTGATACACAACTTTGACATACAGGCCCTGGGTGAAAGTGATTTACCGGTAGTTTCTATAACACTTCACAATGCAGAGTATTCTGACTGCCTTTCCTGCCTGTCCTAAAGGATTTTTTTTCACTTTAAAATATTTATTTTACGTGCTTTGGTTATAAATACCTTATGGACCAATTCTATCTGTGTCCCCAGATTTATACTGCTGCTTCTTCTGGGAAACCAAAGCACATTTTCTGTATTATAGTTTGCTGGTTTTGACTGTATTACAATGTCTGCTATATTGGCAGACATGGCTGAGGAAGTATATCTGATAGAAGGGATATGGGTAGGGCCTGTCCTGCCAAGTTCAAGGACCAAGTAGACTCTTTAGTAGTATAATTAAAATGCTAGGTCCTCACCTCTGGGATTTCACTAAAGTTACAATTGCCAGCCCAGTCAATTGCGACCATTGGCTTTTTAACCACAGAAAAGTTTTACCATAGCCGAAAAACAACATTGACATAGAAATAACGTCCGCTACTATTCAACATTACCGGTAACAAACCTTTTTTAAATACAGCTCCAGGAGTCTTAAGCAGCTTAGAGTGTCCTTGACTTGACATTACAGTATGCAGGGTTGATTCTGAAAGTAAAGTCTATGATATATCCATGGCCTACATAATATTCTTTAATTAACAATGGCATAAACATTGAGTCTTGTTATTGTACCAAATAAATATTGTGTTTTGAAATCACATTTTTGGGGCTGATTTATTTTTGAGGTGGGTGGTCTTTTTTATTTGATTTGCCAAACAGGAAAAAGTATCTGCCTATGGCACACTTGTACAAGAAAATCCAAAATCTATGGAGACTATGGTGGCAAGTACCACCTCTAACTCACAATGACAAAGAACCCAGCACTTAAACACACAAATAGAATTCTCCAAACATATTATTTATTTGTATTCAGCATCATATCCCACCCACATTTTTACACACAACCCATATGTGATTAAAAACATGTGGCGTGACTGGGAGGAATATGATCCCATAACAAAGTGCTGTGCTTATATAACACCATGGACTCAAGGTATAGTTCACTTTCACCCACAGTTAGTATTAGTCCAAAGTCCAGCTTATGGTTTACACGGGTCTTTCCCAAATTTTATCAGGTACAGGAAGACTCTCAAACTTCCATTCCTGTGTATAGCTTTGTATCCAACACCCTTTATCTTGATAAAAGTACTTGGCTTGTACCGAGATGGACTCTAGTCATGGAACTCCGCTTAGACAGGCCGTGACACACAACACCGCCCCTGCAGTTGCGGATATCCCAAACAGTTTCTCCCACCAACAGGCATATATATCTCCACCTTTCACTGGACTTAATCCCCTTATACTTCACCCCTCTGGTGATCCCGTCTGGTTCTCAACGATAGCATTCGCTTTTGCTGCGTCTCACTCACTGCGTCCATCCATTTTGATATCACAAGGTGTGTCGGGTGTAGAGGCTACAGTCCTATGGACCTGACCCATCTCCCGGTCACGCCCCCGGAGAGATGGGTCGGGTCCAGCAGACACGCGTTTCGCGCATGTTCCGTGCACTTCCTCAGGGCTTACGATCACTTCCGGTTCCGCCTCATCTTAAATCCCCCTTTCATTAAAGGGATCATAAGTTAAAGGCAAATCACTTATTTTATACAAATATTAATAATGGCAATTCACATCATCTTGTCTTTGTATTTATATACCTCCAGGAAGCATGGCTAACCCTTACTTTAGGTACCGCAACCATGTTATAAAAAACATGAAAACTGACAATCATCATTCAACCCATGTGGAACCCTTGTTTTCAGCCTATACATCCACCGTAACTCTTTTTGCAAAATCAGTTTATTATAGTCCCCCCCCTCTCTCGCCTATCCAAACTTTTTCAATTCCCATGAAGTGCACCCTCTTTTGGGTACCTTCATGTTCTGCCCACATATGTTTTGCTAGAGCACTCTCAAGTTTTCTCCTTTTCTAATCACTCTCTGATGTTCTTGTATACATTCTTTCAATTTTCTTACAGTTTTCCCAACATATTTCTTTCCACATTTACATTCTGCTAAATATATTACTCCCCAGGTTTGGCAAGTGATTATATCATATACCTTCCATATTTTGCCATTACAATCTTATTTGATCACCTTCTTGTATTAATTCACTGGTTATACAGTTATTACATTTGTAATTCCCCCTTCTTGGTTTTGACTTTCCTACTTTAATCACCCAATCATCTAGGGTCTTAATCTCCCCCTTATAGTGGCTAGAAATCACCATTTCTTTAATGGTTTTGGCCTGTCGGGCAGTTCATTTGGGAAATCTCCCCACCACTGTATTTACCTGATTGTCATTGTTTAACCAGTGCCAATGTCGAGACAAAATTGTATATAGTTCCTCCCATTGCTGATTGCACCTGGTAATAATTCTCAGTTGTCTGTTCTCTAAACTTTTTTTATTTTTGTTGGTATACTGTATTAAGCGTGTTCTTGGGATTTGTTTTGCTTGATTTAAGCCTTTTTTAATTTGGCTGTTACTGTATCCTCTTTCTTTAAATCTATTACACATATCTTTAGCTTGGGTCAAAAAGTCGGACTCTTTCGAACTATTTCTTTTCAATCTTAGGAATTGCCCATAAAGTATGGAATTAATTTGATTCTGGGGGTGATGGCTATCTGCCCTCAAGATGGAATTCATGGCTGTCTTTTTACGAAATGTCTTACTTATTAATTTGTCCCCTTCCTTCATTAATGTTAAATCTAAAAAGGTGACTTCATGATGACTATATTCCAAGGTCAACTGGATTTTGCTGGTGTTAGCATTAAAGCCATAACAAAATGCTGTAAACTGGTGACAGTGCCCCTCCATAGCAAGAGGACATCATCCACATATCGTAGCCAAAGAAGGACACTGTTTCCAAAACCCATTTCTTGTGCCACCTCCGGCATCTCTGTCTGCTCCCACCTCCCCAAATGCAAACAGGCATACGTGGGGGCGCAAGACGTCCCCATCACCGTCCCTCTTTCTTGCTTGTAGTACTGTCCATTGAATAGAAAAATGTTATTATTTAACACAAATTCCAATAATTTTTGTCACAAACAATGTATGGGCATTGTGTTCAATGCATCTAGTCTCCAAAAAGTGCTTTCAAGCCTGTATGCCCACCGTGTGTGGGATTGAGGAATAAAGGCTTTCCACATCTAATGTCGCTAAGATGACTTCCTCATCTATACTGATGTCTTCTAATTTCCTCAACACATCTTTTGTGTCCTGTACATATGATGGTAAAGTGTACAGGAATGGTCTTAATACGGTGTCTATATAATCACTTACACCTTCTGTGGGACCCCCAATCCCAGACACGATGGGCCTACCCGGTGGGCACTTCGAATTTTTGTGAATTTTAGGTATGGTGTAAAAGGTGGGAACAGACGGAGAGGTCCTAAAAATTAAACGTTTCTCTTGGGCATTAATCAATCCCAGTCTCATCCCTTCATCCAAAATTTTGGGTAAATTTCTTTGTAGCTGGCCAAGGGGGTTGTGGGTCAATTTTGTATATTGCTCTTTATCATTAAGTTGACGCCTCACTTCTCTTTCATAGAGGTTCTTTTTTTGGACCACCACATTGCCTTTGTCAGCCCCACGAATTATCCAATCTTTTCTATTTTTAATGTAATTCAGCGCTTTTCTCTCTCCCTTAGACAGATTAGACTTCAATAACATGGGCTCCCCCAATTTTTCTATATCCTTTTCCACATTCTTAACAAAGCTGTCAATATTAGGAAATCCTCCCTGGGAAGGGAACCAACTGGATTTCTCTTTCAAGACTGTATAGCTTGAAGGAGTGGGATCAGAAAATGGGGAAGCTATCTCGTCTTCAATTACTTCATTTTCCAAACAGGTTAAAATTTCCAAATATTTCACATCTGGTTTATCCCACCTCATTTTTTTCTCCTTCCCATTGAAGATTTTACTTAACACACATTTTCTCGCAAAGAGAAATCCTTTCTAACTTCAAATTTATCCAGTTTACTCATAGGGGCGAATCCAAGTCCCTGGGATAAGAGTGTAATAATATCCTGTGATAATTCTTCCCCTGTAAGATTTACCACTTTAAGACTGTCCTTTTTTTTATTTCTTTGATTTCTGACTGCAGTCGGTCAATATCCTTACCTAATGTCTCATTAAATTTCTTAAATTCCTCCTTTTCTACCCATGGTTCAATCTCTTTCTGTTGTTCCGCTATTTTACCTTCTAATTCAACTAACAGTTGTACACTCCTACTCAATATTTGTTCCATGAGTTTTCTAGAACAGTCTAACAGTGTTTCATCCCACAATTTCATGAATTCACCTTTGTCCCCTTTTGTTACGTTCGAACCTGGTGTTAAACACCCTTAGCCCTCTAGGTACCATTTTATTTTTTCTATAGTTTTGTAAACTTGCAATCTCCCATCGCAATCTCAATTGGGTTAGTAGATTTTTCTTATAATGTTTAAATAAACCCCTTGTCTCATTGCTATCATCTGATGTATTTGAGGTATGACTTCCTGAAAACACTTCCGCAATATCTGAATCCCAATTGAGATTGTTAAGTGAGTACGCCATGCTGCCCGTGTTTCGTTGAGTGCTGGGTTCAATAATATAAAAACATGATTCAGTGCTAACAATATATTCTATAAGGAAAAGAGAAAATGGGAATACTAAACAGGCGTTATCTAGATATTACAATAGTGTCTGAAAGCACATAAAAATATATAACAAGGGATCTTGTAACTCTGCCTTTAATTTAGACAGTGCCTGCAGATACAATCTATATCATTTGCCAAGAGGAAAAAGTATCTGCCCATGGCATACTTGTACAAGAAAATCCAACCCCCCCCCAGACTATGGTGGCAAGTACCACCTCTAACTCACAATGACAAAGAACCCAGCACTCAAACACACAAATAGAATTCTCCAAACATGTTATTATTTATTTGTATTCAGCATCATATCCCGCCCACATTTTTACACACAACACATATGTGATTAAAAACATGTGGCATGACCGGGAGGAATATCATCCCATAACAAAGTGCTGTCCTTATACATAATATTATGGCCTACATAATATTCTTTAATTAACAATGGCATAAACATTGAGTCTTGTTATTGTACCAAATAAATATTTTCAGAAACTCACATAAGTGCCAACAAAAAGTGTACATAGCACTGTCAATCACAGCAGTGCATACCTATCAAGTTCCTTTGGTATTTAATAGTAAAGAATGAATGTTCTGCTTTTAAAATTGTATTCTGATAATATGCTATTTTTTGTATAGGTCAATACTGCAAAACAAGATTTTTTTGAATTAGTAGTATATTTGGGTCTGAGTATTTTTATTTTGTATATTATCAGAGTTATTCAATAAAAGTTCTTATCGTTTAAAATGGTGCTAATTGTGCCCCAACCAGATCAGATGTTAGCTTTCAAATGTTAAATAAGATCTGATTGGTTGGGGCAAAATTAGCACCATTTTAAACGATAAGACCTTTTATTGAATCTCCCTGTATGTTTTTGGAATCACATTTTTGGGACTGATTTATTTTTGAGGTGGGTGGTCTTATTTGTACAGTTACAATGAATTTGGTAAATGCATATAAAATGTTATTTCTGTGTATGCTACATGGAACATTTTTATTACAGCTAGAGTCTCATCCTAGCTTGTCCTCTCTTTTACAGTTTCAAAGAAGTGATTTCATGTCTGCATGCTTGTCTTCAACAATTTTCATTTTTCTAGCTCTTAAAATATACAAAATGACTTTTATACCCTTATTGCCCATTTCCTCTCTATAATTTTTACACTCAACATCGAATTTGGCATTTATCATTTGAAAAGGGCAATTTTAGCTGTTCTATACAGAAAATCAGCACAGATAAACTGAATTTGTGTAGTAGAGAGTTGATTCAATCATATTTTTCTGACAGGAAACCATCCGTATTGCTCTTCAATGTAGCCTTTGGAAAAATAATAACTTTATGAAAAGCATGTTAGCATTTAGAAGCCAAGATGTTGCTTCACTAATCAAAAATGTTCTTACTCATTATGCTTCAGTATGAATCTTTTTATTACTTAAGTGTTTGCATAAGGAATCAATGTTTGCTGTTCTAAAGATTGGGCAGATATGTAATTATATTTTAAAGCAAAATCTAACATAAACATGACAATATTGTATGTTAGTTCCTTTGTGAAAGTATTTATATATTCGTATATGTTTTGGATTACTATTCCCCCTTCATTATCTGCAAGATTCAAAATCAAGTCATCATTGCTTTTCAGATCTTTTAATGTTTTTTTTCCTGCTTTTTTCGTTTTTATTTTCCATATATCACTTGTTACTAGAGATGGTCGAACTTCCTGAAGTTCAGTTCATTTCCGAACTATAGAACTTTAGTAAAAGTTCTAAAGTCCTATAGTTCAGAAATGAACCCCAATAAAGTGGGAGGAAATAGTTTGAAAAGTGCGGATTTATTACAAATAAAATAACAATGGTAACTTACTGTAAATAGCTTTGGCACCTGGGAAATGATCTGGGGAACATGTTCATATCAACAAAACGTGTTTAAACACCATCTTTCCACACAATCGGGCAACATTGTAGGGTTACAGCCAATTCGAGGGTTTACCGAATGGTACATTTGAGGTTTTCCAAAAATCGAACAATACATTCAAGGGTTTCCAAAAATCGAATAATAAATTCAAGGGTTACCAAATTCAAATGACACATTAGAGCGTTACCAAAAATCAAGAATTCCATTCGAGGGTTAACGAATTTGATGAATACATTTGAGGGTTACTGAAAGATACATTCAAGGATTATCTCTGAGACCATCTGCGAAATGCCGCATTCGAGGGTTATCATTCACCGAAACGGTACATTCGAGGGTTATGGCCGAGATCGAGGGTTACTGAATGGTATGTAAATTCGATAATTATGTAATTTTCAATAACTATCAAAAATACGTCGGCGACTTTGGAAACCAAACTAGTACGTAGTCAGGTTCAGTTCTAAGTCCATTTCTACTTATTACCATTTGGTGAAATAATTTGATGTATTTTCCTTTTGATTGAGTTTTTGATTTCTTCGTAATATTTGTGTGTCTATATGGGTCTGTATTTACTCTGTATTATTTTCTCTGTTGCTGTTGACATGAAATACCTCTTTAATGTAACTGACCTGAAAAATTTATCCTGATCAATGAATAAGTTGAATAGGTTCCTGTTTTCCTCTCTCTTTTTTCTTTGTCTCTTTTTTGGGGGGGGGGGGGGGGGGGGGGGGGGGGGGGGGGGAGTTCCCTTCCATATGTCTTTTGCATAGGACATATAGGTAGGAAATAATAATAAACACAGATAAGGGAACATATAAATGACATTTTAAAAAAAAGTCCTCACATTTTCAAGAATGCCAAATTGGGAAACCCCGCTTAAGATTTTGGGGGATAGACATTGCAGAAAATCTAGAACAAGGAGGGGACATCCAAGCTTTATTGTCAAGAAATTAAAGGGGAACTGTAGTCTCAAAACAAGTAGGTTTAGTAAGAAAGACCAGAAGATTACAGATTACCTTTAAAACAAGTCTTGAACCACCTTTCTAGCACAAACAGTTTTCATACTGCAAGCAAAAGCCTTTCCGAATAGTGAAGGGGCTGGATGACTTCACAACACAGCAAAGTCCCATGATCCCAGCCCAAGTCACTGGCAAACGCACTCTTAATAGGCACATTCGCACCGAGGACCATAACTTTAGCTCTGCAAGCTAAAATGGATTGACAGTCGCGGCAGCTAATCAGAATGCAGGAAACCGGGAACCAATCAGAAAGCTCCCTTTCGGCAACCCATCGATGCAGTGTTTAACATACACACCTTATTTTCTCCTGCTCGTGCACGTCGGTTGCTGTTCCAATGCTCCTGGTGTCCTGTTGGGAGGCAACTTTGCAGTGAATCTATCTGTAGTGTAATTGTTTTCACTTAGAAAAAATAAAAGATACCACAATGTTCTTTTTATAATTTTATACATTACTGTCCTAGGGATTTTACCAATGTTTGCAGCAGTGTATGTGGCAGAACCTTCAGGGAGACAGATGCGTCCGTCAGTGTACAAAAGCCTCTGTAAAATGACTCATGCGCGCACCCGGTAAAAGGCTCACCCTCCTCTACAAGGTGCACGCATGAGAGAGAAGACGAGTCCCTCCTCTATAATATGCGTGCCTGTTCAATAAGCAACGCCTCATCATTCCGCCCCCTATACTGCCGAGCAACCAATAGGAAATAGGAATGATGTAACTACACTTTAAAAATTGCATGCTGGGATTGTATTTCTTGGGACAGAAAGGAAGTTTTGGATTCCAAGATGGTGGCGCCCAACATAGGAATTAATAGGACGATTTTAAAGGATGTAAAATTAAAGGACAATTATACTCACCTTTTCCCCGATCCACTGCAGCATAGTACCCAGGGTGAGGACCTAAAATCGCTAAGTCCTCACCCTGGGTACTTTCCCTAACTCCTGCACTACTTACCGCAAATCTGCTTCGCCGATCCACACTGTTCCACCTCTCTTCTACTGTCAGTGACAGTCGCGAGGCAACCAATTGGAAGACACGCCTCCTTGCAGAGCGTATATTCCTATTGGCTGCCTCGCGATCTGTCACTGAAGCAGGAAGAGCTGAGGAATGGAGCGATCAGCGAAGCAGATTTGCAGTAAGTAGTGCAGGAGTTAGGGAAAGTACCCAGGGTGAGGACTTAGCAATTTTAGGTCCTCACCCTGGGTACTATGCAGCTATGGAGGAAGAGACGCGAGGGTGAGTATAGTTGTCCTTTAATTTTTTAATGAAAAAACAGGGAAAACAGTTCCCCTTTAAGCCAAATGGATCTATAAGATAAACACGCTAATATCTCAGGGACTAAACAAAGAAATAGACCTTTGAGCTTCTTAAAAGACTTTACATATAAACCAAAGCCATTTTTTTACTTATGCTATATTTTTAGAATTTTTATACTATTTTTTACGGTCATTTTAAATCATTATAATTGATTGTTTACTGGAATTTTACAACATTTACTCCTCAAGATTTTAAATATCATCATATATTTTAAAACTAGTTTTTCAAATAATAATTTTTAGAATTTTGAAACGTAGCCTTATGTGCGGTTTTATTTTTAGGTCCTCTTTAGCTTTAAAGTCTCCTTTTAGCTTTTATTATGTTTTTAGTATGTTTTATCTGATTTAAAAAAAAATTATCTCTTAATTTTATTCCTATGCTTCAGTCCCCTGTGCATCCTACCTAAAACTAGCATAATAAATGAGGAAATATACAAATAAAGATTTTCTTTTAGCCCTGCTTCCATAATAGAAAATCTAATGTATATTTAAAGGTCATGTTCATCGGGGTCGATCATCAAACCCATACACGGAACTCGATAGATGGTAGATAATATAACAATACTTTTTACCTAAACATTTTAGGCATGAAGTATACAAAACATTTTCTGCATCTCCTTAGGACATGTCCAGGCTTAGCTAGTGAACATTCACACCAGTTTAATAATTTTTAGAAAACTCTGGGGCTGATGCAATAAGTTTGCCTGTGTTATTAATTTGTATCGACCAATCAGATGTTAGCTTTTTGCTGTTTTTTTTGTTTTGTTTTTTTTAAACTTGGCATTAGGGTTGTGCTGAACCTACTTTTGGGTCAGAACTTCAGGTTCCTTGTTTGACATTCCACATGTCCAAACTAACAGAAGTTTGACCTGGTTTTGTCATCAGAATTTTGTCATATTTAAACAGGCAAATTTTTGAGGCAGAACTATATTCTGATCCACAGACTTGCTGGCAGATTTATAAATCTCTATTGGACATATTTATTAAGAAAATTCAGTTCAAAAATAAATTCTTTAATTTTAATTTCCTAGGGCCATATTTATAAACGGCTGATAATAGTGCCTTAAAATTACCACCGCACATCGGCGCAGGAAAAATACAGCTATCGCCATATTTATAATGGCAAGCGACATCGCGGCGAAATGTTTCGCGGACGTGATGTGCGGCGGTAATTGGAACTATCTTCTAATTCTGGTCATTAATCATTTCACCCTACAAGGACTTTGCTGTAAAACTTTTTCTTAGCGGAGCAGAGAGTTTAGCAAATCAGCCCAGTATGCACAAGGCTCTTATGCTTGAGAATAATGACAATCTTTCCTCTCCAGGCTGTGTTAATAATGAAAACACACTAGGCTTTATACAAATTACAAATTGCCAATCAGATATTTTCAGAGATCTCTATTCTAAAAGGGGAAAATGTCTATTAGGTACACATGGACAATTTTTTGGGCCCAACCGACCATTCGGCACTAATATTGTAACAGATGTAATGTTGGCCGGCCGAAAATATTGTGTGGTGTGTACCTAGCTTAAGAACGCACAGAGCAAATAAAATTCATTTCAGGCACAATGACCAATATACTGTTGAGTAACCTCTTTTAGACAGATTTTAGCTGTCCCTTAACTAGTGATGCTTTCATATGGGAAAGTAGTATGGACTTTACTATACTAAATTTAAATTAATTAATCACAATTATCAGAATGACTGCCTATTAATCTAAACAGAGGAACATAAGATCCTGAAATAAATCTGACTGCTTAATCTTGTTTATAAATGCGAATCCCCATCCATGCATATAAAGTAACTTACATTCTACATTTTAATACTGTGAAAATAGATTTATTGTTTAACTCATGCTGTTTTTAAATCATGCTGTTTGCTGATTCTGTGGTTGTTAATAAATGTAGCGTTAAAAAGAGAGAGGTATAATTTCTACAGTAAGGAATAAGTTCCTAACATCAAGTCAACATGGAGGCTGCAGGGTAAACCAGTAGATACCCCCCCTCCCCAAGTCTCATTACCATTTGGATGTCTAACAATTACATATAAGCAATGTGTGGGCAAATAGATGCTCTGGCGAATACTTGTTCATGGTTCTGTGTCAGGTTATAAAATTTAATTACTTCCTTATTGTATCTAAATAGTACTAGAGAACTGACATTCTGACACCAGTCTAAAGTCTATGTAGGCATTGTGCTCTTACATGATAAGTCTTAGTAACTTTAACTAAACTTAATTAAACAGTGTAAAGAATGCTGCTCTAGAAGTATAAAATGCACTATGTGAGTATTTACGGAAATCACATTCAAGGTTCAGGACACATTTGTTGTGTTTTTTTCATGTTTAAATACACTGTAATTATGTTTCCTATTGCAAAATTGAAGCAATTTGAATATCCTTTTACACTAAGAATAGCAATAAAATGAAAGTATTAACCCTTCAACTGCCACGAGTGATTATCAGGGTACCAATGATTGAAAAGCTTTAAACACCATATCAATTTGTTGAGCATTTATACACCCACACAAATACTTTGGTATAAAAAGATGTATCGTTATAGGATATGCTCAAGTAAAAACCAACCAAATGCATCTGAATCAGAGATTATTATTCCTCCATTGAAATGTCTTGTGGCTTTTAAAGGTGTAATATTAATAAACAAAAGAGATTTTTAAATGCAGCATCTGCTGTACATTTGAAATATATACTGGTGTTAAAACCTAGTCTTGATTAAGCCTTTTTCAAGACAGTAAAATAATGATATTGCTAGTACATTTAAATGTGCTAAAAGCCAGAAAGCAAGGCAAGCTATAAAAAATAAAATGGATGAAGGGGAACTGAAGGTTAGAGGGAAACCATGACATTGATTAAGACATGTCTGATCATTTTCTCAACATGAATGATGAAAAGACTGTGCAATTGTATTACCAAAAGGATTTTGTTACTATTTTCCTTATAAAAGGTACTTATGGAGGTGTTCTATCCCATATAGTGTAGTAGTCTATTCTATCAGACAGTGGGTTCTTAAAGCATTCTTCCTAATTACCCATACATGGGTGACAGGGAGCATGTTATTTTGTTTTTTTTGGTGGGAGGTATTTATTGGAAAGAAAAGAAAGAAAGAAAGAAAGGAGCTTCTCTAAAGTGAAACTATGCATGTTACCTTCTCTAGGTAGTAGGGTTTTGAGAAGGAATGTGGTAGGCCCTTGATCTTTTTTTGAGCTGCTATATTACCTCTTGGGGTTATGGATTTTAGGGACATTTGCACCCTAATAGGATTGTGCACTGCACTTTCTAATGCTAGGCCTTATTCTGCAATTTAAGGGGCCCACACACAATCCAATCTTTGGTCATACGATATTGCCATACCGTGTATGGGCAATCACCCAATCATCAGGCAAATTTCGGCCTTATTGGGAGATAGGGGAAAATGTTATTGTCATAATTCCAATTGTATTTTACAATGCTGCTAGGTTGAAAACCCTTCAAGTGTTGTAATCCTCTTGTCACTATGGATGTAGCCCATCTAAAGTTACCCATACATTAGAATTCACTTACCTCACCGCCTGATTCTTAAAAAGAAATAGCCAGGTGTGTCCATTGCAGGAATGTCGGAATATAAAAAAAATTCCGGTGACCAAGATATCAGATTGCTTAGACGTTCCTCTATATGGCCAACTTTAGTGTTTTTGCCCCACCAAATGGCCAAACCAATGGTTTCACACTGAACCTGGTTTTCCTACCATTTCAGCAATCAATATTTTTTCAGTTACAAATATTGTAAAAATTTGGAAGCATAATTACCTAAATTCTGCATTGAAAGGTGGGCCATTTTCAGGATTCCACCAGTGTAAAGAACCCTGTTGGGGTTTTCATCATTGGCTGTTACACAGAAAACTTCACCACTTTCTACAATAAGATACACAGTATAAGCCAAGGCTAGAGGAGAAGTATGTGGACTATACGTAATCAAGAGTAAGACCTTGTAATTGGCTAACTCGATTTTAAGGCTATAGTTAATAAAAAAAAAAAACTTTTATAAACATGATATCTTCATGATTGCTGAAAACAATTTTTAAAAATTTTTTGATTGATCTTAAGAAGTGCAACTGTTTTATTACAGGGCTAAATAGAAAGCTATTATGCAAAGATTAATTTGGTTCCTAATGCTAAAAGGATAATTGAACTAAAATAAAAAGACTTTTACAAATATGTTGTTTATTTTTCATGCTTTTAATTTCTAGTCAGGAAGCAGCACTTGCAAGACCTGGATAATCCCTCATCATTTTTTTATTTTACATTATGATTCATGTGAGTCAAAATAATTTAACAAATCAACAGCCTAACAGATTTTTAAAAAGCCATCACCTACGAAAGAAATTCATAACTGTTGTGCCACATGATACCAAAATATGTGCACAGTGTTAATAAAATTAGATGGGAAATTGTTGAACTGTTAATTCTTCAAATACAGGTACACTTTAATATAATCAGAACATAAGTGGATTACCTTACATTATTTTTAGGAAACTTTTCCCTTAACAAATCCACGGGTTTTCCACCCCTCTCCCCTTAAACGTATGTATATTAGTAATAATTATGGGTACACAGTTAAAGATTTTATCGCCATCAGAAACCCTGCACATGTAATACATGATACCATAAACCCATGGGGGGGGGGAGGTGCAGTTCTGAAAATGGCAACTTTGATTTATTTATTTTTTTACCTGCTTTTAAATAAGTGTTCTGTAGGTTTAATGCAAATCTTTTTTGGTGAAAATGGGGACTTTAACTACAGGGGAAAACAGGGCTGATGCAGGACGAAATGCTTAAATTAAAATGGAAGTTAAAAAAAACCCAGCTTATTTTTACAGAAAGGTTCAATCTTCCACAAAGCACCTGAGGAAGGGGGACACACCCCGAAACGTTGTGCACGCATGTCACCAATAAACAGATAAAGAAAGAGCAAAGTCTACAGGAGTGCGTTCTTCAAACTATACAATTGCTTATCAATCTTCCACAAAATGTATTATGGTCTGATAAGGCCAAGGTTTAACTATTTAGTTACTATAAAGGCACTCAGTCCCAGGGGATATAGAAAATAAAGTTAAACATGTTTAATAGTGTATCAATCCACCTGAATTCCACCCTTAGCAAACATATAGAGTAAATATCTATAATATATGCAGTAATCTCTTGGCCCTATCATAAACTATAGTATCACTATGGGTAAACACTAGAGATGTCCGAACTTCGCAAAATCCGGTCCGCTCGAGGATCCGCGAATTTTCGAAAAAATTCGAAAATCCGCAAGCGGACCCGTTAAAATTAAAAATACCCTTGAAATAACGAGATTTTTTGTATTTTAGAAAATTTTCGAAATTACGAGTTTTCCCGTTTTTCGGGAATTTTTTCGAAATTACGAGTTTTCATGTATTTTCGAAAATATGCATTTTCGAAAATACAAGTAATCACCGTAATTTTGAAAATTTTCGAAAATATGTATGTCTGGAATTAAGCGAAATCCTTGTATTTTCGAAAATTTTCGAAAATACGTGTTTTCCCGTATTTTTACGAAAACTCGTAATTTCGAAAATTTTCTAAAATGTGAAAAATCCACGAATCGGAAGTTCGGATGGCGGAAAATCCGAAAAAATCCGCCGTTCGCGGACGGGATTAAATCCGCGGCGGATCCGGGTTCGGATCCGCGAACCGGCCATCCCTAGTAAACACACATTAATCAATAAAGTGTCCAAATTCTCATAAAGTGCGTATGTAGTATACTTACATTTCTGTATGTCAATGTGACCCAAAGGTAGTCTGTAAATTCAGAAATGTACACATTCACAGGGATATAGGAGCACTCCCATTATTTACTCACCAGCAGGTCTAAAACTTAACATTCTCCCTCTCTAGTTCTCCTCCTCCTACCTCCTCTGGGTTCTAATGATGAACTCGAATTATTCGAACTGGTTCGGGTTTAAACTAGTTCGTTTTTTTGGACTTGCAGCTGTATCTTCGATAATTATTTATTTATGAGCCGTTCGCTAACCCTAGAATGTATTGTTTGCTATCCCTCGAAATCATTGTTAGTTATCAGTAACCTTCGAATGTATGGATCGTTTTTTGCTAACCCTAGAACATATCATTCGCTAACCCTCGAATGTAGCCTTCGGGTTTCAGTAACCCTTGAAAGTATCGTTCGTTTTCGGTAACTCTGAAATTTATGGGTCTATTTTTGCTAACCCTCAAAAGTATCGTTCAGTAACCCTTGAATTGGCCATAACTCTCGAATGTAGCTTGCGCAAAACCCAACAATTGCCTGCTCGTGTTTAAGAAGTGTTTTTAAAAGTTTTGGTGATAGTGACATGTTCCCCAGACCATTTCCTAGGTGCCACAGCCATTTACAATAAGTTACCATTGTTAGTTTAGCTGTAAATCATCCGAATTTTTCATATTATCACTTCCCTTATTGACTTTAATGGGTCCGAAATCGAACTTTCAAACTTTTACTGAAGTTCGAAAGTTCGAAAACGGACCAAACTTTTTGACGTTCGTCCATCTCTAGTTCTAATGCGCACACACACCAGTGTTAAACCAGGTGCTGTACCAAAGGAGGGAGATGGAGATAAAAACTTTTCAGATTGTCTTTTCTTCTTCCTATTTGGTTGTAGTTCACTTGTCACCGCTAACAAAACAATTATTTATTATTATGGTGATTATCATTAAGGGAATGGCCACAAATATAGGTTGGGATAATTGCTCCCAAAATATCATGCCACTATAGGTTTGTAAAGTTAACTGCCACAAAAATGTATTTTCTCCATTAAAAAACATTTAAGTCCACTCAGTCTTTGCTAAAATGTTTAGTACAAATCTTGATGCAATATGGTCTTTGTACACAGAAAAGGGGTACACACTTCATTGTTATTTAAATTATTGTCAAAGGCAAACTACGCTGGCAATTTTCCCCTGTTTTGTATGAAAATATGTGCCATATAGTCTCTAATTTTCTGTTCCAATGGCTTCACAGTATCTGTAATTTTTGCGTCATGTGCTGAAAAATGTAAAGAATTGTGATACATTTAAATCCCAAGAGATCTATTATCAGGTTAAAGCAAGACACATTAGGAGTATTGCAGTACTCTGCTTTATACATTATAGTATCTTCAGAATTGATGATCTAAAAAAGCAACGTAGTTAATAGATATACTGGAAGCAATAATCACAGTTTTTGTAATTTTGGCATATAATCCAAATTAAAGGTTTTGTTTTTGGGTGCCAACATTAAAATTCCCTCCACACCCAATGTAAGTCTGTAAGAGAAGATACCAATGTGTTCGGCGGAATTGTAATCGATTTTTAGATACGTTTTTGGCAGAAAACCTAAAGGGAAATGCATCTAAATTAGTGGCGTGTTGCTAATGTGACCAAAATAGCAACTAGCAGCAAGGCAAAATGGAACTGAATATTTATATTTACCAAACTCAGCATTTAACCTGAACATCAGAACGCATTACTGCATATTTTATTCAGTAACAGTGTCCCTATACATTAAAATTTAATGCAATGCTCAATTTCAATAAGTCAGGTGTGTGGATTCTGTTGTATATTTATATAAACTAGTATCTTAACCTTTTTAAAAGCACAGTAAACTTTTGTATTGTATGCGTATTTTCCTTTTGTACTTCTCTATTTGTTTCAGGTCTAGCTGTTTTTACTGCAGTTGAAAGCTAGGTTTGAAATTCTTTTGGTGTGTGCAGAGGAAGTATAACATTTGCAAAGTATAATGCATGACAGTGCCATTGTTTTGACCATTATCAACTTCCAAAGTATGCCAGAGCCTCCTTTTTACCATCTTTCCCTATTAAACATTAAAATTAAATTATTTTGTTTGCAAACTACAGTTCCCAGCATTCATCAGGCAGAAGTGTTGGGAGAGGGACATCCCTGGCTTACAGATAATAGCACAAAAAATGACAACATGTTTTTTTTTTTAAAGTTGAGTGTAAAAACAACATCATGGTTTGCCACTGTTCAGCATTCAGCAGTTAAAGGGGAAGTTCAGTGCAAATACATGTGCTTTCCAGAAGAAAGAGCAGTATTTTTTCATCCCAATGACCTTAATCTTGGCAATTCAGCATTTTGTCTGTGTATAAATAAATGCAACCGAAATACTGACTTCCTGTTTGCAGGACCCCTAGTAGAGACCAGTATGGTCTTGCCCTTGACCCAGCGCCTGGGTTGATTCAGTTGCTCAGTAGAGATCTGAGCATCTTTGACCCATCCAACAGCCAATCAGTAGAAATTACTGTTAGGAACATTCCAAGGATGTGGTGCATCCTGGGAAGAAGAAGGACCATTAGAACCTAAAATGTCAGCTCACTAATGTCAACAGCAAGGAACAGCAAAGGGTATGAAATCAACTGATTTTTTAAAATGGGAGAGAATGGGTAGAATAACTAAGAAGGCATTGCACAAACTTACAATTTAACAAATATTGATAATTTCCACTGAACTGCCTAATAAGTAGGCTAAGCAAATTAAATTACATTATATCTGTATATATTAAATCAGATATGCAACATTTTGAGGACTAAAAAGGTTGTTTTCTATTTTTATTTTTCATGAATCAACCTTTTTCTCTTCCTTCCATGGTTTTGTTCTTTTTATTCCCCATTTGTCTTATATAGGAAGTCGATATTTTTTTTATTTGCTGTTCTCTAAAAAAAAAATCAGCTTGAATTGTCCTTGCAAATATTGTCATTGGGCATTGTCATTTACCAGCTTTTCTACCAATGCCCTCTGGTTGTATCTCTTTTGGAAACAGGAACTTGATGCCAGCATGATACACTATCCATCTTGAGAGTGTTAATGGTCTGGAACGCAAGAAAACACAAACACAATTTCCAGTGAGCAGAACGTCTACATGAGAGTAAAATCTTTGTTACTGTCAATGTGCCTCATGAAATTTTAGAGTGAAGATAATGGATTGGAAAAAAGTTTGGGACTCTGTAAAACCAGGAAAGCGTACAGAGTTACCATTGGTCTGATCTGGACAAAAGAAATAATAAAGCCCGGAGAATACTGGGCGATCTACATATAAGTTATGCTATTAAGTGTCAATGATAATAATAAGGAAAACTTTCTCTGTATTGTTTATCTATTGCAAATACATAGGATACTTTTATTTATATTATGCACAGAACATTACTTCTGTTTATTGTTAATTTTCTGAAGTTATACATACCGTATGTAATGTTACAAAAATTATGTATTAGTACTGAAGAATTTAGTATAAGTTTGTGTTAATTATTTGTTTATTCACACAAAAAATGCTAAAAGAAAATAAACTAATAAGAAAAAACTATCAAAGATTAAATTTCTCTATGACAGTCTGTTACCTTAAATTATTGGATAGATGATGGACACAGATCATTTTAAAATGCTTAATTGCTAAACAATGACATTGGCCTACCATAAGAATATATAGGGATGACCAATAAAGCCAGATTTATATGAATGTAATTCAGTTCTTAATGCAACTAGTTCATTTCACTAAACTTGTAATTGCCATTATAATGTTTTTCTCTTATTTACCATTTGAAAGCGGACATCTGATTGGTTGGGGCAAAATTAGCACCATTTTAAAACAATAAGAACTTTTATTACATCTCTCTGATAGAATGATTCCTGTCATCATGTTATATTTCTTTATAGCAGCAGAAAGACCATTTGAAACAAAATGTCTACATTGGTTTTGTAAGATGAAATGTGTCTGTGTGAGCTTCTCAATGGACTAGTGTTTAAAAGAACATAACAGCAACGGTAATTGAGTTGTCTTACTGGATCAATGCAGCATATATCCACTACAATTCTCATTTATCACTGTCAGAAATCACACGCTTGAAACTGGGGCAATTCCTTCACCTTGCAAAGTGTATCGAGAATTATTTGCTACTGTGATTGTCTTTATATTTTCTATGTTGTTTAACCCTTCTTAAGGTTGATATCACATGTCTATAGCCAGGTAGTGTCAAAGAATTGAAGTTGGACATTGTAGATTTTTTGCCAATTTAAGCCTCATTTTCTTATTGAAGGATAATTGGGTTAAGGGAGCTGTAACACAGAGGCAGATGTTAAGTCTCTAAGACAAACCTATTCAATAATTTTCTAGAGTGCTCTATACATGAGCCTTTGTATATTGCCCTGTTTAGACTGTATTCTGGGTATAAATTATTTGGTGGATTAGCATCACTTTTGATCCCTTACCGTAATAAAATTCTAAATGTGTACAATTTGCCTCCGCTTTTTTTGTTTTTAATGATTTTCATATTAATCGCCTATTAAGTTCCCATTAACAGTCTGTAATTCACAAAAAGTTATTAGTTTAGATAAAAGATCGTTAAATACCTATTAAATTGTCATAAAATGCTTAATATCAAATGTAATAATAAAATCTGCCCCCCTGTGATGGTTAAATATAGTGATGAACCTTTAAACCCCAAAGGAAGCTGGAATTTAGATTTTTGGGTTTCGCATCATGAATATGTCATTAAGCACATAAAATATGATAGACATTTATCAAAAAATGATGTTCTATATTTCTTTTTCTGTCCTGTTTACTTGGTATCATGCGTAAAGGACACATCTGTCACTGTTGTAGCACAAGCCAACTGCATTAATGCTCAATGGGCAAGAAAAAGAAAATAATATATTTACATGGTGCTGAATGAGTAGGGAGATCCAAAACCTGTTGAAGGTTAAATAGATGTTTATCGAGTCTAGTGTTTCAGACACATTTGCTTTTGTCAGATTCTTTTGAGGAGTAACATAAGATCCACAAACTGTAAAGTCTCCCCTACAGGCAAGTAGAAATGGATGAAACAGACATGTTTCACGTTGATACTGATTTCAATTTAAGTTTAACTTACCATAGTTACAAACATGGGGCCAAATTTATTAACCTGCCATATTGGAAAGTTCTGATACCATGGGTTATCGTAAAAGTACGTCTGTGCCCATACATTTACAGACATGATTGTGCAATAATGGATGTTTGGCCATACGATACCAAGTGGTAATAGACTACAGTAATTGTAATGTACAAGCGACCGTACAATTACGACCGTGATTATAAGTATATTGTAAGACCGAGATCTTAATTTTACAGCTGTGATTATAATTTTATGGACGCGTAAATGTACGATCGTGGTTTGATTGTTAAAAGCCCAACATTGCGCCTTTATAAATAAGGGCCATGGTGAGACTTTCTTAAATTACATATGGGATCATGCACTCCCCAATTGGTAATATAAGGATATAACAATTATAATTTGGGAGAGAAGACAGGCCAAGTGGAACTCCAAGGTGACTTAATATCTTTATATTACAATAGAAGGGACACACTGTTACATTATGCACTTGTTTTTGTTTTTTTTTACACCTGCCTGTGTGCTTTATTTGTTTTTAAAAGCAATGGCTTTTGGTGAGAATTCTTGGCAGCGGTAAAGGGCAGAGAGACAGGTGAGAAGGTTTGCATAACTTAAAGGAAAACCAAACCAATTTACCTTTAATGTGAAGGCTTTCCTCCCCAGAACACCTATACATTGTAAGATTCTACTCTAGTAAGTTGCATTTACATACATGTAAGCATTGGATACTGTAACTAAGAAGGCTTCCCTGTTGTTGCTGAAACATCTCTGTCCATGTAGTCTTTAAACAGCCCTGTGAGCATGTGCCTCTATTGCCCATGCCCCATGACCTCAATATTTACTGTTTCTATACAGTCTCTATAGTGTTTTTAATACAGATGTCTCCACACCAATATGGGGGGGGGGGGGGGCTGCAGTCTATTTTAGTGTGAGTGGCACAAAGAACAGTAAAAATACTACATAATCAGATTTACTGCTTTTTTTTACTTCTATTCTGTTCCTAGGATAAGGTACAGTTTTTAGAAAGAAAGAGTACATTCAAATGGTAAATAACATCTGATTGGTTGGGGCTAAAATGTAATGTTCTGTTTCTGACACCCATGCAAGCTCAGAAATAAACTAAAGACTTTACTTTTCTATTTGTGCAGGAAAAGCAAAATAATATATTATTGTCAGGGACAGGATTGTTTGCAAAGACACTACATTAAAATGTTCTGTCTTCTTCAATGGGACTAAGGCTGCACTAAAAACCCTGACACTACTCCATAGTCTGTCCTGTATAAGTACATTTAACTGATATCATATATTATGTACAAAAATTATATACAAGGTAGCATTTTTTTAACGTCAACTTTACATTGAATTCCAACTGTTGGTACCGAGTTCAGTAACTCTTTGTTACGCTTTTATAGGAAAAGTTTAAAAGACCAAGACTCATTGAGACCAATTTACTAATTTAATAGTTTTATGAAATAAAAATGTTACATTGTTTTCTCATTTTCTTGCAGGACCAGAAAATGTGAAAAATGGATTCCGTTTCCTGGTGACATCTCCAACATTAAGGTGAGTACTGAGATATGTATTTAGAGATTAATAGAGGAGTCCTGTAATTAATTAGAACAATGTCCTTCAAAGTTTCCCAGTATTGAGTGCATTTAGCTAGATGGATTGCGAGCATCCAGCCACATTTTAAGTGTACAGTAAATAATATCTCCAGCTCCACTTCCCATCATGGGCATAGGGGAATCTTTGGCAATCATATTGTAGAATTTAGTGATCCCTTTAAAGGATAAGTATGCTGTAAAATAAAGTTAAGAGTAGCTGGAAGCTGCAACTTTAAAAAAAACTGTTGTGATTTTTCCCCCCTATGCCCCTCCAGGGCCTACCTTTCCAGCTTCAAAGTTGCGGACATCTTGAATCTGTAAAGTTGGATTTGTAGCTCCGCCCCTCCAAGATTTGCTGCTTCCTCCTGTATCATTAGTCTCAAAAGGGAATGTTTGTTTGTGACGTGTGTGCGTGTGCACCCGCTGCACACAAGATATCGCTGTACATGCAACGTGGAAGTCAGTGCATGCACAGATGACGTTGTGCGCAGACGTCAAGTTGGGTGCACAGCGATGTCATGTGTGCGCACGCTCAAAACAAACGAACATTTCCTTTAGAGACTAATGAAGTGTTAGTAAAAGTCTTTTTACAAGTTCAATATTATTAGTTCAATATTATTTTTATCAATTATGTATTATATATACATTTAATCAATTATGGAGAGTGTTTAGGATCCATCTGGAATGGCAACAAAGTCATTTTGCTTCTTGGGGAAAAAAAACAAGTTGGGAAGAAGTAAATATATGTAGTAAAGATATAAATATTTGTCTTGATCATTAACAAAAACACAAAGACCTCATTCACACTAGACACAGACCACAGATTTTTTTGTTGGCCCTTTTTTTAGCGGTCCTTGTGTTTTTAATGAAAACACGTCCGTTTCCAGACAGAAATGTGTGCAGTGCATTGTTTTAGTGGACCGGGTCAATCCTATCCATTGAAAAAAAAGGAACCGCAATACAAGTTTCTGTCCGGAAATCACAGCCAATTAAATCGGTCACAAATTAAATATAGGAGATCTATTAAATAGCTTTTGAACTTGGTAAAAGGAGAATACAAATTTGTACTGGCATCATTAATAAAATGTGTTTAAAAAAATATCAATGAGCCTAAATAGATTTAATAATTTCCAACTAGCAAATATTAGTAATTCTTAACTATGAATAAGAATTATTCACACGCAGGTCACCGAGTGACTTGAGACGTCTAGCAAGTTTTAGGGCTAGAATATCCAGTAAGCATGTACAACCACACACCTGGGTTCATGTAACACTAGCTAGACATTTGCATAATTAAATGGACAATTTAACCAAGATGCTGCTGATTTCAGAGGTAAGGAATACAGTTATCAGAAAGCAAACAATTATAAAATCCATGAAAGATCATTTCAATATTAGCTATAGTTCTCCTTGGCAATGTAGATTGTTACCACTACTTCTAAATATGTTAAGTACATTAAGTACATGTATTGTTATTTCAGTAATTTGAAAGATCATTTTTGTGAATGTCCAGATTAGTAATAATGTATTTAAAGATGCATACTTTCTACAAACTTGGTCTGATATTTATTTGATCCTCGGCTGTCCTTTATAAGTAAAAGAAAATAAACATAGCTTTTCTCCAGGAACAAGGAAGGCGCATTGTATCCACTAGTTAAATAAACATTCGCAGTTCACGCTTCCAGCATCCGACACCCTATTATAAGTGACAGTTTCAATTCATCTGCTCCTTGGCTCAGTATTTTGTATTCTTGCCATTCTATTGCTACGTTGCTCAAGCTCCTAAAGCGAGTGCAAAGCTATGACAGATATGCTAAATTGCTCATCATTACCCACAATTCATATTGGGTTATAATGTGAAACTAAAGGCTTCCACTGAAAATGAACTGTAACCAACTGCTGGGTAATAAAGCACAATTGATATTTACTGATTATATGTAAGCAAAAGCACATCACAGTTTTAATTAATAGATTAATAGGGAAAAAATAGCCTTTCCTTAAGCATGCCCCCAACCATCCCAGTTTGCCCATGACAGAACCAATCTGAAAGGTGCCCCAGGGGTGTGGCTGTGTAGAGTTGGATGGGTGGGCCAGTGGTTGAGTTAGTAGGCCTGAGGGTGGAGTTCTGACAGGCCCTGTCCATGCCCTGGCTATCATTTCCCTGTGTTGGTAGATATTCATATTTATACCAATTGTATGCACCTATTGCACATCCACAACATTAAATTTCCTTATTTTGTAGTCATTGGCTGCAAAAAAAATGATACACAGGGAGATGCAAAAAATAATTTTATTGCTTAAATCATTGTTAAAAGCATGGACTTTTCGTAGCATTGGCGGAGCCTGCGCCATTTTGTATTGACAACATAGACACCTGATGCAATTAAAAAAAAAAACTTAATGGATTTTCTATGGGACGTAAGGAGGTGCTCCTTACCTGACCATGATCTGGTGATACAATAAATCTCACAATGTTATTACTGCATTGCGGGGATCTTAGACAGGTAAGTAACGCCTCTTCCCCACATAACATGATTCTGATAGAATTGACATGGTTAATGCCTTCTGTGGGATGACTATGAACATGTTTTGATAAGTCCTTGTGTAATATTGCTGCAAGCAGGCGACTAGGGGAGCCTGTGGTTAGAGTGGCGGTTGTTAATCTCCCCCCCAACCCACCCTTTTTATAGTCTATTTTCTTTACAAAAAGTGGGTGTGGTTCTAAAAATATAAAACAGGATATATTTATTTAAAAGAAGCTAATCTGCACCCTTGCTAGTAAACCAATAACCTGCCCAAAACAAGATTCTTAAATTAATGGTACTATTCCATTATGGATTTTAGAACTTATTATTTTTTTTTTAATGAACTACAAAGATATAGTATTTGCTTTTTAGAACATAGAATTGTATTTTACTTTGTGCTTGCAGTTGTGTTTTTCTATATTCCAAATAATGTATTCACTTTAAGCCCTCAAGCCCTTTTTATTTTGTAAATATATTGGGTTTACTGTCCATCAAAATAAAACATGGCACTACAACTATTTAAAGTGAGTGTTAAAAAATGAGTTTTTAAGTGTGTAATTACCAAACATCGTAGATAGATGGAAGTTTATAATTGCTAACCCTTGTAGATAGATTAGAAGTCTAAAGCAGATATTTTGGTTAATTAAAAGATAATTCAGGCCCACAACCAAAATTGACATGCATTACTGTGCAAAGCACTGATCGTTTTATACACTGTAGTCTGGAATATATAGATATGAAGCAAACACTTCAAATATTAGTAATCCCAATTTCAAATGTTGTTCGTTGAAGTTGAAATGATATATTTTACAATTTTTCCAGAGGAACTCAGTAGGGACAATCAGTGCGTTGCCTAAAATAAAATGAATTCGCTGTGGCCAACCGAAAAATGTAGTTTTAAAATGTAAATTTGTATCACCCTAAAGTAACATCACATCCTTTTCCTTAAAGGTATTACTACAGCTTACTGTTCTGCAAAGTTTGGTAATGACATGATTATAGGTTGCCTCAAACTATTTCTCTCTAGAGTTCTGCAGTCAGTAGCTGTGTGCTTGACTTTCTTATGGTTTAAATGTGCTAAACTTACACTAAGCACTTCAGGCCATACATTTAGAATCTCTAAATGGAACCTCTACTCTCCCTGCCCTCCATAAAAGGAAGCACTGCTTAACCTGAAAAATAGAGAAGTACAAAATGACCAGTAATTCTAAATACGGTAAAAAGAATCACCAACTACATTTCCCCTATTATCCATTATGGTTTAGAAAAACCCTTGATGTTAATAGAACCACCAGTGAAGGTTTGATCTAGGAGAAAACTTTATTTTCTGCTGAATGAAAAGCAGCTGTCATTCTGAAGGGCTAAGCTGTAATTGCTCTTGGTACATGTAATTTGAAAACCTGTTTTTTTAAAAAACACACTTATGGATTTGTACAATCATTTTTATCTGCATAAACATGTCTTAAGTTCAGAATCTTCCAAGAGTGAATGCAAGACTCGTGGTAGATGAGTCATAAGCACCTGGTCACATAGTGCTCTCTAACCTCTTATACAGGAAAAAACATGAATCATTGGATTGAGTTTATCATGGCACACACCTTGTCCCATATGCTAAATCACAATAATGAATAAGAAGGAGCAGCCTACAGGGACATGGAGCAGCACACAGATGCCACCTACTAACCTGTACCTGTACATTTTGCATGTTTATGGAATACATTTTGTGCTTTTATGGCCTGTGAGAAACCCTATTTAGTTTTTTTGTTTCATAAACATGTCTAAACCACAAATATTATTAATATTTAAAGGGGAACTGTGGTCTCCATACAAGTGGTCTCAATACAAGGACACTTGAGGAGTGGTCTTTCATACCTTTCACACAAGCCTAGGAAGATGTATCTAGCTGTTGTGAATAAAAAGTTATAGGCAGAGCACACATGTAGGGAGATCACGGGTTCCCTGTGATCCTGGGAGCTGGCTCTATAGTGAATGAGTGTGAATGTAATCAATGGTATAATCATAAAGATGTTGTGGCACAGGACAATTGGCAGTATATGTAGGGAGATCACGGGTTCCCTGTGATCCTGGGAGCTGACTCTATAGTGAATGAGTGTGAATGTAATCTATGGTATAATCATAAACATGTCGAGGCACAGGACAAGGGGCAGTATACCCAAGTGGGTAGTGGTGCATGCAAACGGAACAATTTAAACACCTAATATAGAGAGAGAAAAAGAAGGATGCTGCACACACTATATGCAAAATATATATACAAGCCCTTTATTAGATCATGGCTCATATTATGGGGCATAACAACAGGACAAGAAGATTTAAAATCACAACATATATACAGAAAAACAATGGTCCCTAGCTCAAATTTATTAAGCTAGTACAACTATCCCATAATGGTCATATAGTAGTCAGACTAAAGTCAAATATATACTGTACCCTCGCCCAACTAGTGTTAGAGTGCAGAGTCACCAGGGGGGTCCATATATGGGAGAGCCAGAGCAGGGAGCACAAAGAGGGTCCGCAGGACCCTTCTTGTGCTGTTGTTATGCCCCAAAATATGTGCCATGATCTAATAAAGGGCTTGAATATATACTGTATATATTGCATATAGTGAGTGCAGCATCCTTCTTTTTCTCTCTCTATATTAAGTGTAATCTATGTAATTCTCTCAGGGAATTAGAAAGGAATATAGTTTGACCAGATTGTACTCCGCCTGTGAGACTAAATAACTTTTCTTTGAGGGCCAAGAATGAATGATATAATTAAAAAGAAAAAGATAGGCAGCACAGGAAGCTTCAAATTCCTCAAGCATGCCAAACAGGTATGGTGGAAAGGTTTAAAAAATCTAGATTGATAATACATAATCATCACAAGCAGGCTCACATTTCATATTTTCAAGGCACATGGTCATGACAGCAGAAGAGTTTATGATAATTAGGCACTTAAAGAACAGCTTAACTGTAAGATGCTTTAGATTGGATATCAAAAAAACTATTTTCAGATGCCGTTAATACTACAGGTTAGAGATTACTGAAAGTATTAAAATTCTGATGTTGAGTAATTGATCCATTTGTAAATAAAAAAAAATATTTAGAAGGAGAAAAAAGTATTCTAAAAGAGGAGTATGGTACAATATAGTGATGCCTTTTATTGTGAAGAGATATACTTTACTCTTCCTCAGGTCAGGTCTCTTTTACTCAGTACTTTTTTAGGAAGAAGTATATCTCTAAAAGTTTATTGCTACAAAATACAGTTATTAACACTGCTACAATCTTTTCAGAACAATTCTGCAACTATGGGCCATATTTATAAAGCCGTGGTAACGCCTTTTAGCGATACCGTGGGTTAATTCCCACCTTTACGACCGAACGTTCGATCCTAGAATACCTTGTGGTAGTAAACTACTGCAATGGCTTTCTATCAGGATCGTAAATCTACAATTTCGTTATGGTAGATTTACGATCGGTATCGTAGATTTACAATTGTTAAACCAATCGTTAATCTCCGTTCAGTTTAATACGATACCGATCGTTAAAGTCACGGTTTCACTAAAAAAGCAATACCGCTGCTTTATAAATCTGGCCCTAGGAAACATTACAGGTAAACATTTTAATGGACAATTCATAGTAATTGATTAAAGGGTATGTCCACCCTAAATATACAGGTAGGGGTAGAGGCCCTTTATACCGGTAGCAGGAAGAGTTTCTATATGCTACACCAAATGGTTCCTCCAATCCACACACAATTCCAGGTAAGTAAAATGATGTGTGTAGCATATGAAAGGCACAGACTGGATGCTGTGAAAATAGTAGACTTTATTGTAACAAACATGTGTGCTACATGTTTCAGACCAACGTCCTTTCTCAAGCACCACTTGAGAAAGGACGTTGGTCCGAAACATGTACACACGTGCTTACAAGAAATTCTACTATTTTTCCCAGCATCCATTCTGTGGCCTTTCCATATGCTACACACCATTTTATTTATCCACCCTAAATATATTTTTTTCTGTAGAGTAGGATACCCCAGCCCACCCCCAACTGCTGTGTTAGTTTTTTAAAATAAGCACAAAAAACATTCTTATGCGCCTTCGTTCCCTTGGCTGCCGGTCAGCCGAGAGGGACCTGACCGGCAACCGTGTCTGTGAATGGCTGAGCATCAGCCAATCACAAACGCGGCTGCTGGAGGGTAAGAAGGAGCGCAAGTGTTTTTCTTCTGCAAATTGTTTTAAAGGTAGGGGAAGAAGCAGCCATAAGGGGATCAGAAGTGTGGGAGGAAGGGAGGATGTGTTTCTCCCCTGAGTATGCCAATGTCCTCAGGGAGGACAAGGAAGTAGCAGGACAGGATGACACACAGACAGCTCCTACTCTTCACTTTTCCTAACTTTGAACAGGCACTGCAGAAGAACCATCAGGAGCTGGGATGTAGGGTAAGGATTTTTTAACACTACACAGTGGGCCTTTAGTGGGTTAAATTTTAGTTTTGTGGGTGGACATTGCCCTTTTTAAAAAAAAAATGAGTGACCTATTTCTTAGTTTTTTTCCTAACATCAAAGTGAATGAACTAAAAACTCACAAATATATATTTAATGAACTGGCTTAGTAATATACAATTGATTGTTACTGGAATGAACATATTAAGAAGGCCATATTGAGTATCATTTGTGAAAAAATGAATTTGCTTGGTTTTCACCTGTTTCCTAGCATATGGCATTCTGTTTGGGTGGTTTAAAATGAAATGTAAAAGCTAAATAAGTTCATAGTCATTACTTCTAATCCAAGTAGATAGGAAAGAAAAGCGTCAAGAAAATTAAAGCTGAGAGATGATCTTTTGATAAGAATATCTGATAAAAGAAAGAACATGATGGTTATGAAAAAAATATCAAAGCTTTACATCATTTGAAGGATTTAAATCTGTATGTCTGATGGAAAATGAATTGGAATAAAAGAAGAAAATCCTTATTTCATTTTTATGTTTGATAAATAAATAGTTACCGTAAGTCTTATCAACTGTACTAAAATATATTGACCCACAATAACAGTAGCTATACAGCAAAAAATAAAAGGATGAAAAAAAGGGAAGTAAATAGTATTACAGATAACATTGTACCAACAGATAGAACACATTCACAAAGAGCACAACAAACTATATCTCACCTCTCCTTGTTGTGTGGCTGTGTACCGTATATACTCGAGTATAAGCCGACTCGAGTATAAGCCGAGGCACCCATTTTTGCCTCAAAAAATAGAAAAGATGATTGACCCGAGTATAAGCCGAGGGTATACAGTAACCCTAATACCTTTCCACTGTAGATGTTTGGAAACTACAACTCCCAGCATTCTTGGTTGCTGGGAGTTGTAGTTTCCAACCACCTATAGTAGAAAGGTATTGGGGGTTACTGTATGGCATACTGTCCCCACCCTAATACCTTTCCACTGTAGATGTTTGGAAACTACAACTCCCAGCATGCTTGGTTGCTGGGAGTTGTAGTTTCCAACCACCTAAGTAGAAAGGTATTGGGGGTTACTGTATGGCATACTGTCCCCCACCCTAATACCTTCCACTGTAGATGTTTGGAAACTACAACTCCCAGCATGCTTGGTTGCTGGAGTTGTAGTTTCCAACCACCTATAGTAAAAGATAATGTGGGTGTCTGCATGGCATACTGTCCTCCAGCCCTCCCCCCAGTACCCCCAGCCCTCCCCCAGTCCCCCCCAGCTCACTTACCTGTACCTGGTCTTCAGTCTTCCTCTCATGCAATCCAGAGGCAGCCGCGAGTCCGGCCGGCAGTTCCCATTACTGCTTCGCGGCTGCGCGATGACGTCATCCCCGCCAGCGTGCGTGATGACGTCATCGCGCAACCGCGAGAACTACTGGGAACTGCCGGCCGGACTCGCGGCTGCCTCTGGATTCAAGGTAAGTTACTTCTGACTCGAGTATAAGCCGAGTCAAGGTTTTTAGGTTAATTTTTAAACCTAAAAACCTCGGCTTATACTCGATTATATACGGTATGTGGTTCACTGAATAAACAGAGAAATCCATATTTGAAGTGTGCATCTCAGTTTCAACTTTCTTTGCTTGTGCTATAGCTATTGGTTTCAAAATCTTATCAGGGGCTTCTACATTGGTGTGGGGACATATATAGAAAATGATACAGACCATAAATACTGGACTAGTGGTGCATTGCCAGTAGGTGGACATGCTCACAAGGCTGTTTGAAGACTACATGGGCTGTGAGATGTACTGGCAGCAACATAGACACCTTCTTAGTTATAGAATCCACTTACTTCTTACTATAGAATGTAATTAAATGCTAACAACTTTAGTAAGAACTTACAGTGAAAGGGTGTTCCATGTGGGCTTGGCCTTAATCAGGTTTCCAAAGTTTCTGTAATATAAATGTCTATAAGTCTCCCCATATAGCTTTCACATTTTACAAACTATCAAGAACAGTGGAATCAAGATTAGCTTAGTAAATAGTTTTTTTTATTTTCTTCATATTAAATTAGGATAATTTATTACAATTTTTAAATGTAAACAGTCCCATCATTAGCAGTTGGTCTGTAAACTATACATGGATTGTATATAACTCTTGAAAGTTATGAAATAGTATAATAAAACTAGTTTTGTAACCAAAGTCCACGTGCCAGATTGTCTGGCTATAGCTGGTTCTTGTACTGTATGGCTGTATAATTCTAGGTGAATTTTCAAGGGTTACGGAAATCAATCGCCACAATCGAGGATTATCGCCAAATTCGAGGTTTACCGAACGCCGCATTTGAGGGTTATGGACGAATTTAAGGATTAGCAGATGATACATTCGATGGTTATGACCATTCACTAGTGAATTTGAGGGTAAGCGAATGCTACATTCAAGGGTTAGCACTGAATTCAAGGGTTAGAGAACGCTATATTTGAAGGTTATCGCCGCATTTGAAGGTTACCGAAAGCCGAATTTGAGTGTTAGCGATTGCTACATTTGAGGGTTATCGATAAATTCTAAGGTTAGCGGACACCACATATTTAAGGGTTTATCATTCGCTACATTCACAGAATTTGAGGGTTGCCAAATGCCGCATTCTATGGTTAGCAAACTTTACATTCGATGGTTATCGCCATTCACTAACCCTCGTATTTGGCCATAACCATTGAATGCGGCAATTGGTAACCATCGAATTTGTCGATAACCCTCAAATTTAGCATTCGATAACCTTTGAATTTGGTGATAACCCTCAATGTACCAAACAATGCAGTCTAAGGCTATGGAGTGCTAAAGTTGTGGATTATCAATTTGAATCCTCGAATGTTCGATAATTACCAAAAATATGCCAGCGAGTTTGGAAAACCCGAAAGTTTATAGTTTGGAGAGTGCTCTAAAGTCAGAGTTCATACAAACTCATAAAATCCAGCTCAAATACAGGTTTGAGTTTGGGTTTTGGTCCATCCCTTATTCTGCTCAATCCGATCTTTAAAAAAAGAAAGAAATAAAAAACGCACTTCAGCACACATTTCTGTCTGTCTGAAAAGGACAAAAACTGACCTAATGTGAACAAGCCCTAAACAAACTGATTCAAACTCCAATAAGAAGATTATTTAGCATTATGTAGAAACATGCTGAACACTCCTATGATCAGATTTGTGAAGTCTAAAAAAAATAAATGTTTCTATCAGGTTGTGCCAATAATGTAATAATTTAACATATGTATATAAAACTTTACCCCACATTATATGTTACACTGAACAATTCCAGTCAATATTAGTATCTTGAATGCAGTACACTGCCACAGTAAAAAAAATTCTTCCAAAAATAATTGATGTATGAACTAGATTTATGTATTAAAACATAAGAGTTGAGTCACTTTAATCTTTTATCTGTATTTAATATCTGTAATGCTTACTGGTGTGCCCCTAATATTACATTCAAATGCAATTTGTCAGCACTTGCTTATTCAGCCATCATTACTAGACAGTTGATTTTAAAGATTAATCAACCTTTCTATTTGTACTTAGATTGAGAACTGGCTAATGGCTATGATTAATAATTGAACATTTTGTTCCATTGGACCAGTTTTGTTAGCAGTGTTCCTCAGGGTTCTGTCCTGAGTCCAGTACTCTTTAACTTATTTAGAAATGACCTAGGGGCATATTTAAAAGCAGAAAATAACGCCCTAAAATTACCACCGCACATCGCCGCAACAAAAATACTACTTTCGCCATATTTATAATGTGAAAAGTATCGCCGTGACGATGTGCGGCGGTGATTTGAGCTCTCTTCGCAGTGCTGCAGTGCGCATGCCAAAATTCTCCCGGAAGAGAGACAGGAGGCAGATTCCTATATGGACTCTGCTATCCTCCTGGTGGCTAGTTTTTCAGACTTTGGGGGGACATTACAGGAGAACCATTTGGAGCTGGGATGTAATGTAAGGATTTTTATGCACTACACAGTGGGGCTAGTAGTGGGGGAAATTATAGTTTTGGGGGTGGACATGCCCTTTAAATTATGCAGGGTTATAAGTTCAGTGTAAGAGGTCTCCACTTTACAAACTGATTTAAGTACACTTGGTGATTGGGTTATGAAGAGGCATATTAAGAATACAAAGTTATGCATTTGGGCAAAAACAACAAACTAGAACGGGAAGGTTTAAGTATAAACTTTGAATTTGGCTTGAAAGGCGCATTTTGAAAGGGAATGTGTATGCTTGTGCTGCAGATTTTAAAAACTCAATGATGGCAATGATTAGGACATTGTTGTTTTTTTACTTACTTTTTAAATATGTCTGTCACATGAATGAATGGGTAGGTGTGTGTACTCGTGTCAGGTTGGGGGATTAAAGACTAACTTTATGATGATTGGCCAAATTAGTTTTTTGACTATAGTTACCCTTTAAGTATGGCTGCCACAGAAAAGGAAGAGTAGGTGAGTAGGTTGTGTACCTGGGTCTGGTTGAGGGGGTATGTCTTTTTTGTGTTTACAACCATAAAACTATCTTTTATTGAGGATAATTCAAAATTATGGGTTTTTTAACTTTATTTACCCTTTGGCTGCCACAGGAATGGAAGGGTAGTTCAGTAGGTGTGTGTTACCTATGAGGTTGGGGGTAAGTGTTTTTGCATGTATTACCATATAACTACCTTTTTTGAGGATATATCAAAATGAGGTTTTTTTACTTTATTTACCTTAAGTATGGCTGCCACAGGAATGAAAGGGTGAATCAGTAAGTGTGTTGGGGCTATGTGTTTTTGCATGTATAACCATATAACTAACTTTTATTGATGAATGGTCAAAATTAGTTTGACTATAATTACACTTTAAGTATTGCTTCCATGGGAATGGAAAGGTAGGTCAGTAGGTAGGTGTACCTATGTCTGTGTGGGGGTTTGGGGGTATCAGCCTTTGTGTTTATGATAATGAAACAAACTGTTTTGATCTCATGACCCTTAAACCTCAAAATATCCACATTTGAGGATTGTCACCATTATAGTCTATTGGAAAAAACATCCCGAAATTGGCCAATGACGCAGTAACACTTCTGCATATTCCTTAACTAGGTAATAGCACACTTCTCCTATATGCCCCGCACCTCTGTACTGAATTTCATTTCTCTAGCTCAAAAACTGTGGGAGGAGATACAGCCCAAAAAGTGGAAGAATAAACCGGAAGAAGAAGAAATAGAACAGTAATTTGGCTATTCAAGCCAAATTAATAAATGCTGGTTATACCCTAAATGGAACAGAATTAGGAGATGAAACAGTATTGAAGAACTTGAGAGTTATTGCGGACAATATACTTAGTAGCTCTAAGCAATGTCCTGCACTGCAAATAAAACGCTTTTGTGTATACAGAGTCAAAGGAGGAGGGAATCATTTCTTAAAGGGCATGTCCACCCCCAAAACTAGAACTTAACCCACTACTGGCCCCACTGTGTAGTGTAATAAAATCCTTACCTTACATCCCATCTCCAAATGGTTCTCCTGTAATGTCCCTCCAAAGTCCCAAAAACTGGCCCCCAGGAGCCTTGCAGAGTCCATATAGGCCTCCTGTCTCTCCTTCGGGAGAATTTTGCCATGCGCACTGCAGCCCTCCCCCCCCTTACTCTCCCTCCCTCTCCTTCCTCCTAGCACAAAGCCCTTTTGGTGTAGTGTAGGGCTCCCTCCCCCAGCTCCAACCGCTATATTAGTTTTTACAGAAACTCCCCCAAATTGTACTTACATTACCTGTTCTGGATAGCCGGGACAGATCATTGGAGGAAAGAGGTAATGTAAGTACAAATCGGGAGAGTTTCTGCAAAAACGAATATAGCGGTTGGGGCTGGGAGAGGGAGCCTTACACTACAACAAAACTTAGTAAATGGGGTGGACATGCCCTTTAAAAAGTCTCATCTTGAGTATACAATGCAGTTTTAAGCAGCAATCCACAGAAAGGATATGAAATGAAATAGAAAGAATACAAAGATTCGTGACTAAACTTTTAAAAGGAATAGGGAATTTGTGTTACCAAGAAAAATTATCAAAGTTGAATTTGTTATCCCTTGAAAAGAGGTGTTTACAAGGGGATTCAATAAGCATACACAAATTTTAGAGGGAACTACAGCCAATTAACCTCTCAAAGGGGTGCAGTGGTGTAACAGTAGGGCCCGACAGGCCCACAATGGCGGGGGGTGGTCCAGGGAGTAAGAGGGCCCGCGATCCCTTTCCCAAAAGGCTCAGCGATTAGCTTTTTTTAAACAGCTGATCGCACATATGCAGAAAAACTATGCTGTTTAAAACACCAGAACTTGTCGGTTCAGTTCCAATCTTTACTGCATGATCACACATAGCTTTACTGCATACACGCAATTAAATATTTAAAAGCAGCTGATTGAGGAATCGCAGGGGAAGTGAGGTGTGTGTCAAGGAGCTGGCCTCCAATATTGTGGGAGGCACAATATTTTGAGTGTGCTTTTAATCTTTAGTAGCCAATATATATTGGAAAAAGCCGACGGCGGCTCTACGCACATACTGTAACCCTATAAATGTCCATGAAACCCACACTATCCAATGTATTATTAGGTTAGTGTGGGTTTTACACTGAGTTTGCAGTACCCGAACCATTTCCAAAAATATTAGAAAATAGAACAGGCATAGTTAAGTTTTGCGCTACTAAGTACAAAGTAAGTCTTTGAAAGAAGGCAGAAGCCGGCACAGTTATCTGTCCACATTCCCACGATGCACTAAATCTCGCACAGGGATTTGTGGATTCTAGGACCTCAGGCGGGTAAGCTGAGTTGGCTTATCATATTGCATCACTCCATAGGGTTAGGAATTGATGAAATGGCTTTATCGAAGGGCAATCCTCAGTCTCTGTACCAAGCAGAGAACGTGTGTAGCAGATGGAGGTGTTGATACAAGCACTTCAAGGGATTAATAGTTGCCTGAATATCACAAAATGCTCATTATAACAAGAACAGCTTGTGTTTCAGATACAGTTTCTTTATCATTTTTAGTCTTTTTGGATTAGTTTACAGAGACACATAATATCAAGAAATACAACATTAAAATGACAAATATATTGCCAAACTTCACTGCCAAAGACATATTTATCCATCTTAACAGTTTCTCAGCTACTCTGAGAATTGCTAGCTCTCAATCCCTTACCGTATGTTGTTATCACATGATGTAAACTTGTAAAAATTCAGTAAAAAAGTTTCTGTTTGATTAGATGTCCAGATATAAACATGCTCCATCTAAGCTTATTGTCTGTGCTACTCACCTTCTTAGGCTTATAATAAACTTGGGTATTTTTAAATATGTATGGGCACATTTACGGAGGAGAGCTGGGCACTTTTCCGTTTTAATATCAGTTTGTGCGAATTTAACTCCATCTTTGCGCCCGGATTTACTCATGATCAAAAACGCAATATGGAATTTGCATGGGAAGCTTTACCCGGAGACAGACGTAGGACTAATCTGTTTGGCAACAAAATGGTGCTTTCACCTCCTCTTCAAGCTTTACAAGCTTTTACAGGCTTTAGTCAACTAGGTGAATAGCATTCATTGGTTGTGATGTCATCTACCATATTGCATCAATGACTGACAGCTGCTAACTGGAAGACTTAAAGGGGAACTGTGGTCCAAAAATTACTTTAGGTAAATTGAGGTAAATTGATAGGAACTGCTCCCTTGAGAATTTTTGCAATTTATTTCCATTGTTTATTTTGCATAGTTTTGAAGATATTTACATTTTTGAGTGTGATATGGCCACAGGTCCCCTGCACTTCCTGCTCTGAAACTGTTAGTCAATCTGTCCTGTGTCTCCTAGTCCCCTTTGCAGCCCCCCTGGTCCCTCCCACTCATGGACCCCATGGTCCCTCCAGTTGCAGGCCCATTATCTTACAGACCCATGTGGCCCCGCCCACTCACGGGTGCCGTGGCCCCATCCACTTGCGGGTGTCTAAGCCCTGCCCACTCGCGGGTGCCGTGGGTTACTCAGACACCCCCTCTACAGAAAACTCTGTGGAATCAGCCTTTTCAGGCAGAGCGAGAACTTTTGTTCTCACACAGTGAAAGAAAAGGGCTGTAGATTCCCTTACCTTCTCTGTCAGGACTTCACACAGCAGATAGAAGGAAGGACTTCCTGTCTCTCTCACACACTGAGGGAGTCTGAGGCTGTGCTCGCCAGCGGCACTGTGCAGGAGAAGCCTCAGGAATGTCAAAAGTCAGCCTCCCACCCATTAACTTTCTGGTCAGTCATTTCTATCTGGGCGTGGAGCACGTAGAGAGGTGGTTGATGTCTCTTTTAAAGGTAGGAACTGGCCTTTCATTCAAAATTAATTGTTTTGGAGGTTCCCCTTTAATAGAATATCAAGCAGCATTTTTAGGTTAGACTTTCATCTCTCAGTTGTTTGACTATTGGTTTGGGGGCAATATTCAATAAATTTTGATTTTTTTTAAATTTTACCAGATTCATGGATTTCTGAAAACACGGTTCTGATTTGAAACCAGGTTTCTTTAGAAATCAGGACTCTCCTCTTATGCAGAGTATCTTAACCCATGGTTTGAGGACTAAACAGTTTTATTTTTGCATAATTTCTGCATTTTAATTTTGTCAAATGGATATTTTCAGGGAGATTCAATAAAAGTTCTTATAGTTAAAAATGGTGATAATTTTGCCCCAACCAATCAGATGTTAGCTTTCAAAATGTTAAATAATATCTGATTGGTTGGGGCAAATTTTGCACCATTTTTAATGATAAGAACTTTTATTGAATCTCCCTACATGTATATTAAATTGTTAAAGAAATATCAAGTTTTGCAGTAAAGCTCTGATATTTACTACTTGCAATATGCAATACAAACCTCTGATCTTTCCCAATGGTTTTTACCACAATAGATTTCATTCAGAGACGAATGAACTTGCTGAGATTTGTTTCAGTATTTGAGAAACTGGTTTGCACTGCAGATTTTGAGGCCATTTCGCTGTTGTATCACAACCTAGCCTTTCAACATTCATGTTTGACAGGTGAAATCCTAGATCTGAGTGTTTTATGGGCAGGCTGGACCTTTAAAACATTAGAACAGTTGTTTAAAATAAACAAATCTTGTTTGAAAAACACCAGTAAACCTCTACCAGCTATTTGCCTTCCATAAACAGAATGAAAACAGGTAAAAAACCCTACAAAAAATTTTCATCTCCATACCTATTTTTCATTCTATAACTATGTATAGTTTCCAACTAGACAATAACAGGGTCTTACTACTTCATAATGACTAAAACATAGAAAATGGCTTATGTATTGACATCTAATACTGCGTGTCAAATCCCTTGTGTTCTGTTTGGTATTTGCACTTGCAAATGTTTTATGGATTGTTTTATAAAGGGCAGGAAATCTTATTGAATGTAAGTAAGCTGTTACGGTTTGACTATGCTATTATAAGTATTGTTGCCTTGGATTTATGAAAAATAGATTGTGTCAGATTAATTTGCTTGGCTATTATGATAAGATGAGTAAGAATTTAGATTCTGGCATAGCAGTGGATGTATTGAACTTGGATTTTGCTAAAGCTTTTGATACTTATGTATAAACTGAGGTCTGTGGGCTAAAGTTCAAAGTGGAGTGCCTCAGAGTTCTGTACTTGAGACATTGCTGTTTTATCTGTTTATAAATGACTTAGAAGGGGGCAGTGATAGCAAAGACTCTCTTTGCTAATGACACTAAACTATGCAGAGCTTTGGAAACTTCAAATGATGTGCAATTGCTGCAAGCAGACCTAGATAGATTATCAAAATGGGCAGCAGAATGGCAGATGATAGTCAATGTTAATAAATGTAAGGTGATGCATTTGAACAATCCTTGTGCCACCTACAGCATCAATGGTCTGTGTTAAGTAAACCTCTAATGGAAAAAGATGTGGGGGTTAACAAACAATGCCAGGCAGCCACTGCTAGAGCTAGCAAGATATTGGAGAAATGTTAATTGCGCGGGATATGAGTATTTTAAATAAATATATAAAATGGGCCCACGTATAATAACTCTCTGGTGCTGTGAAGGCAGGTCATGGTATATCTGTTATATTCAATTAGATCAACTGGCTTGAAGTTTAGTTCTTGAAGACGTTTCACTAGTCATCCGACTGGCTTTCTCAATTCTGAATTGAGAAAGCCAGTCGGATGACTAGTGAAACGTCTTCAAGAACTAAACTTCAAGTCCAGTTGATCTAATTGAATACAACAGATAAACTCTATGGTTTTTATTATAATAGGTCATATCAGGTAGCATGGACATCCAATAACAATTGATAAAGGATTATTTCGAAAAATGTGATGTGTGTAGCACAATAAAAAAAGCACAGTTTGGCAATTTATGTTGTCATGTAGTCCTTCAGTTCCTACCTAACTCTGTTTAATTGGAAATTTGAATGCGAGAGTGGAGCATTGGAAAGGAACAGAAGGCAGCTTGGGAATAGGTAGTATACTAAAAACATATATTGATGCATGGACATCCTTTAAGCTTAGAAGAAAAGAAGTTTCATCTTTTTTTTACTGTAAAAACTGTGGAACTGTCTTCCAGCAGATGTGAAAATTAAATAGCTTTTAAAGTGAAATGGATAAGTTTCTAAAACTAAAAAATATTGTGAATTACTGGTATTAATACATATACGGTAGTTTTGGTTGATCAAGGGAACCATTTGGAGTCTTTTTTTTGTGCCTTTCTCTGGATCAACTGCTAGGTATGGTTGTTGAGTTGGGTAAAAAGGTTGGACTAGATGGAGTTATGTCTTTATTCAACCTCGATTACTAAGTTACTATATTATTAATTCCCAGTGCTGTTATTTTTATAAAGGGTTGCAATAAGTCCAGATTCGGGTGGAACTGCCCTGACTGCAGTGAAAAATCTGCTCTCTTGCCTCTCCCTGGAAGCAAGAGAAGGTGGCACAAAAACCTGCCTCCTTCTCTGCCCTCTATGACCCCTTCTCTGTTCCTCCCAACCCCTTCTCTGTCCCTTATTCTCCCCTGTCAAAGTTTCCATTCACTCTTTCCCATACCCTTCTCAATATACTGTAAGCAGTTAGACCCTAAACCCAAAACTACTTGTTCCAGCATCAGTTTAGACCTTTTGACAGACAGAAAGTTTTGATGTAATTTCGTAATGGAAGTTTGGTTTTAATGTTCAAAATTCTGCAGTGAACCCTGAGTCTGTTCTGTGACCCCTAGGTTTGTGAATCCTTAGTAAGCAAAGTTTGTTAAAATGTGTCAATTCGAAATTAATAGACAACCTAATCCTATTGTTTAAATCAAAGCCTCCTATTGTAAGAGCCTTTCGATTTCATTATATCTATGTTAAAATGACTGGATTACAGATAATATTATTTAGGAAAATATGTTTTATCTTTTTGTTGCCAATGGTGGTCACTTTAAATAGCTACTGTTTATTGAACTATTTTAAATAATCTGTAGTATACAACTACAGTTACCATTAAAGTAGAGCTAAACTTTAATCCTAATGTGAAAACTTCTCACCAGAACACCTATATATACACCTATATATTGCAATACTCTTTTCTATTTAGTTGCATGTATGTACATGTGATAAATAGATTCTGTAAGGCTTTCATGTTGTTGCCGCTACAACTCACAGCCCATGTAGCCTTCAAAGTGCCTTGTGAGCATGTGCACCTATTGGCCATGCCCCCTGACCCCAGTATTCACTGAGTCTGTGCACATATTTTCTATATAGATATCTCCACACTAATATAGAAATCCCTTTGAAAGATACTTTTTATCCTGCAGTTTATTTTACAGCCAGTGTGCACTACTGACAGAATAGAACAATAGAAAATTGTTAGCTGGTTTTACTGACTTTTGCTTCTGTTCCTAGCAAAAGAAAGACATATTCAGCCAATCAGAACTTGCACAGGATAAATACATTTTCATTACTATCAGTGTGAGTCTCTGCAATCTATGCCAGTTGGCATGTACATCTACAGATGTGCAACCCCAATAGTATCTATTATGTCGCTAATGCCTAAATAGTTATAACCAATGATAATGTCTATCACACTGGTACATATGTGGTGGTCCCCTATCTTATATATAAGTAACCTTACACTGAAAAACACCTCAAGCAATAATCTTACACAATAGTCCCAAGCTCCCACAAATTAACCCATGAAAAAAATGAGAAGTGCATTAGGTGTGTCAAATTTGGTCAATATCCACACTGATAGACGTGTTGGCATTGACCCAATCATGTCCTCAACATCAACAGCAGACAAGCTAAACCCCGCTATGTGTGATCTATGAAATAAAGTCATAACTATTATTTACTGGGGGAAATCCTAGTCCAGTTATTGTACCAAAATTGACGCAATTGACTCAAGTCCTCCAAATTATCCAAGCTCAAATTTCAATTATGAATTCTACTGGTCCAGATGGGGCAAAGTCATTTTTTAAGTATCCATACCCTTAAACATCACCAAGACTTTCAATGAGTTCCAACATTGATAGAGTTTTCACAGTGAAGTATGTCAGTCACCATAATAATGCATCAGCAGAGTATAGCTTTCAGTTCCTTGTCTGTACAATTGTCTGTAGCCTGAAAATCTAGTACACAGTAGACTGCCTCCAATATTAAAGCATACCCCATCTATACACTGGAATTTCACAAAGCTGGTGGATCTTTGGTATTTCTATCAAAAATGTTCCATCACACTAATTATTTTTATGCCCTTGCTCATGCCTATAATTGAATTTCTAATATTAAATACGTGTGACAACAAACTTTCCTTCATTTTCTGTGTTACGATGCCAATATACATATACAGTTTACAGCACAAGCAAGAAGGCAAATAAATGAAGTTAGTAGAATCACAATTGTAATGTCATTTGATCATATACCATGTATCGCCTTTGTGTTCATGTGTTGAGAGTTTGCCTTTGCCACACTGATATGTGCCCTTCTATGATAAGCTCCTGATTAATTTCACTGGTATCCTATCAAAATACCTTTTTATCTGTTTCATAGAAAATTAGTATTTCTATGACCTGTGGACTAACAGTTATGAATATAGATATAACTGGATCATTAAATAAAGGCTGCCACTTGTCAATGGGCATGTTCATAACCAGAGATGTCCGAAACTGGTAAATTTCATTCCGTTTTCGGATTTAGAGATCTTAGGAAAAACCCAAAGATCCGAAAACGGAACATACTTTTGTGGGTTTAGAACACATTTTCAAGGGTAACCGAATGTACAAAGTTATTTTCTGTAACCCTCGAAAATAATCTCGAACGTTTAATAACCCTCAAAAATACAATTGGAAACTACTTTTGAGTTTCCAATCATATTTTTTCGAGGGTTATTGAACATTCGAGGGTTACCAAAAATAACATTGTAAATTGGAAACCCTCAAAAACGAGGTCTCAAGTCCCAAAATCTGAAAGATCCACCCGGTTTCGGACGTAACGGACCCAGATCCCTTCTCTGTTCCTAACTAAGGATGGAGGGTAAGCACTATCAAAATGCAATAGATTATTTTTAGCCCTAGGGGTCCTATTTTTAAGCACACGGTATCGCAATTTAGCAATACCACGTGATATCGGTAATGTTCCACAGTGGGCGTAAATGTACATTTACACTGGTAGTCTATGGGGAGCGTAAATCTACGATCGCAGGTTTGTGAGTTTTTTCAAGTATCTGTGGGGACAGAAATAAGTATATTATAGTTGTTCAATTGTCTTTAAGCTTCCTTCATGTACTTATCTTCCCCAGAGGATAATATTCCTACCTTTGTCTTACTATTTAATTGCAACATTATCTATTCTACACTGTGTAGGGTCGGACCCTGCACTCCTCAACCAGTATATGCAGTCAAGCACTGCAAATGTTTACATGCTGGGTGCTCCAGTTACTGTAGCCAACAGTCCATATATGCAATATAGATAATCACCGGGCACACCAGTCTTAGGTGCAAAGTCAAATTTATTGTGACGTTTCGGGATCACATGCGGTCCCTTCTTCAGGACCAACATAAAAAAAAAAAAAAAAAGGGACTGTTTGTCTGAAGAAGGGGCCGCATGTGATCCCGAAACGTCACAATAAATTTGACTTTGCACCTAAGACTGGTGTGCCCGGTGATTATCTATATTATCTATTCTAGGTACCGGTAGTTCATTTAGTGTTCTCTCTTCCTATCTGGACATATTGCAGTAGCTCATACGACTGTAATAGTACATTTATTTAAAAAAAACAACTGCTAGCTGTAAATTGCCAGAAACAGGATGTTAATGTTTTTTAAATGCACTCTAAGGGCTAGGCCACACTGCTGCGCTTTTTTTGCGCAGGTCTGATTTTTCAGATTGTCTCGTTCAGATCAAAAATTTTATTGGAAAAAATGGAAAAATGTCCCACCTTGAACCATCTGACCAGGCCTTTAAATATTAATTTGAAAGAATATTGAGAAGGCTATTGAAAACTCCAATGAAATATTGACGCCATGTATGGCAGGCATTACATAAAGCCAGGAACAAAAGGGGAGATGCAATAAATTTTGCATTCTCATCCTACATGCACTTCCCGCAATGTATTAACCACTTTGCGACCCTTAATACATTGTGAAAATGCTAGCGGTTAGTTGCAAGCTTTTGCGCAGCTTTAAAGACAGTTGAAAAAGCATTAATTTTTGTACAAAAAAAGTGAAAAAATGGCGCAAAATTTATTGCATCGCTTGCGCTGTGCAAAATTACATTTTTTTGTTTTTTTCCCCATTAGCACGGGATATTGCATCTCCCTGATAGTGCTTCTACTGTATAGTTTTCATCACACCCCACTGTCTGCTCCTAAGATCTATTAAAATTGGCTTTAAATGCCAGTTTCCTGAATTTATTTTATATTGATATGTATAGTATATACAATTAAAGGAAAACTAAACTTAAAAAAACAAGTATTTGCAATCCGTTTCTATTATTCACAGGGAGGTGAGAATGCTTATTCCCACCTCCCACCAGGGGACCTGGAACTTACCTTAACGCGCTCCTCTCGCAAGCCGCTCCTGCACAGAACAGCTGATCTGTCCCGATAGCGTGCCCTATCTTTTGTATTGGCGGGCATGTGCCTAAGATAGGGCGTGCGGTACGGACAGAGCAGCCATCAGTGAAGGAGCGGCTTGCGAGTGGAGCGCGGTAAGGTAAGTTCCAGATCCCCTGAGCAAACTATTATTCACAGGGAGGTGAGAATAAGCGTTCTCACCTCCCTGTGAATAATAGAAACGGATGCCAAAAACTTTTTAAGTTTAGTGTTCCTTTAAGATTTGGTACAGTTATTATATTTGGAAGCATGCCCTTGGCTACTTTCTTTGTCTGTTCAGTCTTGATTGTGAAGAAAGATTGTTGAGGCTGTTTCCATATAAAGCAAGTTACCAAAGATTAACATTTTTTTTAAAAAGTAAACAATTATTCATTACTAATCAACGAAATTGAATTTGTGATCTTATATATAAACCTTTGCTCTGATTTATTTATATGAAGAAATAAATATTTAGAAGTCTATATAAAAATAATGATTGCCTGTGCACACTACAGTGCTGACACTGTTCAAATAAAATTGCACACACGGGCCATATAGCAAAATTACATTAGTCATATATAAAGGGAAAGTTTAAAGAGAAAGAAAATATTAAATTAATACACATATCTATGTATTCTACATATATTCTTCATTTTCTAAACACCAATTAATCTTTTATATTTTTGTGATGCCTTGCTGTAGTCAGAAGTGACCTGCCATTTCAAATTTCTTTCCATGATTCTAATCTAAAATTTCTTTCCATGATCCTTCTTCTTTCCATGATTCTAATCTCTTCAGAATTTACTTAATTAGCTGATTAATGGGTCAAACATGCTTAGATATCTCCAATCGCCCCAAGGGCAAGACCACAATGGACACTATTAGGGCGCCTGCATACAGGAAGTCAGTACTTTTGAAGCATTTTTTTGCACACATAGAAATCACTGGAGAGATTACGGTTAGTGGAATTTGAAAAAAAAAAAAAAAAAAAGATTCTTTTTTTTCTTGAAAGCATATGTATTAACCCTAAAACTTCCACTTTGAAATAGTGGAATTATTGGTACTGATATTTTTTATGCTCCAAATTATGATCTATTTTTTGACCGTTTCTGTGCTACACAACCTTAATTATTTAGTTTCTTTTGCTAAACCCTTAAATACTGTATAGTGTGGTTTTCGTTGCTAGAGAAATGTTCATTTATCTGACAAATTAATCAGGATCTCAATCAGAAAATGAGGCCGTCTCTAGACTTTTTGCCACCTGACACAAAATTCCAAATGCCGCCCCCCTCGCCGCCGGAAGGGGTGTGGTTTTATAATTGAAAGTGGGTGGTGCTTTGTCCGGAAGTGGGATGTGGCTTGTCCAGAAGTGGGAGGGGCTTTATACACGTTGATTTAACTTGTGTCATTATCATTGTATTTACATATCATTCCTCCATTTATTTACAATACATTGAAGGACCCACCCTCTAAAATAGTATCCCCATTGCCACCCCAGATCAACGATACTTCCTGTGGAATAAAACGTTTTGGCCAAAAGATTTGTAAGCCTATAAGCTGCCACCATGTCAATGTAGACACTTTTAGACAGCAGGGCCCTAACTAACCTACCTAATCTAACCTACCTTAACCTAACAAACTCTATCTGAAGCTAGCATATGATATGTCTTTTAGTAACATACACACATACTATTAGAAACCTGTTAAGGTAGAAGGGTTATGCATAATGCTAATAATGAAAAAGTCCAACTCCAAGCACAATTTTACAATGTCTATCTATCATCTGTCTATCTATCTGTCTATCTATCTATATAATCTATCACTCTACAATCTGTCTATCTATCATCTATCTATCTGTCTATCTATCTATCTATCATCTGTCTATCTATCTATCTATATAACAACTATTTATCTATCTATCATATATATATCTATCTCTCTAATCTATCTATCTCTCTCTCTATCATCATCTGCCTATCTATCATCTATCTATCTATCTATCTATCTATCATCATCTGCCTGTCTATCTATTATCTATCATCTATTTATCATCATCTGTCTATCTATCAAATGTCTATCTATCACCTGTCTATCATATATCTATCTATCTATGATATCCATATATCTATCTCTTATCTATCTACTTTTTATCTATCTATCTATCTCTCTATCTATATAACTATCTATCTATCTATCATCATCTATCTATCTATCTATCTTCATATCCTCTGTCTATCTATCTATCATCTGTCTATCTATCTATCTATTATCTGTCTATCTATCTATCTATCTATCTCTCTGTCTCTCTCTCTCGCTATATCTATCTATCTATCTGTCTGTCTGTCTGTCTATCTATCTATCTATCTATCTCTCTGTCTCTCTCTCGCTATATCTATCTATCTATCTATCTATCTATCTGTCTATCTGTCTATCTATCTATCATCTATCTGTCTATCTATCTGTCTATCTATCATCTATCTCTCTATCTATCATCTATCTATCTATCTATCTATCATCTATCTGTCTATCATCTATCTACTATCTATCTATCATCTGTCTGTCTGTCTATCTATCTAATCTATCTCATCATTCATCATCGGGCTATAATTATTTATGCTAGGCCTGCTGCCTGGGCACATTATATTATTGGTTGCAGGCCAACTAGTCACTGGGCCCTCAGAGAAGAACAGAACACGAACACCACCCCCCCCCCCCCCCCAGCCTCCCCAGGCCCAGCCATCCCTATAAAAGTTGTTTGTTGGTTGGCTGTTGCCTGATTATTAGGATAGGAAGAACTGGATAAGATTTCAATTAAATTCATAATATTATCTCCCCACTCACGGTCTTTTGAATGCTGAATCCGAATCACTCAGTCAATCAGATGACGAGATAGATCATCATTCACTCGGACACACAGGAGTCGACCGGACACACAAGACTGTCAGATGTCAGTCAGTGTCAGTGAAGACACTGTCACTGTGTCACACTCACTGACACAATACAAGGCCAGCACAGGCGGACAGCGCAGCGCAGCTCCCGCAGCCTGTCCTGGTCTGCACGCTGAACTTTCAGTGACGTCACGCGACCAACAGTTGAGGTCGGAACCGCGGATGATTGTTCGGTTCGCTTCGGGATGGAGGCGGAGTCAGATCGGACTTCGGTCTTCACTTCCTTCGGAGTCCGGACAGTTATTGCTGATTACTTGCTGGTGCTGTCTGGTAATGTAACAGGTCCGGTCCCGCTTACCCCCCCCCCCCCGCAACAGATTAGGCAGGGAGTTGGGCAGCCGGATGCCGGCCTCCATTTAAAAAAAATAAATAAATACAATGTGTGACAGTGCGGCTTGCCGTTCCCTACGGTGCCGCTCTGCAGTGTCTGCACCCTGCATCATTAGCGAGGCGGCCTGCCCAAAACAAATAGTATTGTAACAGGGAGAAGTTTATGCGCTTGAACCGTTTAGTCTATAAAAAAACACCAGCAATAATGTAAAGGGATATGACATTAAATGCTTACCGTAAAAATCACCTGAAAACTCGGACTCGGTTTTATACTCGAGTCACTCACCTTTGAAGAAGATCACGTCCTCTCCATTCCGGCAGCAGCGTCCTCTCCATTCCGGCAGCCGCACGATCAGTCCATGTACTGGCGCGCCGGCTGACGTCACTAATGGGCGCCGGGCTTGGCGCCAATTAGTGACGTCAGCCGGCCCCCTACATGGACTGATTGTGCGGCTGCCGGAAGGAGAGGACCTGCTGCCAGGATGGAGAGGACGCTGCTGCCGGAGAGGAACTTACCACACACAGTCCTAGGAAGCCCTTGGATGGAGGAGAACCCACAGATCCTGGATGAAGAGAGCCCACAGTTACAAACTTAAACTGGGTTTGAGGGTGGCATTCAAGATGTTTTGGAAACTACAACTCCCACATGCTTTATTAGCTGGGAGTTGTAGTTTCCAAACATCTTGAATGCCAAGTGAGGGTGGCATTCAAGATGTTTGAAACTACAACTCCCAGCTAATAAAGCATGCTGGGAGATGTGTTTCCAAACATCTTGAATGCCACACTCACTTGGCATTCAAAATGTTTGGAAACTACAATTCCCAGCTAATAAAGCATGCTGGGAGTTGAAGTTTCCAAAACATCTTGAATGCCAAGTGAGGGTGGCATTCAAGATGTTTGGAAACTACAACTCCAGCATTATGGGGACTTTAATTACCCTGACATTGATTATTAAGTATTGGAACTGCCAACACAGTAAGGGTTATTGGTTCCTAAATTTGCTACATGATCATTTTCTCTCACAACAAAAAGGTGCACTGTTGATCTGGTAATATCTAATTTCATGGAACATAATATAGATATGAAGGTGACTGGAAGCTTAAAGGCTATGTACACTGTAAAAACAACTTTAGATTACTCAATGCTGTGGCTTTAAATATAAAGGTGTGTTTTTTGTTATATTACCCTACCATCTCCTGAAGAGGGGCATGAAACCTCTGAAACGTGTGTGTGTTCTTCAATAAATTAAGCATTTTTTTTGGAGTGTGAACCTCAGTTCCATATTTGGAGTGTTACCCTCCCATACCCTACCTTTAGTGCTTGAATGTTGCTGGCTTCCTCCTCCACTGTATCCCATTTTTATGACTGCCCCCATGAGTTCTCAAAATCTCCAACATGCTATTTGCCAGATAATACGCGTCCATTTGAAGAGCGCGCATATGAAATCAGTACGTGCGCAACATGGCATCAATGCACGCGCTTCACAGTAGGTTGCCAAGAGCGTACACTCCTGTGACATCGTCCCGAGCCAAAGATAGCGCAGTGCGATGACATCACGGGGCACATGCTCACAGCAATGTCACTGCGATGTGCGCATTAATGTCATGTCATGCACATTGACATCATTTCACGGCACATTGACGTCACACCACGCGCACACTGATGTCACATGTGCACTCTTCAAACACCTGCCCTATTATGTGGGCAAAGGCCATGCTGGAGATTTGGAGAATCTTGTGGGGACTGGCATAAAAATGGGATTCGTGAAGGAGGAAGCCAGCAAAATTCAAGAACTAAAATTAGGATATGGGAGGATAAAAAGAAAAAAAAAAACCCCACACCTTTATATTTAAAGGGCAAGTATCAGGGAACAGGATGAGACACACAGACAGCCTCCATATCCCGTTTTGTATTGCTCCTGTGATGTCCTGCAAGGGTGGATTCTTACTGGCCAGACAGTGTTAAGTTCTTAATAAGTTATTTTGTGGGGGTTTTTTAACTTTATTTAAAACTTACATTGTCCGGCCAGAACAGCACAATGGAAAGACGGAATTTGGGGGCACTTGGGGAGGCACTGCATCGAAACAGCTGGTCACGCAGGCACAGGCAGCCAATCACTCAGCAACTTAATAAGTTATTATAATTTAATGATTTAAATAGGTATTGTCAGCATGGTGAACTCACCTCCAGGTTAAATTTTCTTTCTCTCCATCTCTACCACTCCCACACTGGCAATAATGAAATCAAGTGTTTTGCAGTAAGAACTGCATGTCTCCTCTCTATATATATTGTGTAAATGTCAGCAAGTTATCTGTGTTTGCAGATGACACAAAACTTTGAGCAGATGATGTGCAATTGTTGCAGGGGGATCTAGGTTGTCACATTGAGCTACTATGTGGCAGACAATATTCAAGTTGATAAATGTAAGTTGATGCATTTTGGGCTTAAAAATCCTAGGGAGATTTACCTGGGCCACCCCCTTGGATCAGTGAGTACCTAAAGGGTTGAAGACGATTGTTATTTTTAACAGTAAGAGTTTTTAAGAGTTTTCCATCTTTACAAAGCAAAGGTCTTGGAATATGTGTTGCAGTTTGGAATCCTGTGTATAAAAGGACATATTGGAATTGAAAAAGGTTCAGAGAGGGACCACCAATTAGGTTAAGCACAATTATGCACACTAGAGCAATGGTGCTTGCATGGGGATCAGACCACTGTTTAAAATACATTCATCGGCCATACATAAAATCTGGTGCATACTTCACCAACAGAGCACGTCAAGAGGACACACGAACCCCTTAAGATTGAAGAAAACTTAGTCTTAAATTTAAAAAGGCTTAAACGTGTTTTTTTTGTGAGAATGGTAAAACTGTGGATTAAAGGGAATGTACAGTGTAAATCAAAGTTCAGTCCCATGCAAAGCTGTACATTTAAATCAACTTAACTCTTATTTTTCTAAGCCATAAGCAAAGCTACCTTTCCCACTTTACTTGCAGGTTCTTCCTGCTCAACTGTAATCTCATTCAATCCACTACTCTCCTGTGAGACTTGTTGAGGTGAATCCTATTCGGTCAGATAGTCAGGACTGCCCTGCTAGCTGTTTATTACACTTGAAGTAAAATGTGGACCGGAACGGGACTGGATTAGCAAGTTCCAATTCTATTTATATATGCAATGCTGTTTAAAGGGCTAAAACTGTAGCAAAAATATTGGTGGTATTGATCAGCACCCTGGGAATTCTGTTCTGGTGGCTGGAACAGGGTCTGCACCCTGGAAACTCTGCTCTGGTTGTCGGAACAGGGTCTCAACCCTGGAAACTCTGTTCTAGGGGCCAAAACAGGGGTCTGCACTCTGGGAACTATGTTCTGTTGCCAGGACGGGGCTCTGCACCCTGGGAACTCTGTTCTGCACTTCTAATGGCCGGAATGGAGGTCTGCACCCTGGAAACTGTTTTGGAAGCCGGAACTAGTGTCTGTACCCTGGGAACTATGTTCTGCTTGTCAGAATGGGGGTGTGCACCCTGGGAGCTTTGTTATGGCAGCTAACTGTTTGGGAGTGATATGTGTGTGCATATATGTATATGTGTGTAGGTTGACAATGTATGTATACGTGTAGGAAAGGATTTATGATTGTCTGTAGTAGAGTATTTGTGTGACAGAATGAGCATGTGTGTAGCTATTTATGTGTGTATACAAAGTATGTGTAAGTGTTAAAATATTTCTGAGTGTATTTTTGCATGTATTTATATGTGTTTGGTGTCTGGGCTTTTTGGGATCGTGTAAGAATGTAAATGTGTGAGTGAGTGTATAGAGTGTGAACATTTGTCTGTGTGTAGAAAGTGTGGAAAAGTCTGAATGCATGTGTGTAGCAGTGTGTGTGAAATAGAATGTGCATTTGTGTGATAGCAAAACTATATTTGTAGAATGGTTTATTTAGCAACATGTTTTTATGTGTGTGTACATTATGTGTGTACCAGAGTGAGCATGTCTGTGTAGCTATGTATCTGCATTTAATATTGTTTGTGAGTTTGTAGCTGAGTGTGTGTATTAGTTTAGAATAGCATTTGAGGTTGAATAAAGGCATACATCCATCCAGTCCAACCTACTCAGCAATACCCCTCATTTCCTGCCTAACTGTTGATTCAGAGGAAGGCAAAGAAAAAAAACACCAAAATTTTGTTCCTGACTCCAAGTGACAATTGAAAATATCCCTGGATCTCTACTTTATGTATCAATACCAGTGACCTGCAACATCCCTTGTTTTCAGAAACTCATCCAGCTTCTTTTCGAAAATATCCAATGAACCTGCCATCACCATGTCCACTGGAAGACAGTTCCATAGTTTTACTATTCTCACAGTGAAAAATCTTTTCCGAACTTGAAGACTAAACTTCATTTCTTCAAGTCTTAAGGGATGTCCTCGTGTCCTCTGACATGTTCTATTGGGGAACAATGCCCCAGATAGTTTATTTTATGGCCCGTTAATGTATTTATACACAGTAATCACATCTCCACGAAAGCGCCTTTTATCCAGCGTACATAATTGTAACTTTTCCAGTCTCTCTTCATATTCAAGCTTCCCCAATCCCCTTATTAATTTAGTTGCTCTTCACTGAACCCTGAATGTCCTTTTTGTACACAGGATTCCAAAACTGCACTGCATATTCCAAATGAGGCCTTACCAATGCTTTGTTAAGAGGGAGAGTAACATTTTCCTCCCTTGAATCTATACCTCTCTATAAACAAGAAAATATCTTACTGGCTCTGGCTGTTGCCGCCTGGCACTGCTTGCCAGGCTGCAACACTGCTTGCCAGGCATGCATCACTTTACATTTATCAACATTGATTTTCATCAGCCTAATGTGACAATCTATCTAGATCCACCTGTAACCATTGCATATCCTCTAAAGTTTTTAATGGTAAGCAAAGTTTTCTGTTGTTGGCAAACACAGAATCCTTGCTGACAATACCCACAGTCTATATTGATGAAGCCCTGTTAACAACAACTCTCTGGTTCCTATCCATTAACCAACGTTCTATTATCAAAAATCCAAGTATACTACATCTATATAGTGCATATAGTCTGGGTGTGTTAGTTTTTAGCACTGCTTTATGCGTGTGTATAAAGCAGTGAGTGTGCACCAGTGTTTGTATTCATTTACATGTGTGCTTGTGTGTATAAGTGTAGGAATGTGTGTAGAGGTGTATGTGTATATGTTGTACATAAATGTTTGGGAGTATATGGAGCCGAGTGTGTGTGTTTAGCACAATAGTGCTTATTAGTGCTTATATGTATGTATGTATGTAAATTGTGTTTATGTATGTAAATGTGTTTCTGTTCCTGTGTGTGTATGTGGGCTTGTGTGTATCAGTGAGTGTGCAGCTGTGTATCTGTGTGTTTGAATGTGCAGCAGTAAATGTCTGTGTAGAGGGTATAAGTAGCAGATAGAGGGACAGGCAGAGGGACAGATGGAGGGACATGAAGGACAGATGGAGGGACATGCAGAAGGAGAGATTGAGGGACACAGGGGCACAGATAGAGAGACAGACATTGGGACAAACAAAGGACAGGCAGAGGGACAGATAAGACAGACAAAGGGACAGATAGAGGGACAGGCAGAAGGACAGATAGAGGGACGGGCAGAAGGACAGAGAGAGGGACAGGAAGAAGGACAGATATAGTATACCTATGATCAAAGTAAAATGCCAAAACATTTAATTTGAAAAACAAAACAATACTGTTCATTTGCAATTATTTTTATCTATTAATGAAATAAAAATCCCGGTAAAAATAAAAATCGGAAATGGACCGAAACCGCAAAAAGTCCATTGCCTCCAGCGAGAAAGGGGGGAGGGGTTTCCGGCGATTCCAGTCATGTTCTGACTTTTAAATGAACTCTAGTTACTGTCCGGACTGCAGGTAAGTAAAATCCGGAACCGCACCAGAACACAATGACAGGTGCATTCCGGCTCAATGTGAAAAAGCCGGAACAAAGAAGAAATGATCAGTGCACTAAAGAGCAGAGCACAAGGATTATCTGCACATCGGCAGAAGCAGCACCTGAAGCTTATGTGAGTGGGGACACTGACACTGGGGGTGGGAGGTGGGGTGCTGGGGCCCTACCTACTTTTGTGTGCTGGGAACCTACCTACTTTTATCTCCCTCTGTCACCCTACCTGTCCCTTTATCTGTCCCCCTGCCTGTGTCTCTCTCTCTCGACGCTGTTGAGGAAGCTTGATTAGCGAAACGCGTTCAGCGTCCCACATTTTCCTGTGTGTGATACCGATGCATACTACCTATCTGGATGTATCGTCCCTCAGCCTTTTCCTATGCTGGAGCCCCCATGGTGACTTATGACTGTGACTGAGACTGGCTTACAGATGAGTATATACGGGGTTTGATGCTAATCACTTGAGATGGTTATTTGGTGAGGGAGATACTTGGTGATTCATGCTACCTATCGGTATCCATTTTTGTATGTATATATATATTTTTAAATGTTTTTATTGGCACCTAATGTTGTTTCCCAATGTTGCACAATAAAGGGATTATCTTTTAACTCATATCTGGGTTGAGTGCCTGGTACTTTTGCTCTTATGTTTGTTAGAATAGAGGTATAGGTGGTATTAGAGGTATTAGTGGTATTATTAGAGGTATTAGTGGTATTAGAGGCATTGGTGGTATTAGAGGTATTGTTGGTATTAGTATTAGAGGTATTAATAGAGGTATTAGTGGTATTGGAGGTATTAATAGAGGTATTAGTGGTATTAATAGAGGTATTAGTGTTATTAATAGAGGTATTAATGGAGGTATTAGTGGTATTAATAGAGGTATTAGAGGTTTAAGTGGTATTAGAGGTATTAGTGGTATTAATAGAGGTATTAGAGTTTTTAGTGGTATTAGAGGTAATAATAGAGGTATTAGTGGTGTTAGTGGTATTAAGAGGTTTTAGTGGTATTAGAGGTATTGAAAGTGGTGTTGGTGGTATTAGTAGTATTTATAGAGGTATTAGTGGTATTAATACAGGTATTAGTGGCATTAGAGATATTAGTGGTATTACTAAAGGTATTAGTGGTATTAATAGAAGCATTAGTGGTATTAATAGAGGAATTAGTGGTATTAATAGAGGTATTCGTAGTATTAGTAGCATTAGAGGTATTATTAGAGGTATTAATGGTATTAATAGAGGTATTAGTAGCATTAGTGTTATTAATAGGTGTATTAGTGGTATTAATAGAGATATTAGTAGTATTAGTGGTATTAATAGAGGTAATAGTGGCATTAGCGGTATTAGTGGTATTAATAGAGGTATTAGTGGTATTAATAGAGGTATTGGTGGTATTAATAGAGGTATTGGTGGTATTAATAGAGGTATTAGTGGTATTAATAGAGGTATTAGTGGATCTATCTATCTATCTATCTATCTATCTATCTGTCTATCTTCTATCAATCTATCATCTATCTATCTGTCTATATCATCTATCTATCTCATCAGTCATCATCTGGCTATAATTATTTATGCTAGGCCTGCTGCCTGGGCACATTATATTATTGGTTGCTGCAGGCTGCAACTTAGTCACTGGGCCCTCAGAGAGGGAACAGAACACGACCCCCCCCCCAGCCTCCCCAGGCCCAGCCATCCCTATAAAAGTTGTTTGTTGGTTGGCTGTTGCCTGATTATTAGGATAGGAAGGACTGGATAAGGATTTCAATTAAATTCATAATATTATATCTCTCACTCACTGTCTTTTGAATGGCTGAATCCGAATCACTCAGTCAGATCAGATGACGAGATAGATAGTGCTGTTTTAATACTTATTACCAAAAAATGAGGATCTAAGGCTCACCAGAGCTGATGGGAGCTCGTTGAGCCTACCCAGCCAGATATATACCGGTACTAGACCAACAGTCAACTGTTGTAGCCCTTATGCCTAAATACAAGACTACAACTTATCAGTATAGCTGCTAAGCCAAACTAAGCTGCAATTTAGATCTCTTGCATTTTATAGTGTCTCCCAAACACACCTTTAAAATCTGATTGGTCTGATTTAAATCTTGAATCTGATTGGATCTTGGGTATTGGACCAATCCTATACCCCACCTCTAAATCTGATTGGTCCAATACCCTCGATCCAATCAGATTCAAGATTTAAATTAGACCAATCAGATTTTAAAGGTGTGTATGGAAGACACTATAAAATGCAAGAGATCTGAATTGCAGACTAGTGTTGGATTAGCTGCTGTGCTGATAATTTATAGTTAGGCATAAGGGCTACAAAAGATAGCTGTTAGACTAGTATACACCTGGCTGGGTAGGCTCCATGCGCTACCTTCATCCCTGGTAAGCCTTAGATCCTCCGTTTTTGGTGACAAGTATTAAAACAGCACTACTGCCATGTAGTTCTCTATTTATGTTATAGGACTAAAAAATATTTTTTTCTTATCATTTTTTTTTTTCTTGACAAATACCTTCTAATATAGTTCAAATATATACAGGCATATTTAATAAAAGCAATAAATATAGTGCATACCACTGCCTTTATTTAGCTTTGGTATTCATGTGTAAACATATAGCTTTTATTCATTCTGGGCTTTGAAAAATAAGATTTACAAGGAGTCAAGCGAGTTAGGGAGAGTTTCCCCCACAACTCCCTTGCTCATTATGCAAATAAGAGACTTATGGGGAATTATAATTTAATTTTGCATTTCTGGTATGTTAATTAGAATTTCCCAGCAGTAAAGGCGGCAGCCAGATGATCAGATCAGGTGATCAATGGCTGTCTCCATAAGGCACATACAAAATGGAAGACCACAGTTCCCCTTTAAGCCAGCGGTTCTGGACACATGCCTAAGGGATATAAAAGAGTATTTTGCATATCTCCGCCCCTTACTCTGGGGAACCTGAGAGTAAAAAATTACTTCTTGTTTCTCAGATTTTGTTGGCAATGCTATTCATATAGCATGAGACTGCAAGAGGTCTTCTGTTATAAGAAGGTGTTTCTCCATTTTTATGCTCAGTGGAGGGCTTTGGCCCCTCTCTCCCTAAGCTTCCTAGCTGCATTGTCTATTGACCACTTCACTATTCTATTATCTCTCCTCTAATTTTATTGCTCTCTACAATTTCCTGGGCACCTTTTGCGCTTTATTTACTTACTTTACTATTTTTTACATCTATATATTGGACTAATATGACACTACAATATTTTTCTGTAGAAGGAAAAATGGACTGGCAGGGCTGGTGCTGAATTTGTGTTCAGTAATGCTGGGAGTCAAAGTAAGCATTGGGGGGGTCATGGTTTATGTGTAAAATATACCGAGGGATGTTGTCATGCCCTTTAATTAAAAGAAAATTATAAAATCCACTCTATGACTAAAAGACTGGAAGCTGTCCTGGAGGAGTAATATAATATTATTTCCCTTATAATGGGGATTTATTAGAATCGGATCCTTACAGAATACAGACTGTATTAGGAATGAATGACAGTCCAACAATGTTAAAAGTAAGCATGTTGTAAAGTAACCAATGTTTTAGTTCTTGTTTCCATCATCTGTTCATACCCATAAGAAAAATCTTTATTTATACTGGAATATCTGGTCATTTTCCTTGCCAGATTCTTGAGAGAGATGATTGAATTATTGAGACTGAACGACAGAAAAAACATTACAGCTCCGGTTCGTACTTGCGGTTATCTAGAACGTAACAAGATACAGGATGCATATTAAATCCCTGTTTGTGGGGTTTCCTTTGACATGGCCTGGAAAATGAGTTACTTTAGTTAGAAACATTTCAACTAAGGAATGGATATTCTACTGATAACTGAAAATAGGACTATTTATAAAGTCATGGTCAGGGTGAGCTTTTTCTTTTGCAGTTTTCATTTTTCAAAAACAGATATAAATTTGAGGAAATCCAAGCTATACATATCATGGGCTCATGGTTAATCTGTACACACTGTATATATTGACATTTGGCAGTCACCAAGATGTCTCATTGATAAATAGATCCGTTTACAAATCTTACAAAGGGACTTTACTATAAAATATTTACTAATGGCAAAATATAGGCCATATAGGGAAGGACCGATACCACGGGACAGAGAGACTGGATAATCAGTGAAACCATTAAGAAGGCAGGGTGGAAATTGGTAAAGTCTGGTAGCAAAGAGGAAATGGAGTAAAAAAACACAGAAGGGTAAAATGTTTATAGTCAATAGAAAAGGTAAACTGCAATAGGCGGAAAGCAGAACAAGGCCAAGAAGTGATTGCAGTAGGTGTGAATGTTGAGAGGACATTATTGGCCATGGTAAGAGTCACCAAACATAGCACAGAATCATATTGTTGACATACTGCACACAATACATGGACAAAAAGAGGCAGGAAAATTATTACAATGGTTTGAAGTGACCACTGGATGAGCTGGAAAATATGCTGCAATAATGGGAATGATAGAGGCTTGCAGGTACTTGTAAATAGGCAATAAACAAGGATAAAAAGGCAGCACAATTAGAATAGAAATGTATAGGCAACATGCAAAAGCATTGCAGCAGTACGGAAATAAATACACAGGTAAAAAAATTGAGTTTGTTTAGGGTGTTCTTTTTTAACCCCCCCCCCCCATCAGCCCCGCCCCACTCATTTCTAGAAAGGCTCATCAGTCCAGGACAGTAGGACAGACCTTTCAAATCCAGACTGTTCTGAGTAAAAACCCAATGATGGCTGGTATGCAGCAGTATTGTGTGCCAGAGAGGTTTTGTTCTCTGAACATGACTGTAAACCCTGAACAGACGTAACAGTGCAACAATGGTTCAGTTCTCAAATGTGTTAGTTTTTAAAACATCACTGCTAGAAGCCATTTAAACTCCTTACACAAAGTGCTGTTAGAAAAGGGGGGGGAATGAGAACAATGTAAATCTCAAATCTTGAGATGTTGTGAATCTTGTATGTATTGTAAGAAATAATGTACTGTAAGAAATAATCCACCCTTACAATATTATATAAGTTTATTATGTCACCTTGGAGTCCCCCCCAACCTGTAGTAAAGCTTCTGGCTTCATGATTTTAAATGGCCAAAGATCTCCTCGGCTAAGTTGTATCCATACATTTACTGTACATACCTTGGGGGAATATTTATAAAATAAAATAATTCAGCAGAGACCAAATAATGCTAAAAATGGGGTAAAAAGTCAAGTTAAAGCAAATATTTAAACAAGTGAGACAAGAACATTAGCAATAGATATGTTAGATAGTTTAGAACTCAGCCAGGTGAATTTTCCTTGTTTTAATAGGATAACACCCTGTAGTTCATTTTCTGCATGTTTAGTGTACGGTAAATAATGATTTGATTTCAGCTTAGTTATATTAATAGGAAAACACGTCATGATGATTTTTCGGGAATAATTCTGTTATTCCTGAAAAGTCTGAGTTCGAGTCCCTCTCTAGTCATGGTACATGGAAAAATGCTTTGATAACATTTTGTGGGAATTTATTTTTTTTTTGTTTTGTGGGAATTTATTTTTGCCTCTTTACAAAAAGGGTTAATTTTTTTTTTAATGAAATGACTTCACTGCTTTACAAATGTGCCTCTTATTTTTCACTGATATTAATTTTATATTTTAGAAATGTATATTAGTTACAATTATTGAATATAATATACAGCAATTGTTACTTTATTATAAGATTACAAAGGTCACAATTCCCATTATATAACCATGTTGTGATATAAAGTAAACATGTATGAAACATGCTTTGTCAAGGCAATAATCCCTTTTGTCAATTGCACATTCCAAATGTCCATGTGTTTAGAAAAATAGGACCCATCTCCTTACTTATCTTTCATGTGATATTTTACTATTTATTCAGCAGACACAAAGTACACCTAGATATAGCACGTCATGTTAACCTTTCTGTATGGCAGATGGGTAGAAAACGCCATTAAATTTTACAGCAGTCTGTGTCTTCAGAATGAATGACATTGTCCTAACCTTTTGTAACAGATCAAAGTAGTACCTTAAACACAACCAGCTGGCATCCACTAGCACCTCTGGACTGATACCATTAAGTAGAGGCAAATTAATTTATCACTGACAAAATGACAATATTATTAAAATGCTATTGCACTCAGGCACAGGGTCCAACCTGTAGCGTGCTGCTGGGATGAGATCTTCCAGCTAGCTTGGAATAGCTTGAAACTAGCTAGTATTTGTACCTTTGGAGAAGAAAGTCGAGACCGGTCTCCCATGCTTGTGCCACTGCAACTTTTATGTTTTTCTGATTTGACTTCTAATGTTGCTCATAGATCTGCAGTGTTGTTTCCCAGGTTCTGATCCAATCGGTACTGCTATAAAAAACAAATATATAAATATTGGCTGTGCGGCTTTTTGTCCGCCAACAGATCTACCAGGCAATAGTTAAATGTTTTTTTAAAAAAAATACATGCAATCAGGACAAGAAAAAAGTAGATGGCTTTAATAATTATTGTGTTTAATATATATTTCTGGATTGTTAGTGATATTGTCTTCCGTATAAATCATTCATTGTGTTATACATTTAAGTAAGACAACAGGGAATATTAAATTAAAAGCAGGGGTAGAATTTTTTTCCCATGGACTGCAGAGGCTGCATCCAAATAGTATTAACTGGGATTTCAATCCATAACCTTTTGTATGAGAACAGATGTTTTTATCTGTTTCTTTTAGTTATAAAGTCTAGAACTGTATTTCTTTATAGTAAGTCTACTCATTTACAGAAAGTTGCAGCACTTAAACTGTTTGATTTTGGAGACAGACATTTTCTCATTATATAGATTATATATACTGTAGGGAGGACCAAATACATGTGGTGAAGTACTCTCCAGCTTCCAGTAGCAAATGAAGAAGAAATCAATATATATTTCATTCTGCATATAACGATTGAATGGCGGAGGTTGATATAGTGAAGTGTATATTGGGTTAAGGCAAATGATTGTTTGTGTGGAATAATCACATGTTCTTTGAAGCAAAGTTGACCTCATGCTCCATGTACAGTACAATTGCAAGATGTCTCATTGTCATGGATTCCATCTGTTTGTATGATCTCCCTGGGAATGTGTGTGTTTCCATCCACATTGCAAAAGACAAACTAATTCACCATGAGTGTGTGATGAACTGGTTAAATTAAAAGCTCTTTAGGAAAGTGTCCTAATGTGAAAGAACAAAATAATTGTAAAGGTCTGGAGAATAGTTTTACTCTATATAGGAAAATATACTGTGAAATAAACACAAGTGTCATATTTTGTAATGAGAGGCGCATTTTAGCCTTGTCCCTCTACCCACCTAACACTCACAATCTGCCTATTAGAACTTGAAAACCAGTAAAAAGGAACATACCAGCCCAGCTGTTATCCTGTTAAAAAAATATTTGAGGAAGAGCGGAGAGACTTGGTTATGAAGTGACAGAAGCAGCATAGCCAGCAGTTCCTGATAATGAAGTTTGACCCAGTGTGCATGCCTGAACAATTATACTCATAAGTTTGTTCTCTGTGTTTAACTTCTCTAGCAGGATTATTTTTAACCGGATATCTGCTGGGCTGGTATGTTTCTATTTATTGATTTTAAGTTAGACTAGCTTGGGGGGGTTAAATTTAGGTGGGGAGAGGGACAAGACTAGAATTTGACTAAAATACAATTGGAGTGGGGAGTTCCCTGCCTTGCATAAAAGCTCTCCGCCTGTGGCCTTGTGCTTTTATATGGTCAGGAAATGCCTCAGCGGCATAATATGCTTATATTACACTGTAAGGGGTGCATTTTTCCTTATATAATACATAGGAATGCCACATTAGAACTGGGGCAACAGTGGAATATATTTCCTTATAAAAATCATTCAGCTACGAAGCAGTTGTTTTTATAAGGAATATCTCCACCGTTGCATAATCCTGCCTGTGCTGCCTTTGTATTGGGAAGTCAAAAAAGAAAAAACTTGCTCACATGGACACATGTTCTTTATGCAGTAAGGTGCTTTCATTCCAAAGGTACCTGTCCTTACTGCCTGTGCCTGTATGCTAAAATGTCAGTTGGGGATGAAGGGAGGTGAATATTGGGAATGTATGTGTGTATAATGGTATTTATTTAGCGCCACTTGGGTACACAGCACTGTACATTATAAAATCCAGAGTATACAAACAAGGGGATAAGTACAATCCATTATTTAGATCAAATTTACATAAATAAAGTTTTAAAGGGACAGTTCAGTGGAAATGTTCAATATTTATTAAATTGTTAGCTTGTGTAATGCCTTCTTAGTTATTCTACATATTCTCTCCCATTTTGAAAAATCCGTTGATTTCATACCCTTTGCTGTTCCCTGCTGTTGACATTAGTGAGCTGACATTTTTAGGTTCTAACAGTCCTTCTTCTTCCCAGGATGTACCACTTGCTTGGAATGTTCCTAACAGTCATTTCTACTGATTGGCTGTTGGATTGGTCAAAGATGCTCAGATCTCTACTGAATCAACCCAGGCGCTGGGTCAAGGGCAAGACCATAACAGACTCTAATAGGGGTCGTGCAAACAGGAAGTCAGTATTTCAGTTGCATTTATTTCTACACAGACAAAATAATGAATTGGCAGATTAAGGTCATTGAGATGACCTTAATCTGTATATGTATTTGCACAGAACTTCCCCTTTAAAAGTTTTTTTAAAAAAAATATATATATATATGTATAAGTGTGGTGGGCCTTGACATATTAGGAAAGAGATTTATTACAGAATGAACTTAATCATTTAGTCTTTAGGAAACTGAAGTTTAACCAATTTTTTCTTTTCTGGAAACTAATTGAAAGGACAATCAAAATGGGGGAAAAACAAAAATAAATCTCACGTATTATAAGAAATAATACACCCTTCACAATATAAGGATATTAAGCACCCATGGAGTTCTGTGACCTGTATAAAAGTACCTGACCTGTGGTCTCATGTGTCAATACAGTTAGGGAACTCTTTTTTTTCTTCATATCCTATATTACACTGTAAGGGGCGCATTTTCCCTTTTATATTTCTATTAGACCAGTAGGTTATGTCAGGCTTACAAAAGCTTATTGATACCTTTTCTGTTTTAAGGTTTGTCCTTGTAGGTCTTGTTAGTAATTCTCACACGCTCATTAACCAACAATTTGTTTCCAGTTCCAGACCGTAGGTCAATATTTTAAGTAACATGGAGTTCAACCAAGTGCAGCAGGCAGTTAAATAGGGTTTGCCTAAAATGATTAATGATCTTAAAAGGCAACCCTTAGCATCACTAGCTGTGGGAGGAAAATAGTCATCAGGGTGAGTTTCCAAGTGAAAGTGAAGAATTTTTAATCTACTTTCCTTGGCAACCGCGTCAGATGTGAGCTTTACCACTCCTAACAAATTCTGCTATGTTGTATTTATTAAAAGGAAATTGTCTATGTTCTAGAAAATTCCTCATTCACAGTTAAATGTTGAAAATTGCTGTAGTACAATGTTGCCTGATCTCCTAACCTGGCTTCCCGCAGTTGTTGCGGAATCATTAATCCTAACATAAACTGTCAAAAACAGCAATTAAAAAATAACAGTAGTGGCATTGTTTAGTAAAAGACAGAGCAGAGAAATAATCTCCTTCAACCCCTGTGATATGACCTGTCTACTGAGAAACCATCCTGCAATGATATGGCTAAAGCCTCATACACATTTCCGATGTTGGCACCGACCACCAAGCACATTCACGCACATGTTGAATGGCTGTTTCAGATGAAAACTGCATGTATGTATGTGTTTGGTCGGGGTCGTTCATTGATCCGCTGGTTAATCGTTGATTGGTGCGGGGTGCATACCTTTAGTGCTTGAATGTTGCTGGCTTCCTCCTCCACTGTAATCCCATTTTTATGACTGCCCCCATGAGATTCTCAAAATCTCCAACATGCTATTTGCCAGATAATAGCGCGTCCATTTGAAGAGCGCGCATATGAAATCAGTACGTGCGCAACATGGCATCAATGCACGCGCGTCACAGTGAGGTTGCCAAGAGCGTACACTCCTGTGACATCGTCCCGAGCCAAAGATAGCGCAGTGCGATGACATCACAGGGGCACATGCTCACAGCAATGTCACTGCGATGTGCGCATTAATGTCATGTCATGCACATTGACATCATGTCACGGCACATTGACGTCACACGCGCACGCACTGATGTCACATGTGCACTCTTCAAACACCTGCCCTATTATGTGGCAAAGGCCATGCTGGAGATTTGGAGAATCTTGTGGGGACTGGCATAAAAATGGGATTACAGTGAAGGAGGAAGCCAGCAAAATTCAAGAACTAAAATTAGGATATGGGAGGATAAAAGAAAAAAAAAAACCCCACACCTTTATATTTAAAGGGCAAGTATCAGGGAACAGGATGAGACACACAGACAGCTCCATATCCCGTTTTGTATTGCTCCTGTGATGTCCTGCAAGGGTGATTCTTACTGGCCAGACAGTGTTAGTTCTTATAAAGTTATTTTTGTGGGGGTTTTTTAACTTTATTTAAAACTTACATTGTCCGGCCAGACAGCACAATGGAAAGACGGAATTTGGGGGCCACTTGGAGGCACTGCGCATCGGACAGCTGGGTCACGCAGGCACAGGCAGCCAATCACTCAGCAACTTAATAAGTTATTATAATTTAATGATTTGGAAATAGGTTATTGTCAGCATGGTGAACTCACCTCCAGGTTAAATTTTCTTTCTCTCCATCTCTAACACTCCCACACTGGCAATAATGAAATCAAGTGTTTTGCAGTAAGAACTGCATGTCTCCTCTCTAATATATATTGTGTAAATGTCAGCAAGTTATCTGTGTTTGCAGATGACACAAAACTTTGAGCAGATGATGTGCAATTGTTGCAGGGGGATCTAGGTTGTCACATTGAGCTACTATGTGGCAGACAATATTCAATGTTGATAAATGTAAGTTGATGCATTTTGGGCTTAAAAATCCTAGGGAGATTTACCTGGGCCACCCCCTTGGATCAGTGAGTACCTAAAGGGTTGAAGACGATTGTTATTTTTAAGCAGTAAGAGTTTTTAAGAGTTTTCCATCTTTACAAAGCAAAGGTCTTGGAATATGTGGTGCAGTTTTGGAATCCTGTGTATAAAAGGACATATTGGAATTGAAAAAGGTTCAGAGAGGGACACCAAATTAGGTTAAGCACAATTATGCACACTAGAGCAATGGTGCTTGCATGGGGATCAGACCACTGTGTATAAATACATTCATCGGCCATACATAAAATCTGGTGCATACTTCACCAACAGAGCACGTCAAGAGGACACACGAACATCCCTTAAGATTGGAAGAAACTTTAGTCTTAAATTTAAAAAGGCTTAAACGTGTTTTTTTGTGAGAATGGTAAAACTGTGGATTAAAGGGAATGTACAGTGTAAATCAAAGTTCAGTCCATTGCAAAGCTGTACATTTAAATCAACTTAACTCTTATTTTTCTAAGCCATAAGCAAAGCTTACCTTTCCCACTTTACTTGCAGGTTCTTCCTGCTCAACTGTAATCTCATTCAATCACTACTCCCTGTGAGACTTGTTGAAGGTGAATCCTATTCGGTCAGATAGTCAGGACGCCCTGCACTAGTGTTTATTACACTTGAAAATGTGGACCGGAACGGGACTGGATTAGCAGAGTTCCAATTCTATTTATATAATGCAATGCTGTTTAAAGGGCTAAAACTGTAGCAAAAAATATTGGTGGTATTGAGCAGCAGTCATTTATTAATGTGTGATTATATATGTGGTTAATCTTTTGAAATGTTCCTGTGAACTTCCTTGCACACTTCAAATACAGTTTTTTTTCTTTTAAATGTGTCATTTTTTATTTTTGCAAGCATAAATGATATGATACGCTTTAAAGTTAAAGGGGAAGTTGGTAGTTGGTATGATACTCTGTATCATATCAACTTCCCCTTTAATGTGTTTCACACCAACTTCCTTCCTGACGAATGGTGAATAAGTCCCCCTGAAACGTTGCATTGTTTACCATAGGGGTTCTTCCCTTTTATCACCTGTTCATCCGAGTAGCATTATGGTTTCTCTTTTTGTTTTATACCAACTTCCCCTTTAATGGGTATCACGCCAACTTCCACTTTAATGTGTATCACATCAACTTCTCCTTTAACGCATATCGCATCAACCTTCTGTTTAATGCAAATACCATCAACCTCCACTTTAAGGAGTATTACATCAACTTCCCCTTTAACTTTAAAGCTTATCATCTTCTCCTTAAAATTTAAAGCTGGCCGCATTAACTTCCCCTTTAACAACATCTCACATTCATTTATTTTTTAGGGTAAACAAAATTTTAGATATTTTGCATGACCACAACACAACAATAAACCCTACATTTAAAAGTACTGCAATCGATCAAATAAAATTATTGACACACGATTTCCTCCAGAAAACACAATTCAGATACCACACTCACATAAAATGTATGCTTGCACAAAAAAATGACACATGGAAAAGAAAAACACTTTATTTGAAGTGTGCAAGAAGTGCAAAGGATTATTTCAAAAGATTAACCACACATAAAGTCACACATCAATACCCCAAACATTCATTTACCACAGAGTTAGCCTTTTAAACATCATTGCATTATATTTATAGAAGGGAACTCTGTTAATCCAGTCCATGTTTTACTTTAAAGGGGAAGTTCAGTGGAAATACATATGCTTTTAAGAAAAAGAGCAGTATTGTTCCACCCTAATGATTAACCTGCCAATTCAGCATTTTGTCTGTGTATAAATAAATGCAACTGAAATTCTGACTTCCTGTTTGCTGGACCCCTAGTAGAGACCGTTATGGTCTTGCCCTTGACCCAGCACCTGGGTGGATTCAGTTGCTCAGTAGCGATCTGAGCATCTTTGACCCATCCAACAGCCAATCAGTAGAAATTACTGTTAGGAGCATTCCAAGGATGTGGTGCATCCTGGGAAGAAGAAGAACCATTAGAACCTGAAATGTCAACAGCAGGGAATAGCAAGGGGTAGAATTTTCAAAATGGGAGAGAATATCTAGAATAACTAGGTATGTATAATATAAACTAATAATTTTTAAAATATTGATATTTTCCACTGAACTTTCTCTTTAAGTGTAATATAAAGCTAGCAGGGCAGTCCTGACTATCTGACCTAATGAAATTCACCTCCATCAAGTCTCGCAGGTGTAGGAGATTGATCAAGATTTCAGTGGAGCAGGAAGAGCCAAATAGTAAATTGGGAAAGGTAAGCTTTGCCGTGTGTGATTTAAAGGTACAAATTTGCAATCGACTGAACTGTGATTTACACTGTACATTTCCTTTAAGGAACTGTCTTCCTTTAGACGTGGTAATGGCAGTTTCATTAGATAGTTTCAAAAAGAATTTGGATATTGCTAAATAAGGGCTAGGCCACACTTGCTTGTTTTTTGCTCGTTTGTGGTTTCCATTGGTTGAAATAGAAATTGCGGGAACGCAAAAATTCCCGTGATTTCTGATGCGCATATGATCGCGCTTCCGTTTTGGAAACATTCACATTTTTTTTGCGTTAATGCATGCGATTCCATAAATGAAAAAAAGCAAAATCGCATGCGCAAGCACACAACACACACAAGAATCGTGCACACAATCACGTGATAACGCACATGATTCCGTGCGCGATTCCGGCAAGTTGCAGTGTGGTCTCAGCCTAATAAAGTATAACACAGAGGGTCGCACCCCAAAGTAGTATTTAGTTTAATGTGAACCACACGTAACACGGTATTACGTGTGATGTGAGGTTCACAATAAACTAAATACTACTTTGGAGTGTGACCCGCAGTGTTATACTTTATTGGATTTTCTGGTTCCCAAGGGAAGATTATTCGAGGTGTCTGCACCCACCTGCTGGGACAGTGTGCACTTTCATCTTTGTGTGTTAGTGGTCTCAGCCTACGTTGGACTGGTTGGACATATCTCTTTATTCACCCTCGAATACTATGCCTTTTCATACATAAGGCATTGTGTTTTCTGGATTTGACTACTCAAAGATGGGTTGACAGAACAGAATGGAGACGTATAGACTGGAGACGTCTGGAAGAGGCGGGACCATTAAACACTGATGTGCACATTTTCCTAACATTTTCTTAAATGGAAACCAGAGTTTTGAAACCTTAAGTTATACAGTGACCTCAATCCACCTACTAAAGGAATGCAGTGATTCTAATTGCCCTACTCAGTAAAAAAAAGAAGCAGATGTACAGTACCTAGAAACATAGCAAAATCTCAATGGCATAACTAGGAATCACTGGGGCCCCCAGCAAAACTATGATGGGGCCCCCATCCAAGCTTCATCCACAGTGATTTTCTGGGAGGAGGCTATATCTGTTATAGGGAAAATAAAATGGGGCCCCTTGGCTCTCGGGTCCCCTGCTGTTGCTTCCACTGTTCCCCTGGTAGTTACACCCCTGTGTAAACTCTCTTGTCTCAACAGTAATTTAACAACTGCAGAGTAAGCCTAATGGTGGTCAATCATCCGCAGGTCGTACAATTTTTTCAACTGGTCCAATGGGGAAACTATTGGACAGGATCATACGAGGATCATACAATATTGGGATATCCTGATATCATACAACTGGGACCTAAGGGGCATGTTTATAAAGGTTCGTTAACTTTTCACGGCCGTTTTCGCGGACATTAACGCATAAATCGCTCCCGGGGAGGGGACGGGAGGGAGCCGCTGGGGGGGTGGAGGCTCCCTTCAGCGGGGCCCTGAGAAGGGCCTTTTGGGGCTTAGGGGGTCCCGCAGCTCGAACCGGGACCCCCCCTCCCCGGCCCTTGTAAGGGCCTTTGCGGCACTTACAAGTGCCCTTGCGGCTCTGACAAGAGCCTTTTGGGGCTTAAGGGGTCCCGCAGCTCGAACCGGGACCCCCCTCCCCGGCCCTATCAGGGCCTTTGCGGCACTTACAAGTGCCCTTGCGGCTCTAACAAGAGCCCTTTGGGGCTTAGGGGTCCCCGCAGCTCGAAACAGGACCCCCTCCCCGGCCCTTGTAAGGGCCCTTGCGGCACTGACAAGTGCCCTTCGGCACTGATAAGTGCCTTTGGCGGGGGTCCCGCAGCTCGAACCGGGACCCCCAGTGCGGCTCTTATTGGTCAATTTTTAATACTTGCTTTACATTAACCAACAGATTTCAGAACTTTCCAGAATCTGATTGGTTAATGTAAAGCAAGTATTAAAAAATTGACCAATCAGAAACGGATTATGGATTTCTGCAAACCTATATAAAGAGGAGCTTTCCGCCGCGGAACTCAGATGCCATCGCAGTAGATGGCTGAAGAAAGAAGAAAGAAGCGGCTGGCAACATCGGCTCCGCTGAGGCCGGCGGTGCCAGCAGGCTCACTGGCGGCCGCAGTGAGTCTGCCTGGCATCGGCGACCTGAGTGGGGTTGGTGTCGCCACCGAAGACGTCGCGTCGGATCAAGACCCCAACTCGGCCTCGTTGAGGTCGCCGGCGCCCGCCGGGGGTATCCCTGGCGGCCGCAGGGGTACCTCTCGGGGGTCGGCGGCCTCGGCGGAGCTGGTGTCGCCGGGACTGGAAGAAAGAAGACGTCGCCCAAGGGCTCTTTTAAGAGCCGCACTGGGGGTCCCGGTTTCAGCTGCGGGACCCCCGCCAAAGGCACTTGTCAGTGCCGCAAGGGCCCTTATAAGGGACGGGGAGGGGGGGTCCCGGTTCGAGCTGCGGGACCCACTAAGCCCCAAAAGGCCCTTCTCAGGGCCCCGCTGGAGGGAGCCTCCACCCCCCAGCGGCTCCCTCCCGTCCCCTCCCCGGGAGCGGCCAGGGCGGGGGGCTTGGAGGGGTTGCCGGGGAGGGGGTGCGCGGCGGGTGGTCGCGACCACCTGCTGCGGCCCCTTCCCGGCAGCCCCTCCTAGCCTCCCGTTCCGAGATTGCCGCGAGCGGGGAACGGGTTGGGAGGGGCTGCTGGGAAGCGGCGGCGGGTGGTCGCCGCCGCCGCGGGGGGTGTGGGCGGGGTGGGCGTATGCCCCGCCCCCTTAGGAGCGGCGTCGGGAAGGGATTTTAAGTCCCTTCGCGGCGATACTATACAGTATCGCCGCGAAGGGGCTTAAAATTACCGCAGCACATCGCGGCCGCGATAGGTATCGCGGGAATAGCGCTCGCCGTTATAAATACGGCGATAGCGCTATTTTCACGGCCGCGATGTGCGGCGGTAATTTTTTTGCGCTAACATCGTTTCTTTATAAATATGCCCCTAAGTGTCTATGGCCACCATAATGGAAATGCAGGTCCATACTATTTGTCACAAGCTTTATTAGCAGTTTTAACATTGTTTTCACATTTAATCGGTTGGCATGTTACTACCTTGTGCCAAAAACACATTAAAATGAATTATTGAAACTAGTACAAAAGAAGTGGTCAAATGTTGTCTTTTAATTTTTCATAGCATTAATGCACATTTCTATAAACTGCTTATTCAGTTTCTCTCTTTTAAGCAAAATGAAGCCTAAAAATAAATATAGCTTCAATATCCCTAAAGGATTGAGACCATCTGGTTTGTTCTGCTGTTAGCAACCAGGCATTTTGGGAAAAGTAAATCTCAGCAAATACGACAAACACCTCACCCGTTCTCACTATGCAGGCAGATTAAAGAGGTACAGTTTGTGTAAATGTGTTAATATAGACTAGTCATCTTAAGGTGGCCTTACATATGTAGCTTCTTTACAAATTCAAATCAGGTTCAGTTGTAATCTACTCAGAAATTTGATTCTTAAATATACTGTACTAAATCTAACTTATAACCCTATATGCAGTATAGGGAGCGATCGTTGTGTGACAACACACATTGCAATGTTATTGGCTCCCTCTGCTTTAATAAAGAAAGTCAATAGCAATGTGACTTTTCCATCTGGAGAGTCAGTTACTGGCAGAGGTAGTTCATCAGCATTGGGATCAGTTGCTTTGGTGTAATACACGTAGGAGATAATCAGAAAATCCTGTTAGATCCAATTGTATTTCCTAAACATTGGACAACTTTACGTTTGCACTTGGAAGATAATCCTTCCACTTGTATAACTGTAAAATGTGATTGTTTATTTTGCTTTTGTCTTTTTTATCAGACTTAGAATTAGAGACTCTAGTATGGATGTATAGAAGTCTATGGAAGGTGAAATTTCTGCACAGCCTTATTTTAGTGAAAAGTCTAAAACAATTCTTAATATCATGAAAATTATTTTGGTAACTGGGAAATGGTTTTGGGGAACATGTTCCAATGATTAAAGGGAAAGGTATTTTCTCAAACAAAATTGTTAAATCACCCCTCAAAACCCAAAACTTCAATAGTTAAAAAGCTGAAAAAAATGTCTAAAGTGAAATGCCACCTGGTGTTCTGTTCTCTTCTCTCTCTCTGCTTCCTGGTTTCTTCAGTTATCAGTTGGTATGGTAGCCATAGATGCAGTAATATGGGATGGGTGGATATTTTGGCCGATCAATAACATCGCCTGCAATCGGCTGATAATATCGATCCGTCTATGGCCACCATTAGTCATGGATGTAACAGATAATATCACAGTCAATGACTGAATGCTATTCCCCTGTCTACTCTGAGCATGAAAAAGCTTTCCAATTACAATTTATTCAACGATTCCTGTACTAGCTGAGCAGCCTATAGAGAGGAGGAATGAATGAAAGAAAGTTCTTTCAGGGTAAGACAGAACAAAGGAAATAATTTTCCAATATTTATAACTCAGCAAGACAGATCACTAAAGGTAGGGTCACCTGTACAAATGTTGCATCATTCTGGGCTTCATTGGAGAACAATTGTATAGTGTGTGCACAAGACTTTCTAGATATCTGTTGTATTCAGTTTCTGGACTTAAAGTTTAGTTCTTGAAGACGTTTCGCTAGTTCAAGAACTAAACTTTAAGTCCAGTTGATCTAACTGAATACAACAGATATACCATTACCTGGATGAATGAGAACCTCCACAATCAAGGCTTTATAGACACACATACAGTGTGACAGTCATCTATAAACTGTTGCATCAAAACAGGCAAACTATTGTGTTTGCCTGTTTTTCTTTTATACAGTAATGTTGTTTATAATTGACATATAAATTGCTTAGTATAAAGACTTTGACTCTCCTTGTTCTGATCCTTGGCATATTATTCTTTAATTAAGTCTTCTACAAGGTGCCAAGCAAAACGTTTTTTTATATGCTTCTCCATGAAATTATGTTAGCCACCTGGTGCCACTATCCATACAAGAACTCATTATATTCTCTTAAAAGGGGCATATTTTATATGTGAATGTGAAATTTACCGCACTTTTGACATTTTCGAATCTTTGTTAGTTATAAACCATTGAAATTTCACCTTTTTTGCAGCACATTTTGCTGTATGGCCACAGTGGTTTCTTTACTACCATTTCTTTAATTGTAGTGACTCAAGAAACATTATGGCATTAACACGGTGAGACCCAGTCAAGACTATCAGTTCATCTCATGCAGAAATATCATCTTGGTCCCATAACATATGTACAGCAGTCAGCATAGTTTTCATGAATCTATTAATACATTTTTGTGTAGTTAAATTTTAGCCTAGTTAAACAATCTCTTATAGGATATTTTCAGCCGACCGACCAAGTCACGCCACGACGATCGGATGTGTGTGAAAATTCCGAATGATCGTGCGGTTCCCCACTGGAACCTATTGTTCACAAATTCGTCCGTGATCGACGGACATTTGTCCTGGCCAAGCACTCACTCATAGTGAGCGTTCGGTTGGAACAAATAGTCATTCCATGTGTACCCTAGCCATAGTTAACGGAGAACTAAACTTAATTTTTTAAAATCTTAATGTGAAAACTTTCCCCCCCAGAATATCTATATATTTAAAGATTTTTCTCTAGCATTTAATAGATATAAGTAATAGATTCTGTAACAAAGAAGGTTTCCATGTTGTTGCCAGTACAACTCATAGCCCATGTTGGCTTCAAAGAGCCACGCCCCCTGACCCCCAGGATTTACTGTTTCTATGCACAAAGTTTCTAGCTTCTCTTTCTAGATTTCTAAATGTACCTGTGGTCACAGTTAAGATGCTGGTGGTGCACCATGTAATTGTTGGGACTAGGTAAAAACCGGAACAGTCGCCGGAACCGGAACAGAAAATGAACAGCGCCACCTATCGTAAGACATTAAAATTACACCACTTTATTATAGATGCCGGAATAAGGTTTTACACCCTTTTAGATCTGTTTTGGCCGCAGGAAGAGGGGTCTGGATACATTTGGCTCTGTTCTGGCCGCCGGAACGGGGGTCCGGATGCTTTTGGCACTGTTGTGGCTGCCGGAACGGGGGTCTGGATGCTTTTGGCTCTGTTCTGGCTGCCGGAACAGGGGTCTGGATGCTTTTGGCTCTGTTCTGGCCACCGGAACGGGGATCTGGATGGTTTTTGGCTTTGTTCCTGCGTGCCGGAACGGGGTCTGGACCCCTTTGGCTCTGTTCTGGCTGCCGGAACGGGGTCTGGAAGCTTTTGGCTCTGTTCTGGCCACCGGAACAGGGGTCTGGATGCTTTTGGCTCTGTTCTGGCCACCGGAATGGGAGTCTGGACCCCTTTGGCTCTGTTCCGGCTGCCGGAATGGGGTCTGGATGCTTTTGGCTCTGTTCTGGCCGCCGGAACGGGGGTCTGGACCCCTTTGGCTCTGTTCCGGCTGCCGGAATGGGGGTCTGGATGCTTTTGGCTCTGTTCTGACTGCCGGAACAGGGGTCTGGACCCCTTTGGCTCTGTTCTGACTGCCGGAACAGGGGTCTGGACCCCTTTGGCTCTGTTCCGGCTGCCGGAATGGGGGTCTGGATGCTTTTGGCTCTGTTCTGGCCGCCGGAACGGGGGTCTGGACCCCTTTGGCTCTGTTCCGGCTGCCGGAATGGGGTCTGGATGCTTTTGGCTCTGTTCTGACTGCCGGAACAGGGGTCTGGACCCCTTTGGCTCTGTTCTGGCTGCCAGAACAGGGGTCTGGACCCCTTTGGCTCTGTTCCGGCTGCCGGAATGGGGGTCTGGACCCTTTGGCTCTGTTCTGGCTGCCGGAACGGGGGTCTGGACCCCTTTGGCTCTGTTCTGGCTGCCGGAACGTGGGTCTGGATGCTTTTGGCTCTGTTCTGGCCACCAGAATGGGAGTCTGGACCCCTTTGGCTCTGTTCCGGCTGCCGGAATGGGGGTCTGGATGCTTTTGGCTCTGTTCTGACTGCCGGAACGGGGGTCTGGATGGTTTTGGCTTTGTTCTGCGCGTGCCGGAACGGGGGTCTGGACCCCTTTTGCTCTGTTCTGGCTGCCGGAACGTGGGTCTGGATCCCTTTGGCTCTGTTCCGGCTGCCGGAATGGGGTCTGGATGCTTTTGGCTCTGCTCTGACTGCCGGAACGGGGTCTGGACCCCTTTGGCTCTGTTCCGGCTGCCGGAACAGGGTCTGGATGCTTTTGGCTCTGTTCTGGCCACCGGAATGGGAGTCTGGACCCCTTTGGCTCTGTTCTGGCTGCCGGAATGGGGGTCTGGATGCTTTGGCTCTGTTCTGACTGCCGGAACGGGGGTCTGGATGGTTTTGGCTTTGTTCTGCGTGCCGGAACGGGGGTCTGGACCCCTTTTGCTCTGTTCTGGCTGCCGGAACGTGGGTCTGGATGCTTTTGGCTCTGTTCTGGCCACCGGAATGGGAGTCTGGACCCCTTTGGCTCTGTTCCGGCTGCCGGAATGGGGGTCTGGATGCTTTTGGCTCTATTCTGGCTGCCGGAACGGGGTCTGGACCCCTTTGGCTCTGTTCTGGCTGCCGGAACGTGGGTCTGGATGCTTTTGGCTCTGTTCTGGCCGCCGGAACAGGGGTCTGGATGCTTTTGGCTCTGTTCTGGCCACCGGAACAGGGCTCTGGATGCTTTTGGCTCTGTTCTGCCGCCGGAACAGGGGTCTGGATGCTTTTGGCTCTGTTCTGGCCACCGGAATGGGAGTCTGGACCCCTTTGGCTCTGTTCCGGCTGCCGGAATGGGCGTCTGGTGCCTTGGCTCTGTTCCGGCTGCCGGAATGGGGGTCGATGCTTTTGGCTCTGTTCTGGCCGCTGGAACGGGGGTCTGGACCCCTTTGGCTCTGTTCCGGCTGCTGGAATGGGGGTCTGGATGCTTTTGGCTCTGCTCTGACTGCCGGAACGGGGGTCTGGACCCCTTTGGCTCGTTCCGGCTGCCGGAACAGGGGTCTGGATGCTTTTGGCTCTGTTCTGGCCACCGGAATGGGAGTCTGGACCCCTTTGGCTCTGTTCTGGCTGCCGGAACGGGGGTCTGATGGTTTGGGCTTTGTTCTGCGTGCCGGAACGGGGGTCTGGACCCCTTTTGCTCTGTTCTGGCCACCGGAATGGGAGTCTGGACCCCTTTGGCTCTGTTCCGGCTGCCGGAATGGGGGTCTGGATGCTTTTGGCTCTGTTCTGGCTGCCGGAACGGGGGTCTGGACCCCTTTGGCTCTGTTCTGGCGGCCGGAACGTGGGTCTGGATGCTTTTGGCTCTGTTCTGGCCGCCGGAACAGGGGTCTGGATGCTTTTGGCTCTGTTCTGGCTGCCGGAATGGGGGTCTGGACCCCTTTGGCTCTGTTCTGGCTGCCGGAACAGGGGTCTGGATGCTTTTGGCTCTGTTCTGGCTACCGGAACAGGGGTCTGGATGCTTTTGGCTCTGTTCTGGCCACCGGAATGGGAGTCTGGACCCCTTTGGCTCTGTTCCGGCTGCCGGAATGGGGGTCTGGATGCTTTTGGCTCTGTTCTGGCTGCCCAACGGGGGTCTGGACCCCTTTGGCTCTGTTCTGGCTGCTGGAACAGGGGTCTGGACCCCTTTGGCTCTGTTCTGGCTGCCGGAACAGAGGTCTGGATGCTTTTGGCTCTGTTCTGGCCGCCGGAACAGGGGTCTGGATGCTTTTTGGCTCTGTTCTGGCCACCGGAATGGGAGTCTGGACCCCTTTGGCTCTGTTCCGGCTGCCGGAATGGGGAGTCTGGATGCTTTTGGATCTGTTCTGTGCTGCCGGAACAGGGGTCTGGATGCTTTTGGCTCTGTTCTGCGCCCGGAACAGGGGTCTGGATGCTTTTGGCTCTGTTCTGGCCACCGGAATGGGAGTCTGGACCCCTTTGGCTCTGTCCGGCTGCCGGAATGGCGGGTCTGGATGCCTTTGGCTCTGTTCCGGCTGCCGGAATGGGGGGTCGATGCTTTTGGCTCTGTTCTGGCCGCTGGAACGGGGGTCTGGACCCCTTTGGCTCTGTTCCGGCTGCTGGAATGGGGGTCTGGAGCTTTTGGCTCTGCTCTGACTGCCGGAACGGGGGTCTGGACCCCTTTGGCTCTGTTCCGGCTGCCGGAACAGGGGTCTGGATGCTTTTGGCTCTTGTTCTGGCCACCGAATGGGAGTCTGGACCCCTTTGGCTCTGTTCTGGCTGCCGGAACGGGGGTCTGGATGGTTTTGGCTTTGTTCTGCGTGCCGGAACGGGGGTCTGGACCCCTTTTGCTCTGTTCTGGCCACCGGAATGGGAGTCTGGACCCCTTTGGCTCTGTTCCGGCTGCCGGAATGGGGTCTGGATGCTTTTGGCTCTGTTCTGGCTGCCGGAACGGGGGTCTGGACCCCTTTGGCTCTGTTCTGGCTGCCGGAACGTGGGTCTGGATGCTTTTGGCTCTGTTCTGGCCGCCGGAAACAGGGGTCTGGATGCTTTTGGCTCTGTTCTGGCCTCCGGAATGGGAGTCTGGACCCCTTTGGCTCTGTTCCGGCTGCCGGAATGGGGGTCTGGATGCTTTTGGCTCTGTTCTGGCTGCCGGAACGGGGGTCTGGACCCCTTTGGCTCTGTTCTGGCTGCCGGAACGTGGGTCTGGATGCTTTTGGCTCTGTTCTGGCCGCCGGAACAGGGGTCTGGATGCTTTTGGCTCTGTTCTGGCTGCCGGAATGGGGGTCTGGACCCCTTTGGCTCTGTTCTGGCTGCCGGAACGGGGGTCTGGATGCTTTTGGCTCTGTTCTGGCTACCGGAACAGGGGTCTGGATGCTTTTGGCTCTGTTCTGGCCACCGGAATGGGAGTCTGGACCCCTTTGGCTCTGTTCCGGCTGCCGGAATGGGGGTCTGGATGCTTTTGGCTCTGTTCTGGCTGCCCGAACGGGGGTCTGGACCCCTTTGGCTCTGTTCTGGCTGCTGGAACAGGGGTCTGGACCCCTTTGGCTCTGTTCTGGCTGCCGGAACAGGGGTCTGGATGCTTTTGGCTCTGTTCTGGCCGCCGGAACAGGGGTCTGGATGCTTTTGGCTCTGTTTCTGGCCACCGGAATGGAGTCTGGACCACTTTGGCTCTGTTCCGGCTGCCGGAATGGGTCTGGATGCTTTTGGATCTGTTCTGGCTGCCGGAACAGGGGTCTGGATGCTTTTGGCTCTGTTCTGGCCGCCGAACGGGGTCTGGATGCTTTTGGCTCTGTTCTGGCACCGGAATGGGAGTCTTGGACCCCTTGGCTCTGTTCCGCTGCCGAATGGCGGGTCTGGATGCCTTTGGCTCTGTTCCGGTGCCGGAAGGGGGGTCGATGCTTTTGGCTCTGTTCTGGCCGCTCGGAACGGGGGTCTGGACCCCTTTGGCTCTGTTCCGGCTGCCTGGAATGGGGGTCTGGATGCTTTTGGCTCTGCTCTGACTGCCGGAACGGGGGTCTGGACCCCTTTGGCTCTGTTCCGGGCCGGACAGGGGTCTGGATGCTTTTGGCTCTGTTTCTGGCCACTGGAATGGAGTCTGGACCCCTTTGGCTCTGTTCCGGCTGCCGGAATGGGGGCTGGATGCTTTTGGCTCTGTTCTGGCTGCCGGAACGGGGTCTGGACCCCTTTGGCTCTGTTCTGGCTGCCGGAACGTGGGTCTGGATGCTTTTGCTCTGTTCTGGCCGCCGAACAGGGGTCTGGATGCTTTTGGCTCTGTTCTGGCCACCGGAATGGGAGTCTGGACCCTTTGGCTCGTTTCCGGCTGCCGGAATGGGAGTCTGGATGCTTTTTGGCTCTGTTCTGGGCTGCCGGAACAGGGGCTGGATGCTTTGGCTCTGTTCTGGCTCGCCGCCGACAGGGGTCTGGATGCTTTTGGCTCTGTTCTGGCCACCGAAAATGGGAGTCTGGACCCCTTTGGCTCTGTTCCGGCTGCCGGAATGGGGGTCTGGATGCTTTTGGCCTGTTCTGGCTGCCGGAACGGGGTCTGGACCCCTTTGGCTCTGTTCTGGCTGCCGGAACGGGGGTCTGGACCCCTTTGGCTCTGTTCTGGCTGCCGGAACGTGGGTCTGATGCTTTGGCTCTTTTCTGGCCGCCGGAACAGGGGTCTGGAGCTTTTGGCTCTGTTCTGGCCTCCGGAATGGGAGTCTGGACCCCTTTGGCTCTGTTCCGGCTGCCGGAATGGGGGTCTGAATGCTTTTGGCTTTGTTCTGACTGCCGGAACGGGGTCTGGATGGTTTTGGCTTTGTTCTGCGTGCCAGAACGGGGTCTGGACCCCTTTGGCTCTGTTCTGGCTGCCGGAACGTGGGTCTGGATGCTTTTGGCTCTGTTCTGGCCACCGGAATGGGAGTCTGGACCCTTTGGCTCTGTCCCGGCTGCCGGAATGGGGGTCTGGATGCTTTTGGCTCTGTTCTGGCCGCCGGAACAGGGTTGGGGACCCCTTTGGCTCTATTCCGGCTGCCGGATGGGGTCGGATGCTGCTTGGGTCTGGGTGACTGCTTTTGCTCGTGTCGCGCCCCGGAAGGGAGTCCGGATGCTTTTGGCACTGTTGTGGCTGCCGAACGTGGGTCTGGATGCTTTGGCTCTGTTCTAGCTGCTGGAACGGGGGTCTGGATGCTTTTGGCTCGTTCTGGCTGCCGAACGGGGTTTGAACCCCTTTGCTCTGTTCGGCTGCTGGAATGGGGTCTGGATGCTTTTGGCTCTGTTCTGGCCGCCGGAACGAAGGTGAACCCCTTTGGCTCTGTTCCGGCTGCCGAACAGGGGGTCTGGATGCTTTTGGCTCTGTTCTAGCTGCTGGAACGGGAGTCTGGACCCCTTTGGCTCGTTTCTCTGGCCACTGGACAGGGTTTTACCCTGGGAACTCTTATCTGGCTGCCGGAATGGGGTTCTGAACCCTGGGAACTCTGTTTCTGACCACCATAACAGGGTTTTGCACCCCGAAAACTCTGCTCTGGCTGCCAGAATGGGTTTTGTTCTGGTGGCCGGAACAGGGGACTGATTTCTGGAACTCTGTTCTAGCGGCTGTAACAGGGTTTTGCACCCTAAAAACACTGGAATAGGGGTTTTCACCCTGGGAATTCTGTCTGGGTGCCTGGAACAGGTCTGAACCCTGGGAACTCTGCTCTGGTTGCCAACAGGGCTCTGCCCCCTGGAAACCCTGTTTTGGCTGTTTGAATAGGGGTTTGCACCCTGGGAACTCTGTTCTGGTGGCTGGAACAGGGTTTGCACCCTGGAACTCTGTTCTTGTTGCCGAACAGGGCTCGCAACCTGGAAACTCTGTTCTAGGGCGCCGAACGGGTCTGCACCCTGGGAACTCTGTTCTGGCTGCTTGAATAGGGTTTGAACCCTGAAATTCTGTTCTGTGGGCCAGAACAGGGGTCTGATTTCTGGAAACTCTGTCCTGGTTGCTGTAACAGATTTTTGCACCCTATAAACTCTGTTCTGGCTGCTTGAATAGGGGTTTTCTCCCTGGGAATTCTGTTCTGGTGGCTGGAACAGGGGTCTGCACCCTGGGAACTCTGTTCTGGCTGCTTGAATAGGGTTTTTCACCCTGGGAATTCTGTTCTGGTGGCTGGAACAGGGTCTGCACCCTGGGAACTCTGCTCTGGTTGCCGGAACAGGGCTCTGCACCCTGGGAACCCTGTTCTAGGGGCCAGAACAGGGCTCTGCACCCTGGAAACCCTGTTTTGGCTGTTTGAATAGGGGTTTGCACCCTGGGAATTCTGTTCTGGTGGCTGGAACAGGGGCCTGCACCCTGGGAACTCTGTTCTGGTTGCCGGAACAGGGCTCTGCACCCTGGGAACTCTGTTCTAGTGGCCGAAACGGGTCTGCACCCTGGGAACTCTGTTCTGGCTGCTTGAATAGGGGTTTGCACCCTGAGAATTCTGTTCTGGTGGCCAGAACAGGGGTCTGATTTCTGGGAACTCTGTTCTGGCTGCTTGAAAAGGGGTTTTCACCCTGGGAATTCTGTTCTGGTGGCTGGAACAGGGTCTGCACCCTGGAAACTCTGCTCTGGTTGTCGGAACAGGGTCTCAACCCTGGAAACTCTGTTCTAGGGGCCAAAACAGGGGTCTGCACTCTGGGAACTATGTTCTGTTGCCAGGACGGGGCTCTGCACCCTGGGAACTCTGTTCTGCACTTCTAATGGCCGGAATGGAGGTCTGCACCCTGGAAACTGTTTTGGAAGCCGGAACTAGTGTCTGTACCCTGGGAACCATGTTCTGCTTGTCAGAATGGGGGTTTGCACCCTGGGAGCTTTGTTATGGCAGCAAACTGTTTGGGAGTGATATGCGTGTGCATATATGTATATGTGTGTAGGTTGACAATGTATGTATACGTGTAGGAAAGGATTTATGATTGTCTGTAGTAGAGTATTTGTGTGACAGAATGAGCATGTGTGTAGCTATTTATGTGTGTATACAAAGTATGTGTAAGTGTTAAAATATTTCTGAGTGTATTTTTGCATGTATTTATATGTGTTTGGTGTCTGGGCTTTTTGGGATCGTGTAAGAATGTAAATGTGTGAGTGAGTGTATAGAGTGTGAACATTTGCCTGTGTGTAGAAAGTGTGGAAAAGTCTGAATGCATGTGTGTAGCAGTGTGTGTGAAATAGAATGTGCATTTGTGTGATAGCAAAACTATATTTGTAGAATGGTTTATTTAGCAACATGTTTTTATGTGTGTGTACATTATGTGTGTACCAGAGTGAGCATGTCTGTGTAGCTATGTATCTGCATTTAATATTGTTTGTGAGTTTGTAGCTGAGTGTGTGTATTAGTTTAGAATAGCATTTGAGGTTGAATAAAGGCATACATCCATCCAGTCCAACCTACTCAGCAATACCCCTCATTTCCTGCCTAACTGTTGATTCAGAGGAAGGCAAAGAAAAAAAACACCAAAATTTTGTTCCTGACTCCAAGTGACAATTGAAAATATCCCTGGATCTCTACTTTATGTATCAATACCAGTGACCTGCAACATCCCTTGTTTTCAGAAACTCATCCAGCTTCTTTTCGAAAATATCCAATGAACCTGCCATCACCATGTCCACTGGAAGACAGTTCCATAGTTTTACTATTCTCACAGTGAAAAATCTTTTCCGAACTTGAAGACTAAACTTCATTTCTTCAAGTCTTAAGGGATGTCCTCGTGTCCTCTGACATGTTCTATTGGGGAACAATGCCCCAGATAGTTTATTGTATGGCCCGTTAATGTATTTATACACAGTAATCACATCTCCACGAAAGCGCCTTTTATCCAGCGTACATAATTGTAACTTTTCCAGTCTCTCTTCATATTCAAGCTTCCCCAATCCCCTTATTAATTTAGTTGCTCTTCTCTGAACCCTGAATGTCCTTTTTGTACACAGGATTCCAAAACTGCACTGCATATTCCAAATGAGGCCTTACCAATGCTTTGTTAAGAGGGAGAGTAACATTTTCCTCCCTTGAATCTATACCTCTCTATAAACAAGAAAATATCTTACTGGCTCTGGCTGTTGCCGCCTGGCACTGCTTGCCAGGCTGCAACACTGCTTGCCAGGCATGCATCACTTTACATTTATCAACATTGATTTTCATCAGCCTAATGTGACAATCTATCTAGATCCACCTGTAACCATTGCATATCCTCTAAAGTTTTTAATGGTAAGCAAAGTTTTCTGTTGTTGGCAAACACAGAATCCTTGCTGACAATACCCACAGTCTATATTGATGAAGCCCTGTTAACAACAACTCTCTGGTTCCTATCCATTAACCAACGTTCTATTATCAAAAATCCAAGTATACTACATCTATATAGTGCATATAGTCTGGGTGTGTTAGTTTTTAGCACTGCTTTATGCGTGTGTATAAAGCAGTGAGTGTGCACCAGTGTTTGTATTCATTTACATGTGTGCTTGTGTGTATAAGTGTAGGAATGTGTGTAGAGGTGTATGTGTATATGTTGTACATAAATGTTTGGGAGTATATGGAGCCGAGTGTGTGTGTTTAGCACAATAGTGCTTATTAGTGCTTATATGTATGTATGTATGTAAATTGTGTTTATGTATGTAAATGTGTTTCTGTTCCTGTGTGTGTATGTGGGCTTGTGTGTATCAGTGAGTGTGCAGCTGTGTATCTGTGTGTTTGAATGTGCAGCAGTAAATGTCTGTGTAGAGGGTATAAGTAGCAGATAGAGGGACAGGCAGAGGGACAGATGGAGGGACATGAAGGACAGATGGAGGGACATGCAGAAGGAGAGATTGAGGGACACAGGGGCACAGATAGAGAGACAGACATTTGGACAAACAAAGGACAGGCAGAGGGACAGATAAGACAGACAAAGGGACAGATAGAGGGACAGGCAGAAGGACAGATAGAGGGACGGGCAGAAGGACAGAGAGAGGGACAGGAAGAAGGACAGATATAGTATACCTATGATCAAAGTAAAATGCCAAAACATTTAATTTGAAAAACAAAACAATACTGTTCATTTGCAATTATTTTTATCTATTAATGAAATAAAAATCCCGGTAAAAATAAAAATCGGAAATGGACCGAAACCGCAAAAAGTCCATTGCCTCCAGCGAGAAAGGGGGAGGGGTTTCCGGTGATTCCAGTCATGTTCTGACTTTTAAATGAACTCTAGTTACTGTCCGCACTGCAGGTAAGTAAAATCCGGAACCGCACCAGAACACAATGACAGGTGCATTCCGGCTCAATGTGAAAAAGCCAGAACAAAGAAGAAATGATCAGTGCACTAAAGAGCAGAGCACAAGGATTATCTGCACATCGGCAGAAGCAGCACCTGAAGCTTATGTGAGTGGGGACACTGACACTGGGGGTGGGAGGTGGGGTGCTGGGGCCCTACCTACTTTTGTGTGCTGGGAACCTACCTACTTTTATCTCCCTCTGTCACCCTACCTGTCCCTTTATCTGTCCCCCTGCCTGTGTCTCTCTCTGTCACCTTGTCTGTCCCTTTGCCTGTCGCACTATCTGTCCCCTGCCTATAGGACAGGCAAAGGAACAGATAGAGAGACAAGCAAGGGGGCAGATAGAGTGATAGGCAGAAGGACAGACAGGGGGCAAATAGAGGGACAGGCAGGGGCACAGATAGGGGGACAGGAAAAGGAACAGATAGAGGGACAGGTAGAAGGACAGACAGGGAGACAGATAGAGGGACAGGTAGAAGGACAGACAGGGAGACAGATAGAGGGACAGGCAGGGGGACAGACAGATAGACAGAGGGACAGAGAGGGTGACAGAAAGAGGGACAGGCTGGGGGACAGATAGAGGGACAGGCTGGGGGACAGATAGAGGGACAGGCTGGGGAACAGATAGAAGGAAAGGCAGGGGGAAAAATAGAGGGACAGACAGAGGAACTGATGGAGGAACAAGCAGGAGGGCCGATAGAGGGACAGACAGGAGGACAGGCAGGGGATAGATTGAGGGACAGGCAGGGGGACAGATAGAGGGACAGGCAGGGGACAGAAAGAGGGACAGGCTGGGGGACAGATAGAGGGACAGGCAGGGGGACAGATAGAGGGACCGGCAGAGGAACAAGCAGGAGGACTGATAGAGGGACAGGAAGAAGGACATACAGAGGGCAGATGGAGGGACAGACAGGGGACAGGCAGAGATGCAAAAGAATGGAAAGGCAGGGGAACAGATAAAGGGACAGGTATAAGGACAGACGGGGACAGATAGAAGGATAGGCAAGAAGACAGATAGAAGGACAGGCAAAGGAGCAAAAAGATGGACTGTCAGGGGGGCAGATAGAGGGACAGGCAGGGAGACAGATATAGGGACAGATAGAGGGACTGGCAGGGAGACAGATATAGGGACAGATAGAGGGGATGGCAGGGGGACAGGCAGGGGGATAGACAGAGGGGCAAAGAGGGGGACAGGCAGGGGGCCAGACAGAGGGACAGGAAGGGGAACAGATAGAGGCACAGCAAGGAGGCAGATACAAGGACAGGCGGGGGACAGACAGAGGGACAGGGAGGGGGACAGACAGAGGTGCAAGGAGGGGGGCAGGCAGATGGACAGACAGAGGGGCAAGGAGGGGGCAGGAAGGGGGACAGACAGAGGGACAGACAGAGGGACAGGCAGAGGAACAGATGGTGTGACAGGTAGAAGGATAGACAGGGGGACAGAAAGAAGAACAGGCAGAGGTGCAAAAAGATGGACAGGCAAGGGGGCAGATAGAGGGATAGGCAGGGGGACAGCTAGAGGGACAGGCAGGGGAACAGCAAGGAGGCAGAAATAGGGACAGGTGGGGGACAGACAGGGGGACAGATAGAGGGACAGGCAGGGGCACAGACAGGGGAACAGATGGTGGGACAGGTAGAAGGATAGACAGGGGGACAGATAGAAGGACAGGCAGGGCGACAGATAGAGGGACAGGCAGGGCGACAGATAGAATAACAGGCAATGAGCAGATATAGGGACAGACGGGACAGATAGAGGGACTGGCAGGGAGACAATAGGGACAGACGGGGACAGAGAGGGACTGGCAGGGGGAAGGCAGGGGGATAGACAGAGGGGCAAAGAGGGGACAGGCAGGGGGCCAGACAGAGGATAGGCAGGGGGACAGACAGAGGGACGGCAGAGGAACAGATGGAGAAAACAGGTAGAAGGATAGACAGAGGGACAGATAGAGGCAGGCAGAGGTGCAAAAAGATGGACAGCAGGGGGACAGATAGAGGGACAGGCAGGGGGACGGATAGAGGGACAGGCAGGGGGACGGATAGAGGGACAGATAGAGGGACAGGCAGGGGACAGATAGAGGGACAGGCAGGGGAACAGATAGAGGGACAGGCAGGGGGACAGATAGAGGGACAGGCGGGGACAGAGGGACAGCAGGGGGACAGATAGAGGGACAGGCAGGGGACAGATAGAGGACAGGCAGGGGACAGATAGAGGGACAGGCAGGGGACAGATAGAGGACAGGCAGGGGGACAGATAGAGGGACAGGCAGGGGGACAGATAGAGGGACAGATAGAGGGACAGGCAGGGGGACAATAGAGGGACAGATAGAGGGACAGGAGCAGGGGGACAGATATAGGGACAGGCGGGGGACAGATAGAGGGACTGGCAGGAGACAGATAGAGGGACAGACAGGGACAGATAGAGGGACTGGCAGGGAGACAGATAGAGGGACAGACGGACAGAGAGGGACAGGCAGGGGGATAGACAGAGGGGCAAAGAGGGACAGGCAGGGGCCAGACAGAGGGACAGGCAGAGGAACAGATGGAGAAACAGGTAGAAGGATAGACAGAGGGACAGATAGAAGGACAGGCAGAGTGGCAAAAAGATGGACAGGCAGGGGGACAGATAGAGGGACAGCAGGGGGACAGATAGAGGGACAGCAGGGGGACAGATAGAGGGACAGGCAGGGGGACAGATAGAGGACAGGCAGGGGGACAGATAGAGGGACAGGCAGGGGGACGATAGAGGGACAGGCAGATATAGGGACAGGCGGGGGACGAAAGAGGGACAGGCAGGGGGACAAGGAGAGGCAAAGAGGGAAAGGCAGGGACAGACAGAGGGACAGGAAGGAACAGATAGAGGCACAGCAAGGAGGCAGATACAGGGACAGGGGGGACAGACAGAGGGACAGAGAGGGGGACAGACGAGGTGCAAGGAGGGGGGCAGGCAGAGGGACAGACACGAGGGGCAGGCAGGGGGACAGACAGAGGGACAGGCAGAGAACAGATGGAGTGACAGGTAGAATGATAGACAGGGGGCGAAAGAAGAAAAGGCAGAGGTGCAAAAAGATACAGCAAGGGGGCAGATAGAGGGACAGGCAGGGGGACAGAGAGGGACAGGCAGGGGGGCAGATAGAGGGACAGGCAGAGGAACACTGGAGGGACAGGTAGAAGGATACAGGGGGACAGATAGAAGCACAGGCAGAGGTGCAAAAGATGGACAGGCAAGGGGGCATATAGGGGGACAGGCATGGAGACAGATATAGGAGGGGACAGATAGAGGGCTGGCAGGGGGACAGGCAGGGGGATAGACAGAGGGGCAAAGAGGGGTACAGGCAGGGGGCCAGACAGAGGGACAGGCAGGGACACGATGGGGAATAGGCAGAGGAACAGATGGAGAAACAGGTAGAAGGATAGACAGAGGACAGATAGAAGGACAGGCAGAGGTGCAAAAAGATGGACAGGCAGGGGGGCAGATAGAGGGACAGGCAGGGGGACAGATAGAGGGACAGGCAGGGGACAGATAGAGGACAAAGGCAGGGACAGATAGGGGACAGGCAGGGGAGGACAGATAGAGACAGGCAGGAGGACAGATAAGGGGGACAGGCAGGAGGACAGATAGAGGGACAGGCAGGAGGACGATAGAGGGACAGGCAGGAGGACAGATAGAGGGACAGGCAGGGGGACAGATAGAGGGACAGGCAGGGGGACAGGAGGAGGGAACAGCGGAGGAGCAATATAGGGACAGGTGGGGGACAGATAGAGGGACAGCAGGGGGACAAGGAGAGGCAAAGAGGGGGACAGGCAGGGGAACAGATGGAGGGACAGGTAGAAGGATAGACAGAGGGACAGATAGAAGGACAGCGAGGTGCAAAAAGATGGACAGGCAAGGGGGCAGATAGAGGACAGGGCGGGGGAGAGATAGAGGGACAGGCAGGGGGACACGATAGAGGCACAGCAAGAGGCAGATACAGGGACAGGGAGGGGGACAGACAGAGGGACAGGGAGGGGGACAGACAGAGGTGCAAGGAGGGGGGCAGGGCAGATGGACAGACAGAGGGGCAAGGAGGGGGCAGGAAGGGGGACAGACAGGGACAGACAGAGGGACAGGCAGAGGAACAGATGTGTGTGACAGGTAAGGATAGAAGACGGGGACAGAAAGAAGAACAGGCAGAGGTGCAAAAAGATGGACAGGCAAGGGGGCAGATAGAGGGACAGGCAGGGGGACAGCTAGAGGGACAGGCAGGGGAACAGCAAGGAGGCAGAAATAGGGACAGGTGGGGGACAGACAGGGGGACAGATAGAGGGACAGGCAGGGGCACAGACAGGGGAACAGATGGTGGGACAGGTAGAAGGATAGACAGGGGGACAGATAGAAGGACAGCAGGGCGACAGATAGAGGGACCGCAGGGCAACAGATAGAGGGACAGGCAGGGCGACAGATAGAGGGACAGGCAGGGCGACAGATAGAGGACAGGCAGGGCGACAGTAGAGGGACAGGCAGGCGACAGATAGAGGGACAGGAGGCGACAGATAGAGGGACAGGGGCGACAGATAGAGGGACAGGCAGGGCGACAGATAGAGGGACATGCGGGGGATAGGGAGGGGGAGCAGGACAGGGAGCAGGGGGGAGGGACAGGGGGGACAGACAGGGGGCAAGGGGGGGGAAAGACAGGGGGACAGACAGAGGGACAGGCAAGGGGACAGAACTAGGGGCAAGGAGGGGGACAGACAGAGGGGCAAGGAGGGGACAGACAGAGGGACAGACGGGGAACAGCAAGGAAGCAGATAGAGGGACAGGCGAAGGACAGACAGGGGGACAATAGAGGGACAGGCAGGGGGACAGACAGAGGGGCAAGGAGGGGGACAGGCAGGGGGACAGACAGGGGCAAGGAGGGGGACAGGCAGAGGTCAGACAGAGGGACAGGCATGGGGACAGATAGAGGGACAGGCAAGGGGACAAGTAGAGGGATAGGCGGGGGACAAATAGAGGGACAGTCAGGGGGATAGACAGAGGGACAAGGAGGGGGACAGGTAGGGGGACAGACAGAGGGACAGACAGGGGAACAGATGGAGGGGCAGGTAGAAGGATAGCAGGGGGACAGATAGAAGGACAGGCAGAGGTGCAAAAAGATGGACAGGGAAGGGGGCAATAGAGGGACAGGGGGGAGAGATAGAGGGACAGGCAGGGGGACAGATAGAGGCACAGCAAGGAGGCAGATACAGGGACAGGCGGGGGACAGACAGAGGGACAGGGAGGGGAACAGACAGAGGTGCAAGGGGGGGGCAGGCAGAGGGACAGACAAGGAGGGCAAGAGGGGGCAGGCAGGGGGACAGACAGAGGGACAGGCAAGGGGGACAGACAGAGGGACAGGCAGAGAACAGATGGAGTGAAAGGTAGAAGGATAGACAGGGGGACAGATAGAGGGACGCAGGGGGACAGGCAGGGGAACAGCAAGGAGGCAGATATAGGGACAGGTGGGGGACAGACAGGGGACAGATAGAGGGACAGGCAGGGGGGCAAGGAGGGGGATAGGCAGGGGCCACAAACAGAGGGACAGGCAGGGGCACAGACAGGGGAACAGGTGGAGGGACAGGTAGAAGGATAGACAGGGGGACAGATAGAAGGACAGGCAGGGGTGCAAAAAGATGGACAGGCAGGGGACACAAACAGAGGGACAGGCAGGGGCACAGACAGGGGAACAGGTGGAGGGACAGGTAGAAGGATAGACAGGGGGACAGATAGAAGGACAGGCAGGGGTGCAAAAAGATGGACAGGCAAAGGGGCAGATAAAGGGACAGATAGAGGGACAGGCAGGGCGACAGATAGAGGGACAGGCAGGGCGACAGATAGAGGGACAGCAAGGAGGCAGATAGAGGGACATGCGGGGGATAGAGGGACAGACAGGGAGACAGGTAGAGGGACAGACAGAGGGGCAAGAGGGGGAAAGACAGGGGGACAGACAGAGGGACAGGCAAGGGGACAGAACGAGGGGCAAGGAGGGGGACAGGCAGGGGGACAAGTAGAGGGATAGGCGGGGGGACAGATAGAGGGACAGGCAGGGAAACAGCAAGGAGGCAGATAGAGGGATAGGCGGGGGACAGATAGAGGGACAGTCAGGGGGACAGATAGAGGGGACAGGCAGGGGGATAGACATAGGGACAAGGAGGGGGACAGGTAGGGGGACAGACAGAAGAACAGGAAGGGGGACAGACAGAGGGACAAGGAGGGGGACAGTCAGGGGGATAGATAGAGGGACAAGGAGGGGGACAGGCAGGGAGACAGAAAAGAACAGGCAGGGGGACAGACAGAAGAACAGGCAGGGGGACAGATAGAGAGACAGTGAAGGGGACAGATGGACAGGCAGGGGGACAGACAGAGGGACAGGTAGGGGGACAGGCAGGGGGAAAGACAGAGAGACAGGCAGGGGGAAAGACAGAGACAGGCAGGGGCACAGACAGAGCAACAGGCAGGTAGATAGAGGGAGGGACAGAAGGAGATAAAAGTAGGTAGGGCACCAGCACTCCCTCCCCCCCCATCCCCAGTGTCCCCACTCACTTAAGTTTTAGGTGCTGCAGAGAATTGCAGGGCACAGGTCGTTTTTTATCTTCTGCATTCCGGCTTTTACACACAGCCGGAATGCACCTGACACTGTTTTTCCGGTCCGGTTCCGGCTTATACTTACCAGTGTTCCGGACAGTTCATTTAGAAGACGGAACATGGCCGGAATCGCCGGAACCGCTGGTAGTAAGTCCTCCTCCTCGCTGGGGGCAGTGGACTTTTTGCGGTTCCGGTCCGGTTCCGGTTCCGACTTTTATTTTTACCGGTAATTGTTGTGTTTTTAGTAACAAACAGACCATGAAGTCATAAGTTCTATTCTCCTAGTTTACTTATGAAACAATATAATATACAGTAGTCTACTACCTAAGTTTATTGATTTTTATGTTTGTTTGTTTCCATGTTTCTATAATGTTTCTACATTTGTACAAACTTTATATATATCAGCTCTGTTTTTATTTACCAACCAGCATGAATTGCTGACAGTCTTCCAGTAGCAATACAAAATAGTAAACTGATTTTACTGACATTTACTGAAATGTACTTCTATCTATTCGAAGTTCACTGGTAGGAAAAAAATCAGAAACAGGTTCATTTTCCCATGCACCTGTTTTTTTGGTTTTATTATGTGTCTAGCAAAAGATAAACAGGGTTATTCAATAAAAGTTCTTATCGTTTAAAATGATGCTAATTTTGCCCCAACAAATCAGATGTAAGCTTACAAATGTTAAATAAGATCTGATTGGTTGGGGCAAATTTAGCACTATTTTAAAGGAAAGAGCTTTTATTGAATAACCCTGTAGGACTCTACATGTACAAGAAATTTACTTATTAGTCCTTGTGGCATAGAAGTAAAAAGCTTACTTTTTATAAGACACAGTATAGAAGGTTGCTGGTTTGATTCCCCATACATACTTTTATTTTTTGCTGAAATGTAAAATTTTCTGTTTCTTTCATCCAGACATACACTGCAAAGATTACTTTTCTTTTTTGTATAAAAAGCAAAGGAATTTATCATTGTTAAGGATAGGAGCATTTGTAATGTGTTTACACAAAAAACTGCACTGAAATCTGTGTTGTGTCTCAGAGGGAGGGATCTCTGGGCTGTAACATGACTGGCTGTCAGCTTCCAGGAAGCAAGACTGCTGTTTCCTGTGAAGTGTACAGCGTACACTTAGCTGGGTGTTCCCAGATAAGGTGAATTATGGGAGCTGACCCCTAGTACCCACAGGTTATTTTCATAAATCACCCAGCATCCACAGCAAAGGGAGAGACAAGACACAGCTTGTTGTGTGTTTGTCAATGTGCTCTGTCTATTGGGGGATATTAAAGTCTGGGGACTTTAGTTCTCCTTTAACCTTTCATGAAATACAAAAATATCAGGAAAAAGTGCAAAATGAATTATTAAGTAAACATAATTTAATAGTACATCCAATGAGATAAACTTAAGGACCTTCCCCTATTTACAGACCATCAAGGGAAACTCTATATAAAGAAGTATTATAAAACACTGAGTATTAAACAATAATGGCATAAGAGGCATTAGGACTGTGCTTTTCTTAAATGCAGATAATCATCTCTAGGTTTGCCAGGAAATCTTGAATCAATAATATATTTTTTTGCCATATATACTGTAGCCACTAATGGGTTCATTTTCAAAGAGGGTGTGTGTGTAGATATATATATAGAGCAAAGGCTGCAATGATTGATGTATCTGTGTTAGATACTGACTACGTTTGACATAAAAAGGTATAAGTATTTGCCTAAAATCAAGCAAAGATATAAATCATTTTTAAAGGCTTTTTTGAAGACACACATCTACCGTATAATGACAAACAGGATCAGTTAACAGAACCTTCCTGTGGGGACTGTTATCACACTGACCTGATTTTTGGAGTATGTCACCATGACTTTGGCACTTCCCCTGTTTCTTGTAACATGGACTAAAGAAAACTTGCCTCCCGCAGGGAATGTTTTTAAAGAAGCCTATAGCAAGCAGATATCATCTGAAAACATGAATGGGCATATTTTCAGGCAATTACTGCTTGTTGTAAGTTTTTATGCATTTCCCATGATTATCAATGCAACAGTTATGCACACAATTTAATGGCAGTAAACCAAAAAAGCTAAAATGGTAGGTCCCTTAGATACCATTCTTTTGCCAATGGGGGTTTATTGGATACTTGGCATAGGCCTGATAAAACCAGATAATCTATTTATGTAGTGGTTAGGTGCACAACTCCTTGCACAGCCTTGTGGAACGCTGATATTCAGCGGTGTGCACAATGGGGGAACAAATAATCAAAAATTGTATTAAAAAGTCAGGGGACCAGAACCCCCTAAGGCCACAGACCCCAAATAAATGGCACTACCACATAAAGGCTAATAAATGTATATAATACATAAGGCTCTGGCATTTGAATGGGAAGGTGCAGTGGCGAGAATCTATATAATCAGTCACTCAGTGATGTCACTGAGTGACTTCCTGTATTCCACTGCCCCTCCCTATTTCTCTCTCCCTCCCTGTATTAGTAATGTAGATAACAAGCCCGTTTCTGTACACTGACTGACTGAATTGCTGTGCTGATAAGGAGGAGTGAGTGGCCAAGTCAATTATGACTCACAGGTCATAAGCTTGCTCCTCTTTTTCAGCACAGTAATTCAGTCAGTCAGTGTAACGAACTGGAACAGCACCGGGTGAGAGATGATGTTTATTGTCTTCTTTTACTTTGAGATAGAAACGGCAGTCACTGTAACTATTTGTATGTACAAAAACAGGCTCGTTATCTACATTACTAATACAGGGAGGGGAAGACAGGGAGGGAGAGACAGGGAGGGGGGGGAGACAAAGCCTGTGCTGGATTTTTTCCTTTTTTTGACCTTATGTATTATATGGAATAATACGCTACCTACAGAATAATATATGGATATTACTTCAACTCGGAGTTCCCTGGCCTCTATAAAAACACTCGGCCTAACGGCCTCGTGTTAAGTGAGTGTGCAGCCTCAAGAGTCATATATAATCAATATGAATGTTCTGGAGCGTGTTTCCTGATCAGCATAGTCAAACTAATGATAAGTTCTGCAATTAAGGTTATACTGCACCGCTTCCATAGCACTCACAATACTAAAAACGAGGGTCTTCTCCCGGTGTTCCGGTACCAGTCCTCCTCCATGCGCTGTCTCCTGTGTTGGCTCCTGTTGACTCTTCCAGTAGCTTACAGACCTGCGTCCCCGCTATCCGTCATGGTAGATCAAACCCATATAGGCCAGTTTTTAAAAGACCCCACCATGATTGGTTACCATGTGTTTGGCCAGGACCAACCTTTCAATTTGTTTGTTTGTGGTGACTCTTCTGTTTTCCTTTATACGGGTGGATAGCGCCCGCTGTGTTTTACCCACATATCTGATGCCACAAGTGCATTCGATAAGGTAAATCACATTTCTAGTTTGACATGAGATGTATTGGCCCACTCTCTATCTCTTTCCAGTACTGTCCACCACATCCATTTTTTCTGTGGGTAAAGGGCACACAACACATTAGCCACATTTTTTATTGCCTCTCCACTTTCTGGATGTTAGCCATTCACACCCTTTTTTATTAAGTTCTACATAATGGCTTGGTGACAGTTTATCTTGTAGATTAGGGGCCCGCCTTGCTGTTATTGCGGGTTTTTCACTTATGGCCGTCTGTAAATCCTTATCAAAATACAATAATGGCCAATGAGTTTGAAGGATTGAATGGATTCTACACCAATCTTGGTTATAGCTTGACATGAACCTAATTTTGGGGTCATGTAAATTTTTGGGGTCTTTACTTTTTTTGCCCTGTAATAAGGATTGTCTACTTACCTTTTCAGCTTTTTGGCGGCCTCTCTGTATTATCCCTTCAATATAACCCCTCCTTTGGAATCTCTCTTCCAATTCATTGGCCTGAGTTTTGAAATATCTGGTGGTTGAACAATTTCATTTTAGTCTATAAAATTGGCCCACAGGTATGCCTTGGATCACACTCGGTGGGTGGTGACTGCTGGCTTCCAACAGCGCATTCACTGATGTATCTTTTCTAAAGGTGTCTGTTTGGAGGGTATTGCCTTCCTTAACATTCTTGAGGTCTAGAAAACTTACCACTTTCTCATCTATTTCATAGGTGATTCTAATATTTTTTGATTTATTATTCAATCCTGTAATGAAGTTTCTTAGACCCATCTGCGTGCCCTTCCACACCAGGAGACCACGAACCTTATCCACTAGGCTAAGGACTACCTCTTCACCATTCGGAAGGTCCGCCCCCATCGCCGTACTTTGAATTGCCTGTACATTTTTTGGTTAAAGACAAATACATTGTTTGTCAAAATTAATGTTAACAATGAAATAACAAAATCAGTGTGCTTTTTAAACTTGGCCTCCTTTGTATCTAAGAAGGTCCTTGTGGGGTATCGATGAATAAAGACCCTCTATATCCAAGGTAGCCAGTATAGTACCATCTTCGATGGTGATCCCATCGATTTTACGCAAGACGTCCCCCGTATTCAGGACGTGTGAACTCAAGGTAGGAAGGAAGGGATTCAAGACTTTATCCAAGTATTTACACACATTTTTGGGTTTTCATTCCACATAAACTCATATTCACTTTTACTGATTACATCATCAAAGCCCTCTTTGAGTAGCTTTTTAAGTCTCATTTGAATTTTGAGTATAGGTTTATCTGGTAGAATCTCATATTGAGATTTGTCGGATAGCTGACAAAAGGCTTCAATCTTGTATTGTGTTTTGGTCATAACGACCACATTACTGCCCTTGTCGGCCACCTTTACTACCAGATCATCCTTTTTTTCCCAATTGCTTTAAAGCCTTTAATTCCCCTCTTGTCAAATTAGATGGATATAGACTTCTATCGGGGAGAGCCTCGATGTCCTTAGTTACCATTTTGACAAACAGTTCTATATTGGGGAACCCACTTAAACTAGGATACCATGTAGATTTGTTTTTAAACAAGTAGTATCTGTTACATTAAGTTCACTGGAATCTGTATTTTCAGCCATTTCTATATTTTCATTTAAAAGGTCCCACAAATCTTGTAGAGCTGGATTATCCTGCTTTATCTGTTGATCTCTATGTTGTTGTCTGGCAAAAAGATGTAAATCTTTTAGTACAGTGAACTTATTCAACTTACACCTAGGAGCAAAAGATAGGCCATGTGCGAGAAGAGAAGTAGTTTCTATGTCCAGGGTCTCCCCTGTTAAATTAATGACCTCGAGCTCCTTACACTGTGAATTATTTTTTGGTATTCTGGGAGCATAGTCTGTACTCACGTTTCTGTCTGAGTTTCTTTCCTGGGTCTCCTTTTCCTCCCCCTCCTAACTTTTCCACCCAAAGGGGCCATTTTACTTTTATTGGGGTTTCTGTCTCAGAGTCTCTATCTTTCCCTTTTGTCTTGGTCCTCTCCTCGTCTAAAGTACTCTGAATCCCTCAAAAAAAATGTATTTTTCCTTTTTTTAAATCTGTTTGTATCGTTTCTACCTCTTTTCTCAAACCTTTATTAAAGTTTTCAAAATCAGCTTCTGTTTTATAATTTTCCAACTTACTTTACATTTCCTCTAACTCATCACCTAACTCCTTGAGTCCTATTTTTCTTGACCGGTGGTGCTACATTATTTATACTTTGTGTGAGGGGGAGGGATGTGTATGGGATTTGGTGATGGTATTTGCATGCACTTTTAAGCTTATAGACATCGGAGCACTTTAGTGGTTCCCAATAAACGTTATATACATTTATTAGCCTTTATGTGGTTGTGCCATTTATTTGGGGTCTGTGGCCTTAGGGGGATCTGGTCCCCCGACTTTTATTCTATACAATTTTTAAAACCAGATAATGCAATATAGTAATGGCCATCATAAACTGTTCTTAGGTTATACAGAAACAATGGTAGAGTTTGATAAATATTTTAATAATCTAGTGCATTGAACATCTGATTGTTTCCCCTGAGTTTAAGGCTGGGTACGCACAAGGCAATTTTTTGGCCAAACCAACCGATATTTTCATATATCGGACGGTCAGGGTGAAAAATTGATGGCGTTTGTGCCTTCGTCCTCATTTTCCTGGATCGGGCGAAAGGCGACCAGACAAGGTGGTAAATCCAGAACCTACATATGGTCCACACAATTGGTGCAGTGAACTGTGCAGCGAACTGACAGCTGCAGTGGCGTATCTATGTTAAAACATTCGGTGCTTGTGCCCCAGATCTTTGGCAAAGTGCCCTGAACGTTTTAACATAACTTACCTGAAGAGGTGCCCCGAATCTGGCTAACAGTATGTATGTAATGAAATGGCTACCAGTATGTGACTCCCATGGCTAACATATGCAATGAAATGGCTACCAGTATGTGACTTAATTCCCATGGCTAACAGTATGTAATGAAATGGCTACCAGTATGTGACTTAATTCCCATGGCTAACATATGTAATAAAATGGCTATCAGTATGTGACTTAATTCCCATGGCTAACAGTATGTAATGAAATGGCTACCAGTATGTGACTCACCTGGCTAACATATGTAATGAAATGGCTACCAGTATGTGACTCCCATGGCTAACATGTAATTAAATGGCTACCAGCATGTGACTAAATTCCCATGGCTAACAGTATGTGATGAATTGGCTACCAGTATGTGACTCCCATGGCTAACATATGTAATGAAATGGCTACCAGTATGTGACTCCAATGGCTAACATGTAATGAAATGGCTACCAGTACGTGACTAAATCCCCATGGCTAACAGTATGTAATGAATTGACTACCAGTATGTGACTCCCATGGGCCATTTGGGGCGGGGAAAGGGCATGGCCCAAAAAATTTAGGCGCACTATGCGTGGCACATAGAGTGCCCGGAAGTGCCCCTGATCTTCTCTGACCCTAGATACGCCCCTGATCAGCTGTATCAATGTTCGCCGCGACTGACAATGATTCAACCCAGCCAACTGCTCGCTTGTGGTGAACTGTCGGTCAGGGCGGTCAGGGAGATGTAATAAAAGTTCCTAAAAATAGTGCTAATTTTGCCTCAACCAATCAGATGTTATCTACTATTTAAAAGATAACATCTGGTTGGGGCAAAATTAGCACCATTAACGATAAGAACTTTTATTACATCTCCCTGTTATTGTTCAAAAAATATTTCACAATCAAATGCTTCCTGCTGTGTGATAAACAGTTGGATGCAAGACCACTATGTGCTGTGCACTGGAAATGTAAAGCCTACAGTACATTATAGATGCTATATAGTCTGTGAGTACAAGCCAGTGCCAAAACCATTAGGTTACATATAAGTTGTACTAAAGGTTTTATCGTTGGTGAGAATGTCAGTTTCAATATTGCTGGTTTTATAAGTGGGACTGTATAAGCTGCTCCAGAAACATTATCTCCACATACTTGCTGTCAATTAAAAGGCAGCAATAATTATGGAACTGTTTCTATTAGAAACCCTTGGAATGCATTGGCCTTAGCTGGACAAGGAGGAAGCAGAGAAAACCTCCATTTTCTCATTATATTTAGAATATTGGAGGCTATTTCTATTGCTCCAGGTAAGGTACAATATGTCCTCATGAAATTTGTGTAATTTTGGAACTAGAAAGATGTTTATATTGTCCACAGGGTATTCTTTTTTGTATTGAAAGAAAATTCAGCCTGAATTTGTAACTTTGTTGTGTTCTGAATTATAACTTATTGAGTTTGTCCTTTATTTTTAAGCACCTTTTCAATAATATTTTCTTTTGTAAATATTTACCAACTTAGAGAGACTTCACTGTACAATATTACAATACAAAAAGTCATATTAGGAGGACAAAAAATCTAGAAACATAAATAATGATGTACATTAATAAGTATGCAAGTGCTTGAACATACAGATACATAGGCATGGGTAGTAGTGACGGTCTTTTATCATTTTCCGCAACGCCATGTATTTGCATTTAACCTTTAGAGATAAGCTAAACTGTCTCAATATTATTTTAGTGTACACATACAAAAATCAGTGGAACCATACTGCTTACTTTATCATATTATACCACAATTTGAGGAAGAGTGCACAGCTTCCTTTAAAAAAAACATGTAACACACTGGGTCAGGGTCGAAGCCCCTTAGCGGAAGAGGGGGCCATTCATCCCATGACTATTAACCACTAGAAGGGACCACTTAAACAGCAATCATTATCACATGCCAAGGAGAGAGCAGGCCACAAATGAGACTTTGGGTGGATGTCTATACTGGATGAAGACTGTGGCTATCTGCTGAGAGTACCACTTTGCTTATACTGTATGGGTCCTATGGTTGCAGACCAGGCTTCACACTACAAGTCCCGGTGACTCAATGGTGTTCCACATGTGGACGATAGATTTTGTTATCCTGATGGCTGTGTATCCCTTCCTTTTTTATGTATATGGTTTGTTAATTGTTTATGTGGGTGGCATTGGATCTTATAGTGGAGGCCTGTGTGTATAGACATAAGATTGCTACCTTGTTATTTTGATAGGATGGTTTGACCTTTTTATTTGGGGGATGCCTGAACATTTTGTATGCACTTAAGGTGTTTACTGTATATTTCATAGGGGTATTAGACATTTTTATCGCTAGATGGCACTATGTACTTACACTTTAATAGAGCTGTTGTGAACTACAATAAATGTTAATTACTTTTTTGACCATTACATTAATATTTGCCAATATTATTTAAAAAACCTCTTGGGTTGAGAAAGTAGAATATCATCCAATGAGGACGTAGCACAGGGATAGGGCACTGTTTTACTTTTAACTTCAGCACTAAACCAGAAGAGCGTGGCATGTGTTCTATAGGGGGAATGCACCCAATCGCGCCGCCATCTTGGATGCTGAATAGCTGTTATTAAAGTTTAAAAAGGGCAATTTAGTTGCCAATTTTTGTATGTATCAGTCATTGTATATTACAGGTGACAAACATATTGTGGGGACAAAAAGGCGTATAGGGTATAATTTATAAAAATAAATAATATTTGGGACATAAAAAGGGGGCCATTAATATTTATGAATTTCTAAAATCAATTCATTTTTTTATTTTATAAAATATTTATAATAAAAAATAATGATAATATTAAAAATTCTACAGAGTTGATAAAAAATGCTAAAAATAATTAATGGCAGGTAAAAAGCGACCATGGAATAAACAAATCTATTTCATTGTTTATTCCATGGGGGATTAGATAGTTCAGGTTGCATATATCCATTTTTTTTGCTCTCTTGTATATTTGTATGTACCATATATACTCGAGTATAAACCGAGTTTTTTAGGTTTTAAAAATACCTTAAAAACCTGGCCTCGGTTTATACTCGGGTCATACACATAGGAAGAACAGCCTACTAATCGCAGACCTTTCGGCAATGCACCCGAGAGCAGGATCCGAGCAGTCAAGAGCAGGCAGTATGTGCGGGTCGTCGGGCACGTATGTTACGCACGTCACGCAGGACGCACGTACTGCTTACGCCACCAGCCACTCCTGACTGCACCGGACATGCAATACAAACCAGCAGAGCCTGTCAGCCTTCGGCTCAGCCTTCAGCCTACAGTAAGGAAATTCTTATGTATGGTGGGTTTAAGGGTGGGCTACCGGTAATACTGTAAGTCTGTACAGTGGAGGGGTGGGTGGGGGTTGGGGTAAGTTAGGGCACTGAGTAAAGGCATTTTATAATGTTGTGAAACTGCATTGTTTTATTATGTGGGCCAAATGACTTTGCCACTCCAGTATGTATCTGTATCTGGAGTGCCATGGAAAAGTTGGTTACTGCATTCTGCTATTTTTATGTTACCATATATTGAACATTAGTGTCCACATTTTCTACCCTCAGTTTATACTCGAGTCAATCGTTTTTATTCCTTTTTTGGGGTAAAAATAGGTACCTCGGTTTATACTCGGTCGGTTTATACTCGAGTATATACGGTATGTATGTATGTATATGTTTATTTATATAGCGCTGTACAGTATAAAATACAATAAAGTCATACAAGGGGATTAAATACATAGATAGTTCAGTACATACATATATAACTTATATATAATGAATATATGTAACCTGAACTATCTAATCCCCCATGGAATAAACAAAGAAATAGATTTGTTTATTCCATGGTCGCTTTTTACCTGCCATTAATTATTTTTAGCATTTTTTATCAACTCTGTACAATTTATAATATTATTATTATTTTTTATTATAAATATTTTATAAAATAAAAAAATTAATTGATTTTAGAAATTCATAAATATCAATGGCCCCCTTTTCATGTCCCAAATATTATTTATTTATTTATTTTTATAAATTATACCCTATACGCCTTTTTGTCCCCACAATATGTTTGTCACCTGTAATATACAATGACTGATACATACAAAATTGGCAACTAAATTGCCCTTTTTAAACTTTAATAACAGCTATTCAGCAGCTTAAAAATCCAAGATGGCGGCGCGATTGGTTGCATTCCACCTATAGAACACATGACACGCTCTTCTGGTTTAGTGCTGAAGTTAAAAGTAAAACAGTGCCCTATCCCTGTGCTAAGTCCTCATTGGATGATATTCTACTTTCTCAACCCCAGAGGTTTTTTAAATAATATTGGCAAATTGCCAAAAAACAGCTTAGAACATATTCAATGGCATCATAAACCAGATGTGTTCCATTGGTGCCAGTATACAGTATTTAAAAATAGATAGGGAGTTTCAATACAAGTTCTTATACCGTAGTTAAAAATGGTGCTAATTTTGCCCCAAACTGTCAGATGATAGCTTTTAAATATAAAAAAAGATCTGATTGGTTAGGGTAAAATTAGCACCATTTTTAACAATAAGATCTTTTATTAAATCTCCCTGAGAGTTTTTATAATCCTGGGGAAACCTTATTGGTGAAACACGTGGTGTTAACTGTTTTTCAACTGGTTTTTTTT